>CM053793.1:300865941-301185941 GCA_028749045.1 Cupressus sempervirens
AAAACTTTAAAATTTAAAAAAAAAAAACATTTTTACCTTTTTAATATTATTTAAAGAAATGAGATGGATTTTACTTTTTAAATTTATAATGATATGGATTTTCATCAAAAAATTAAATTAAGGCATGTGATATATGGATTCTAGAAAAATAACAAATTATAAAATAAAAAAATTAATTATTATTGCAATAAAATTATGACATCATTAAAATCTTTAAAATCTTCATTTAAAATTAATGGGACCACAATTTCCTTAAGTTTAGGAGCTAGAAATTTTAACCTTAAACATAATATAAAATTCATTAGACTACTATATTTTTAAGGAAACCCCTTCATGGGACCCAACCTTAGAAGATGGAGGGTATACATCTTTAAAAATATATATTATTGGTACTTATACTATTTGAGGTACTTGTAACTTGAGTGAGGTCTAATGGTCACATTGATAGGAAGATATAGTTAGGTAATATACTAAAAGGTAAGGGGAAATTTTTAAGTAATATAATTAGCCAACATGCTTTCCTTGTGAGGTTACTTGTAATCAAAAGTTGTCTCACACCGATAAACAACTTTCTGCAAATGATTTTCATATCGTAGTTTGGGGTGATTGATCTGTATGTCAAATCTATACTCCAAATCTTGTTTGCGAAGATCATATCTGATCCTAAATTCACTGCTCCATGCACTATTTATTTGTGTTGTTAGAATAAACTTGATTTGATTGTGCTATAAATATGGGTAGAATTTGCGGTGATTTTTTAATGAAACTTCATCATTTTACAATACATCACTCAAAGAGAGATTGAGCTGGTGGAAGCTAGTGGGAGATATTTTATCGTTCATGCCACTTTGCAACCATGTAGAAGGATCAAAGTTCTCTATAAAGCAACTTCAGGTTAGAAAAGGGGAATACGAGTGGCAAAACATACTTTGGTTACATTCAGGTTAGGTAATAAATCCATTTCATCAATTCTTTTGTAATATATTTATCGTCATGGAAGAAGCCCATCCTCACATGGAAGATACGCTGCAAAAAGGCAGCATTTCTCAAAGAAAAAAGAATGGGCAAGCCTAGAAAAACATACTGAAGAGGCAGCAACAGGGACATGAAGAAACAAAGACAGGATGAGGAAAATATGTTGATGAATGGTGGGTGGATTGCATGGACAAAGTTATCCATGGCCTTACCTTAGAATTGGTACGCCCCATCATTTAGGGTTACACACTGCCCTATTATGCTAAGACTTTTTGAATACCAATTTATTCTTGTTTTTGCCATCATCCATCTCAGATATGTCATGATCTCTTATATTTTTAGTGTTGCCTTTCTCGAGCATTTTGGACACTGGAACCATTAATATTAGGATATAATTAAATCAGTCAAGAAAAAAGGTTAAAAGAATCAGAGTTAAATTCAACTTACCTAACAATTTTCATCTTTCTTAATTAAGAGTGTTATGCATGATTTTCCAATGAAATGGCTACATGATTCCATAAAGTAGAATATGAGAACTCTTTATATCAGACTAACATGGAATGAAAGTATCTTTCCCTTTCATGTAAAACTTACCAAATGTAGTCCATGGTTTCTTGGTAAGAAGGCACTTCTTCTTGTTACTAATCATACTAACATACTTCCTCTTTCTAGAAACTTGTGAAGCTTCTCCTCCACAAACTTCATCACATTCCTCCTTCATTGCCTGCAACATGGTAGACCAACACTGTAGCTTATTTCTAGTTTTCTTAAGCTCCTCCTTTAATTCATTTTTCATCTCTGTGAGTTTTATACACTTTTTTTGAACTTTTGACAATTCGCTCTGCATCTCTTGTAAATAGTGATCTAATGTAGGGCAGGAAAAAAAAACATATAAAATGTCCCCTGCATTTCTACCACATAATTGGGTGTTCTTCATCTTCCTCTATCCTCTTCAGTTTCCCATTCTTCTCTTCACTCATTGAGGAAGATGAAGAAAACACAAATTCTGCGACCAGAGATGCCAAGGAACCTTTTAAAACGTTTTTCAACTCTACATTTGATGGCTAATCAAATGACATGGAGAGAGAATTGGGTAGAGCTCAAGAAAAGTGTAGGGAACTCTTAGAGATGAAAATTTCCCATCCATCGGTGAGGAATCAATAGTTGTTCAACTTCATAACTGTTAAACTATCCACCGCTTCAGCTTCTTTGGTTGTTCAGTTGTCGTCTCCTTCTGTTTGGTTCTTGGAGACATTCATGTATTCTAGTGTACTTACAACTACAACATCAGAAGCAAATCAATGAACCCTAAACGACCTAGTATCTGTTAGTATCTATTCTGCTATAGCTTTGATATTTTAAGGGCTCTTGTAAGCAGGGAATTATGGTAAATTTTGATTGAATTGCATATGCAGGCTTCACCATACCTTGTATTTAATCATTCAATTTGCTTGCTATACATAAGATATCTTATCTATTCAATGGCCTTGAGATGTTAAAAGGTTATTGCTGCTGAGTAGGTTTTGATGAGAAGATTTCAATATAGTAATGTAAGATTAGCCAAAAAATTAGTTGCTACTTATTTTTTCTTACCGAGTTTAGAAGTACAGAGTTAGTAGTTATTTTGTTTTGCCTTCCTGTCTGCATCCTGATAGACCCCGTTTTAATAATTGAGAACCCTAGCTATAAGTTGAATTTTAAATCACAGTTTTTTGGTTGGAATTGATTCATCTGCATCATTATCTTCTAGGTCTTAACAATGGGGAGTTCCATTTATAAAATAAGTGTTAGACCATAGGATGAATATCAAAGAGTGAAATGTGACACTTCTTTACACTGTAGTAATAGAAAGTCTTGTTTGAATGCTAAGTGAATAGGATAGCAATTCAGTTTTTAATTTTTTTAAGTTCAGTTTTTAATTTTTTAAAGTTCTCTATAAATTTAGATTATTTTCATAAGATTGCAGAGTTAGAAGTATCTGCCATAAAACTCTAAGTTATGCTTGAGTTGTTAGGGAATGTGGTAAAACATGCTTGATGCTGCTGAAGACTGTCTAGCTCTAATATCAATGTTATTGTAATTCTTATTCAACTCAGTTTCTACAATTTTACCTTTTTAATAATAAAAATTTAAATCTGTGCTCTCAAATATAAAAATCTCTTTGAATTATACAATATGTTCAATTAACCTTTCTAATAATACCTATCGGTGTATCCCTTGCACCTCCCTTTGGTGCAAGTGCTAGTAGATATATCATGCTAAAATGTTTCCAAACATTTTAAAATAATATAATAAATATGAATGAAGAGAAGTGGAGACACGGGTTCAGAGAAGATTGCAATGAGGCAGATTTTGTCACGATGGAAGAACTTGGAAAAGTAATTACAAAAATCAGTGGAAATAATCAACAACTATTTCAAGGACAAGAACGAACAAAAAGAATATCTAATTTGGGGAGAAGTTATAAAGAAACTTAAAATAACCACACCATCCTTGAACGTTCAAATTCAACTTTCAAATACCTAGCTTCATCAACCTTTTTGTTTTCAATTGATTAAACACTCTTTTTCATGAATTTGATGTTTTCTTATTGTATTTCAAGATATTTTAACTATAACCATAAGTACAAGCAAGGAATCATTTGAAATTATTCCAATCTAGACATTAAAACGTAATTAATATTAGCACATCTCAATTTTTCACACTAAAAGGGATACAAAATATGCATATTAGAGCTCTTCTATTTGTTTTAAATTTTGAGTTTACATTTATAAGGATTGACCAAGGAGAAACATGTGTCTATACGGCCCATAGAATGCACCAACGCCATGGCATTATTTAGAAAGATCTTTTTAAATAACACTATAGAACTGACCCATAGTCCAAAGTGAACTATGTCTAGCAATTTCAAAAGTAGAATCTCACTATTATAGGAATGTAACCATAATTTAATCCTAGACATGTAAATATTTTTTTTGTAAAATACATATCTAACATAGATTCTAAGACATTTTACTGATTAAAATGATTGAAAAATACTTTACTACTCATACACAATCTAATTCCACTTATTGTAAGACACTTTGCTCCTCATACACAATCTAATTAAGTTGATAGGCTTTGTGTTGGAGCCTTGCTCCCAAAAATTATATTATTGATGGAAATTTTTGAAGACCTGGTCCATTTTTTATTTTCCAATTGATTTTTTGATGATTCATTGAAAAATTTCCTAATTTCTAAAATTTCTAAAAATCCAACTTTATTCTTAGCAATCTCATTTTTAATTTGCAAAGAAGTTTCTAATTTTTGTTTTATATCTCTTTAGTAAGTTTTTTATCATTGATTTATGTAAATGCAACCTTTAAATTCTTAAGATATGGTTACCCATTGTTCATCTCTGTTCTATTGAATTTATTGATTGAAAGACTTTGATTTTAATTTATGTCAACAAATTTATCATTGATCTTTTGGTGAGTTTTGGTTTTTTTAATCTAAAATGTTGATTTCTATTGTGTTCAAAGGCTCTATATTTTTCTTTTATTTTTTATTTTTTCACAATATAGACTTGGAGGGTCTTGAATGCAAAAGGAAAGAAGTTGCTTCCTCTCATGAGAAAATTGTTATCCACGTACTTGTTTTGGAATGTCATATTCCTAATGATAAAAATTACAATTTCATGTTGATGTTTAAAACAATATTAATTTTTGTGCTAATCTTATCCCATATCAACATAAAGGAGAAATGATACTTATTTTTTCACATCTTTTAATAAAGCTTTCAAGTATCTTATTTTTTCCTTAAATCATTTAATTAGATTTATTTCACTTTTAGTCAATTTTACTTTTTAATTAAATTTTAGTTTTTTAGTTAGATTTATTATTTTTAAAATTGTATTTAATTTTCCAATTAATTATATTTAGTTAAATAGTTGATTTTTAAACATTTCAATTGCATACTTTTAATTGGAGAGTAATTTCTCTTTAGATTTGATACAATTGAGAATAGTCATCTTGCACCAAATCAAAATCAATAGAAGTAAAATATGTAGTTTCAATCTTCAAATTTTTTTTCTTTGTGTTATTATTTATGTGATTATTGTTTGTCTAATAAAAATGAGGAAGAGTAAACAATATTATAAATTACTTCCAACAAAGACACTATAAAATGTTAGCATAAAAATATTTTCTTTAGACAAATAATAACAATAGATATAAACTACATCTCAATTAGTTCAATCTAAAAGTAATTATTATTATTTTTAAATGTAATAATAATATTAATATAAATCTAAATTTATTTATTTATATTTTTAATAAATTTTAAATTATTCAACAAATACTTATTATTATGTTTAGTAGGATGTGTTTTTGAATTTTATTGTAAGTACTTATGTATAAATTTTAGAATTTATAGTAGTATTATTTATGACAATTAAAATTATTTTAGTTGTGAAATGAATAGTATTTAAAATGCGACATTTGATATGTGAACATAAATAATTCTAATTTTAAGATTATAGAAGCAAATCACTTCTATCAATCTTGGTTGAGTTCCTGAATTTATTTATTATAAAAGATTGATGACTCATATTTTAATTTTTCAATTTTTAGAAATTTTAATTAAGAATTATAAAATTCCTTCCTCTTTATAGTAGTAGAAATTCTCTTCTTTTCCATTCATATGAACACGACTCCTATTCCCGAATTGCACTTACATACTCCTAATTCTAAAACATTTTTAATCAACTAAAGTACACCCTTTTATCACATTAATCATCAATCTTAACAACCAGATACTCGATAAGTAGGAGATAATTTCCATAGTAAGTCAAATTGTGATATTGCTATCAGGATTTAACTATGTGATTTTGAGTCAAACTCATTGACCCATATTTCATGAGTAGTGATTTAACAACCAAATACTCACTTATCAAGTCTGTGTTCTCTTTATGATTTAATCTAGGTAGACTCATGTGTATGGGTTATACTGGAAGGACTTAGAATAAGATAACAAAGTTACACAGTGGCATTGATTGGAATTACATAATAAATGAAAGGGCAAAATTTTACTTATTCTAATGATTTTGATTGTATGCTAATTCCTTGAACATGCTGAAATTGATACGTAGATTAGTGTGTTTCATGATTAATTAGAAATAAAGAGTTAATCGTTAATGTACAATCACATATATACACGTAGTTATCATTGCATCGAAAATGTTCTATTAGTTGTACATGCATTTATTTCTTTGGTTTGTGCATCCATATTTTATATGGATAAGTTGTTTGGGTTACTATCCATTCTCAAAATCTGCCATTGTATTTCTTGTTACATTTACAATATATTTTCAGCACTATGTTAAATTGTCTTATATTTTGCTTTTTTGTGGTATTTTGTCTTGTATGTACTTGAATAGTTACCCTTGAATAGAATGTGATGGGATTTTAATAATTCTTTGGTAATACCATTTCTCCAGCTTCTGTAGAATGCAAATTCGCTCAATAATATAATTCAACTTTTATGGTGAGTTGTGGGTGAATACTCTAGAATCCTTGGCATTACATGAAGCATGTTTTCCAATGAGACAATCATCAACATAATGTTCTGTACATTTGATATTTTCTCAAGACATTTTGCCAAACATAGCATATGCATTGCTTGCTTGGTGTAGGCATTTCGTCAAACAATTTATCTACATTTCTTCTTTCCTAGATGTTGATGATTGAACCCTAAAACTAGTTGTGATAAAAGTTCTTTTAGATGGATTTCGCTAAGTAAAGTCCTAATTTAATTTTTAATAATATTTATTTCACTGATTGATAATAATGATTAATTAGTGTTTAGTTAAATTTGTGTACATAAATGAAGATTATTCTTAGTATCATAGTTTTATTGATTTGAACTTATTATTTTCAATTAGAAGGTTTCCATTTATGTAATAATGAGGTGTTCCTTTAACAAATTCATAAAGTCTTATTAATGTTTTCTTTTTTTATTAGATTATTAACAAAAAAAACCATGGTTTCATTACATAACATGAAGTCCAACAAAAAGTAGTGAAGGAAAATCTTAGATTACAACCAAACAAGATAAAACTCTATGGCAATGAAGGGTAACCTAAGATTGCAATCAAACAAGACACAAACTATGCTAAAATTATAGATCCCACCATTTTAAACATATATATCCAAGTTACAAGAATAATTAAATAAGTTAGCTATACTTAACCATATTAAACTTATAAGAATCATTAAAATTAGCTAAGAAACTATGATTAAGTTCATAATGTAAGAGCCACTAGGGTACACAAAGCTAAGGACATCTAACTATTATTGATTGGAACAACAATAAGACTCTAATTTTTACCTTATATACTTCTTACTTGATGTGATTTCTAATTGAAACATCACAACAAATATTTGAACAAATTTAAATGACAGATTTAATATTTTCCAAATGGAAATAGGTTTCGGGGTTGCTTCATCCTAGAAATTGATCTCTTCAATGTCTCTTTTTAAAAAATCTATAGGATGGAGTTCTACCTTAAATATGTTAATTCCCTCTCTTTCTTGTGCCACTAGAGCCCTTACTAATATATTTTCAATTGAATAATGACATTCTTATACAAGATTTCTTGTGTATTTATACTTTTTATTGTTTGTAATCATTTTATCAAAAACTCATGATATTCATTTGTATAGTTTGAAAGTTATAAATTGGATCACTATCATTAAATACTTTTCAAATATAGATATTTTCTAGAACATTTTTTTTATTGAACAAAGTTGAATTACATTAAATGATAGCAATCCAATAGAGTAGACTGTAGATTTAAATAATAAAAGGTGCAATGAGATATAGAAGTCTCTGAGTCATCTTCCTAACTAGCTTACAACATATACACCATTCTCAATTCTTACATCTGGGATCTCAAGAGCTTACTTGATTCCCTTTTGCTTTGGCATAATATGTCTTCGGTTGAAAGCACAAAAAGTCAATTGTAACATAATGTCATAGTAAAATTGTAACATTTCTACTTCCTCATGCATAATATAGTTGGAAAACTAAACATCTACTTTTCCAAATAAGTAGCAAAATAGCATATCTCATAGAATCAATAACAACATTTTATGTGAAAGAAATTAAATGACTTAACAAAATTATGCGCTAGATTTGGGCAAAATTAAAGGGTTATGGGGTTATGGGGAAATGAAGTGGAGGGCATTGTTTGATCAAGTCCCATTTTGGCGGTGCTTTGATTAGAAGGAAGCTTAAATTTGATAAATTATATTTTAAGATAATTTATTAGCACAAATGAATATAAGTATTTTTAGTAGAAAAAATAATTGTGGTCAAATACATTATCTAGCTCAATATATTATAATTAGGTCACAAATTTTCAACTCAAAATATATGTTAACAATGACTTTAACAATAATTTATTAAAAAGAATTATTCAAGTATGATGTTGTGACAACTTTTACTCATGTAAACAATATTAAAAGTTCTAGTAATATTAGCTTGTAGATCTATTTAAGTGTAATTTTCTTTTAAAATTTTATATTTAAAATATCTTTTTATATTTTGTAATCCTCAACACAAAATGTAAGAATAATTTTACTAAAATATTAAAATATATGACAATCTATAAAAGAATTTTCATATAATAATAAAATTAGAATTAATTTAAAAATTGCATTTATCAAAATAAGAAAAAACTATATAATGTACTAAAAATACATATGTTAAATATAAATTTACTTTTTTAAAGGACAACTTCTTAATTGACCTCAATGTTTATATCTTATGAACATCTAAATTATAATTTTATTTTATTAACAATAAATATTAGTTTTTTGATTTTCTAATTTCTTTCCACATAATACCACTAATGAATATTTTTATTTGGAACATTCAACCCCTTAAAATACATTTGACCTTATTTTCTAGTTTCTTTCCATGCAATTCCACCAAATTTTTAAAGTTATATTGAAATTAGTGAGAGGAACCATTGTGAGGAATTTAAACTCCACATTAGTCATTCTTCCCATGACATCTCCCATTAAGGTGCATAGTTTGACTTACCACATCATGTGCCTTTATTAAAATAAAAAATAATAATAATAGCAATATAATACCTTGTAATATAAACCAAACATTTATCCATAACACAATTGCGCTTTGATTATCAATTATATCCTCAATTCCAACTTGAGTCACGTGTTCCTCATACACTTGACTCCTATAATCATTGGTCAATGAAAATATTAAAAAACTTTAAACTAATGAGAATATTTAAATGCAAGTATTCTTATGTTTTCAAAAAAAAATTAATAAGTTTAATAGAGATAGTGGTCCTCTAAATTGTATATTGAAAATAAGCTTAAGATTTATAGTGTTATAATTTAAAATGGAGTTGTACTTATAGAGATATTTTAGGAAAACTAAGATGAGCATACATGTGAATTTTATTTAGGGAAAACATGAGATTAAATTATTATTGTTTGTCAATGTTTGAATCTCACCTCACTTTCATCCACTCAAATTATGACCTAAAAAAATGGGGTTCCTATTTTAAAAGAAAATATTCTAATTAGTTTTGTAGCCCAAAAAAAATCGTGAGACTTCATCTACTTAAAAAATAGACCTTTAATCTCCCTACCAGTGTATTAAAATCTTTTCATACCAAATAGAAGCTCCTACTTTTTAGGTCTTTAGATTTGAGGGTTAGACATAGCTCCACTAACTTAAAACAATATTTATTTTTTAAATTTTTACTTTTTAAATATAATTTAAAGGAATGTTATGGATTTTACCTTTAAATTTATAATGATATGGATTTTAGACAAAAAATAATTAATTCAAGGCATGTGGTATATGGATCCTAAAAAGCCATCTTTGTAATACAATTATGACACATGAATTTAAAATCTCTTAGTTAATCTTCAAATTTAAAATTAATGGAACTGCACTTGCTTAAATCTAGGAGCTAGATTTTTTAAGCTTGGACTACTATATTTTTAAGGAAGGCCCCCTCCATGGGACCCAACCTTAGAAGCTCAAGAATATACATCTTAAAAAATAATTATTGATTGGTATTTAGTGCTTGTATTTTGGATAGGAAAATATAGTTAGGTAATATATTAAAAGGCGAGGAAAAATATTCGAGTAATATAACAGATAGGTCATGCTAAAAGGCTTCCAAACATTTAATTTTAACTCAATGTAAAAGGATGAATAATTTAAGTCTTATGACACATGTAAATATTAACCCCATACATTGGATATGTATAATACATTTGTTGGTGGTCATTGTTGATGTTTGTTTGATATTTATCACGATGTTATAGAAGTCATCATGTTTATTGGGTTTGACTCATCCTATCTCCACCCATAACAATGCAAACTAAAGCAGAAATATTATAGGGATGTGAAAAACCCAAATTGAAATCAATAGAAAGAAAATGCTCTTGAATCCAAACTAAATAAAGAAAATGAATTTGTTATAATAGATTATAGAATATAGCAAGGATGCAACCTATATTTCATGTTATTTCCAAGGCTTCAACTTCAAAAGCCACTTTTTATTAGCACTCTCTTATATCACCTTCACCATGACTTTAATTAAGATTACAGAAAGAGTTCAATTTCACATAATGCTAAATATTCACAAAATTCCACATCTAGTAGATTAATATTGATTCTGATTCAAATTGTTTGCAAGTATTTTACTTGGTTATTTTGGATCTGCAATCTATTATTCATTATCAAAATAACCAAAAAGCTAAAAGAGGCTAAACAGATTTTAACTCAAATTTAAAATTGTCTCTGTTGGAATTCTCTTTATAATGCATATAGAACTAGTACTCTTGAAAGAGAGGTCACAAATTCAAATCCCACTGCATGGTAGGGTATGTACGCCTCGTTTGTCATGCAGTTAGCTACCTCTTGAAAAGGAGCTAGTCCCATATCACTGTCACCATATGTTAACTCAAAAACTATAGCTGGTGTGGTGGACTATAAAAGCCCCTTTCCTTTCCTCTTCCTTATCTGGATCTTGAAGTTTTAAAACATTTACAAAATATAAGAAGAAATATTAAATTGAAAAAAGAAAAATATTATTTAAATTGAATTGCATATTTCTTTTCCTTTAGATTACAATCCATAGTGAATTTTACAAAATTCAATGATGATCAAATTTATCGTGAAATATAATTGTGAATATGAAAATCTAGAAACACAATACAGACTCTGGTAATCTAATGTCTCAAAAAAGCCCATGACAAAAAAACACAATACTCACATTATTAACAGCTGGTGTAGGTTATTCAGCAGGGGAAGCAGAGGAAGATCCAGCTTGGAGATTAAGTTCTCCTAGACTATTTTTGTTGGCCTCAGCAAAACCGTGGATGCTAGGAATCATGTTGCTGACTGAGCTACCCACTTGCCACACCTGATTAACACTCTCTAGGTTGGGATCAAGTTCCAGGGAGGCGAAGATTGTTATCTTCCCACTGCTACTCTCATACACAGCACTCTTGTTCGTCACAGGAATGCTAATCTTTGAAGGATTCACAACAGATGTGGAGTTCACATCATAGGTTCCAACTATGGTAGATCCGTTATCCAACCTAAAAGCGATCAAGGTCTGTGTACCAACCATCGTTAGCCCTTGTGGGTTTATTCCCCAAGCAACCCACCCCCCCGAAGCATCAGGCTTGGCCTGGAAAGCTATATTCAATGATCCATTCTCCGCATTGTAGTCATATGATAGAGTAGCTCCAAATGCAGGTAGGCTGTTACAGTTTTTCAAAGGACAAGTCGAATTCAAAGTCTGTGCAGCTGCATCCCAGCCAAACAGCAGCACAGTAACTCCCAGTGCCAAGAACAGGGGATTCAGAGGCTCCCTCATCGTTCAAATTCTTCACTTTTTCCTCTCCTGAAGATCTTAACTTGAATGAACGGAAGTGTGTTTGGCGGGCAAATTCAGAAACCCGACTCCATAAAAATCCAATCTTGAATTAAGGGAAGTGTGATTGTAGAGCAAATTATGCAGACATTAACTACCTAATTCAGGAGATTTATAGGGAAATCACCTCCATTTCCATTTTCTCGGTCGTAGCGGAGGCGGGGCGATCGATTGTGGCGGTGGAGCCCATCCGTATGCTTTTCTCTGAACAATCCAAACGTAAGCCTAAGAAATCCAATGTGAAATCAATTATATAGTTTTTAAAACATTGTGGTCTAATCGAGGCCAAAAAAGACAGTGTGATTTCAACGATGACAGGCAAACGGACAATAAATCCGGATTAAGAGAATCCAAGTGGAGACACGGCTTCCGAAGATTGCAAGAACTTGGAAAAGTAATTACAAAAATCACTGGAAATAATCGACATGGAAATTAAACTATTGTGTGAACAAAGAGATTGTACAGCTATTTCAAGGACAAGAACGAACAGAGAGAATATCTAATTTGTGGAGAAGTTATAAAGAAACTTAAAATAACCACACCATCCTTGAACGTGCAGGCAGAACAGTTTTCACAAGAGTACAGAGTTTGTAATGGTTGAAACTTCTTTTCTATGTAATAGGTAGTCACAAATGGTAAGATTTCCTTATGTAAATTATTATTATTGGTACTTGCTGTAGATTAAGTACCATTTTACTATTTTATTTTAATTATAATAATTTTTTGGATGTATTTTTTTTTAGGTATTGGTAAGCAAGAAGGGAGAAGAAAACGTAGGTCCTATAATTTTTGAGTGTATTTTATTATTTTGATTATAGCATATTAAAAATATAATAAAATGTAATATATATATATATATATATAGAATAGTAATTTATAATTATTAAACATAGAATATTATATTAATATAAGTGTCTAGAGTTTAGAGGTAGCAATTGTATCATGGATAGGATTAGGGTTATGAGTAAGAGTTGGAGTGAACATTTATTATTATTGAAGTTACAGAGTGTGTTTTATGAATCATCATTAACATGAGTATATTGTATATTGTTTAAATAACTTATGTATTTAATTATGTGAACAATTTTCACTATCAATATTTGGGATCACATTTTATGATTCATCATGAAGTTATGGATTTAATTGTGTGAACATTTTTTGTCATGAATATTTAGATCTTGATCCATCACACGAATTAAGATAAGGGAGCATGATGGGAAAATTCATGGTAATATATGTTCAATATTCATAAGGATGAGTATCATTGAACATGATCCTAAACTTCTGTGGTTAAAAATCAAGCACCTTAAACATCACACACTAATGCTCCATTCCTAGGCTAAAAGTGTTAAGTAGTCAAAGTTGACTTTACTTTTTCCAAGCGTAATATTTTTCTTAATGTGTGATGTTTAAGGGTGGCTACACATTCAAAAGATTCATGGTAAAAATAGTTCAAATAGTTAAATCCAAAAGTTATAAAGACATTGTCATATTGTCATGAACATTGGATATTTCATGCACCTAAGATGTATTTTCTTAATTATTTATTCATCTTAATACGCACAAATCTTTTTATATTTAGTCTTATTTTCTTGTATATCTATATGGTGACAATTGACAAGATTTTGTGGGGAGTAAGATTGGATTACTTTATTCTGTATTCATCTTAATATAAATATATATTTATATATTTCGTCCTATTTTCTTGTTTATACATATCTTTTAGATGTGACTTATTTATCATTATCACACGTATTTATACACATATCTTTATATGGTTGTTAGTCATTTGGATCTTATGGTTTGCCTATATTAAGATAAACCAAAAATTGTGAAGCTCTTCCTTTTCTTTCTTAAAATTCAAATTCAAAATTCAAATATCTAGCTTTGTCCATTTTTTTTGCTTTCAATTGATTAAACATGCCTTTGACATAGAGTTTGATGTTTTTTCTTGCATTTAAAGATGAGACAAGACATTGTAATTATAACCATAAGTACAAGCAATAAATTATTTCATTCTAGAGCATTAAAAAGTAATTAATAATAGCACATATGTGTTTTGTACACTAAAAGGGGTACTAAATATGCATATTAAAGCTCTTTTCTCTGTTTTCAATTTTGAGTACACATTTATAAGGGTTAACCTAGAAGAAGTGTTCATGTACGGGGCCCATAGAATGAACCAACTGCTATTTAGAAATATCTTTGTAATCAACACTATAGGACCGACCTCATAGTCCAAGATGAACTATATCTAGCAAGCTGAAAAGTAGAATCTCACTATTATAAGAATGTGACCATAATTTCATCTTGGAAAGACCTTTTGCTACTCAATACTCATAAGGATGAGCTTCATTGAACATGATCCTAAACTTTTTTGGTGAAAAATCAAGTACCTTAAAACTCACACGCTAATGCTCCATTCCTAGGCTAAAAGTGTTTAGTCAAACTTGACTTTACTTTTTCCAAGCTTAATATATTTTTTAGTGTGTGATGTTTAAGGGTTGCTACACATTCAAAAGATTCATGGTAAAAATAGTTCAAATAGTTAAATCTAAAAGTAATAAAGACATATTGTCATATTGTCATGAGCATTGGATATTTCATGCACCTAAGATGTATTTTCTTAATTGTTTATTCATTTTAATATGTACAAATCTTTTTATATTTAGTCTTATCTTCTTGTATATCTATATAGTGACAACAGACAAGATTTTGTGGGGAGTAAGACTGGATTATTTAATTATGTATTCATCTTAATATAAATATATCTTTATATATTTAGTCCTATTTTCTTGTTTATACATATTTTTTAGATGTGACTTCTTTATCATTATCACACGTATTTATATGCATATCTTGATATGGTTGTTAGTCATTTGGATCTTATGGTTTACCTATATTAAGATAAACCAAAAGTTGTGAAGCTCTTCCTTTCTTTTTAAAAATTCAAATTCAAATTTCAAATACCTAACTTCATCCATTTTTTTGTTTTCAATTGATTAAACATGCCTTTCACATAGAGTCTAGTGTTTTTTTCTTGCATTTAAAGACGAGACAAGACATTGCAATTGTCACCATAAGTACAAGAAATAAATTATTTCATTGTAGAACATTAAAAAGTAATTAATAGTAGCACATATGTGTTTTGTAAACTAAAAGGGTTACTAAATATGAATATTAAAGCTCTTTTCTTTGTTTTTAATTCCGAGTACACATTTATAAGGGTTAACCTAGAAGCGTGTGTGTATGGGGCCCATAGAATGCGCCAACTATTATTTAGAAAGATATAATTAATCAACACTATAGGACCAACCTCGTAGTCCAAGATGAACTATGTCTAGCAAGTTGAAAAGTAGAACCTCACTATATTATAAGAATGTGTCCATAATTTCATCCTAGACAAACTTTTTGCTACTCAATACTCATAAGGATGAGCATCATTAAACATGATCCTAAACTTTTGTGGTGAAAAATCAAGTACCTTAAACCTCACACACCAACATGCTCCATTCCTAGGCTAAAAGTGTTTAGTCAAAGTTGACTTTACTTTTTCCAAGCTTAATATATTTCTTAGTGTGCATGATGTTTAAGGGTGGCTACACATTCAAAAGATTCATGGTAAAAATAGTTCAAATAGTTAAATCCAAATATTATAAATGTTAGAATATTTAGAATAAATGAGAGGGGGGATGTTGAATCAATTATCCAAGGTCCAAATATACCAATTGAACAAACAAACACTTAATCAACTTCATATCTTATCATTCCACAACTAGGTCTCTACTATAAATTTTTGGTAACATTAGCTAGTTGTCCATTGTTCTAAAATAATAGACTTGTAGAATTTAAACATTAATTAATAAAACACCATAATAACATCCACACAAGTTTGACTCTAGGATATAATGTGGAAACCCAATTTGGGAACCACTAGCAACATGTCACCATTTTTCAGTTTTCGAAAGTGAGCTTTGTTAGGAGTCAACCCTATTAAAGGTCACAAAAGACATTGTTAAAGGATGTAATCACCTTGCTAGCAGTGGCCTTGTTAGAGGACTTTAGAACATTCCATTAGAATGTCACTCTATTAAAGGATTTACATATGAATGTTAGGTCAACCTTGATTAAAGGATTTCAAATACTATTTACAATATCTAGAAAGTTACATTAGGGTTTGATATGTTAAGTAGAACTCACTTTGCATGTATATATCTCTATTCAAATGATGAGCTGATTCACTAAAAAGCCTCCATTGTCATATCTATCTCTGATTTGCTTGGAAACCCTTCAAGTAATCACTCCTCTTCTCAACTCTTCTTAGCCTTTTGCTTAGATTTTCCAGTCAATAACATCAATCACTGCTTCAATTTTACAAGAATCTACATACAGGAACACACATAGACACACTGCAAGTTTTCCTCTATACCTCCTTAAATAGGTAATTCTGATCTTTTGCCACTTAAACATCACCATAGATCTTAGGGTTTGCGAGTTGTTTTCCTCTTCTTTTCTAGAAACTTCTCTTGGAATCGAATCCTTAGGTCATTTACTTAATCCTCTCCTAGAATTAAATGATCCAGATCATCTATCCTTATCTTCAACACACTTTCCATATCCTAAGAAATCAAATTAGTTGCCTGGGAATTATGATTTCTCATAAATAGTTAAAATGTTGTTCCTCGACCAACACTAAGTTTAGACACTCGGTCATCATTAGGTTACTCAGTCACTACTAAACTTCCTGCTCAACATATACATTGTAGCTTGGTCAATAATAATGCTCAGTCAATACAAATTTTTCTTGGCACTTACTATGGCTTAGTTGACACTAGCATCACTCGACCTGTACTTCAATTTTGTAATCTTCTACTCTATTGCTTAGTCAAGCCTATGCATTTTATCTATCTTTGTTCACATTTACAAGACTTGAGCATTACCATCTTCTCCACTTGTAGGCTAATTTAAACAATCAATTTATCTTGTCAAAGTCTAAGTAATCAAATTTCCAATTGTAGTTTCCTTTTCATAACTCAACCTTTCCTCTATATGCTTTTGTTATGAACAAATTCTCAAATTCTCTTCATCAATCAAATAGATATGACACTTAATTTAGATAAAAAAACTATCTTATCACTAGACTTGACATGAATGACAACACAATAATTATTTCAATTGCACACTACAACATTTGGGGTCAAATTGTAATGACAATTTGTGACAGCAGTGTGATTTGTTTGTGAATTTTAATGTTTTTTTTGCAAGTGTGCCTGAGGCCCTTGTTATACTATCATTACTATCATAATTGTGATGTTTGTATGATTATATTAAAAAAAATGACATTAATCATTCCCCATTTGATTTGATCGATTGTGGAGAGTTGTGCATGAAAGAGCGCAGAGAGCTCCAAATGAAGGTGGAGAGCTCTGAATGTTGGTGGAGATTAGTGGAGATCTAGGATTTTTTTACCATTCTCTTCTAATCTTTGCATTTTGTTGACATGCCCTTATGGTTTTTTCATTTCATGTCATGCCCTTGTGATCTATGTGCCCTTTCTCTATGATTTCGTTGTCGTGTTGTGCCCTTGTGATCTCTGTGCCCTTTCTCTATGAATTTCTTCAAGGGGAGAAGAGGTATCTATGTAAATGTTCTTTTATTTTCCTTCTAAACATTTGTTTCTTTATATTTTCCCAACAGGTGATTAGATAATCTTTTCTTTCACTTGGGGTCCTAAGTCAAAGATTTCTTCTAGAGCCACCATTCCCTTGTGGATGCTGTAATGTTAGATGATATTACATATTTGGTCGAACCTTCATTCCTTTATAATATATTATAGTGACTTTTGATTTATTCTCATCTCATGATAACTTATAGCTAGTAGAACTAAAAATGTTGCCTTTATCAAATTGTTGCATTCCATATCCACCACTACTAACCTATGTGCAACCAACAAGCACCACCATTTACATGGGTTCTCTCTCTATTTTTCTTTCACCAATACATTAATTATTGAGATTTCATACACTTTTCTATCATTCTTCACAACTTCCATTGATGGAAATTCTAACTTTTCTTACATTCTCAAGATCTACTGAACAATAAGTCCCATATGCACTGGCGACATTTTGTCAAACAATTCATGCAGTCTCATTTTCTTTGGGAGTGAGAAGCTTGCATCCATGGTTGGTACTCCATTGATTGCAACACGATCATTATATGTCCCATGTCTGACCACATGGTGAGATGGTATAATTATGCATTTCCTACACCTATGTTCCTTGCTAAATATACTTGTGATGTAAGAATGCTTATCGAGCATCAGTGGGTGAAATTGTCATTGAACTTGATAGGTGCATTTTGTCCATCACTTTGATTGATAACATTCCACATGTCCATAATCATGCAATTGTTAATTGGATCAAAGTCTCCCTTCAAATGATTCCAAACAAATTTGTTAATAGAAAATGGTCAACTGTCGATTTAAAACTTACATTTCCAATGACACTTCAAGCCCAAATGTTGATTTACCCTCTTGATGGTGCTTGAGATAATGCATATCATTTCCTTTTGGGAAATCAAATTGACAACTTGCATAGTCATCAAAATGTTTGGCCTAGGCTCATTCATTGTGCCTATTAAAAATCATGTGGGTAAATCATTTTCAACTACCAAGTTTTTTAATCATATAATGTAATTTCGTGATGTTTAATAGAATTCTATGTACATAAGTAATGCTTCCTCCATTTCCCCCCACCCCCCACCCCCATGCACAATTCTAGAGTACTGGTGCTCTGTCAAACTCATTTGGCATAAGATCCTTCTCTTTAACAAATTTACAATACATTGGCAATCAACTTGATTTCATAAAGATCTTGACATAACAAGAACAATAATATTTTACCTTCCATATTTAAGATTCTAAATTACTAAAAGTTGTAAAAAAATCACCCAACTAACAATTTTGATCCAAAGAGAACACCTATTTTAATACTAAAAGATTGGGTCAAAATGTAGGTGGGTTGTTCTTGCTACAAAAATTCAATCATTTTCCCCAAATCTATACTTCATGTTAAATAATTTAAAATTTATTGTAACTATAATCTCCAAAACATTTAATTATTTTTTTAACTAGATCCAACCCTCTAGGAAAAAAAAAAACTTAACAACATATTTGAAATACAAGTGGCACTTGTATTTGTTACTTATACTAACACATCTTATGGTGGATTTTAAATCATTTTATGAATAAAACTAACTTCATTAATCCAAAACCAATAGCATCTCAATATCATCACAGTAAATGTACAACCACATGATTCAAAAACTTATAATTAAACCCAAATACCTCATCTTCAATAGTCTAGTGACTTAGATTTATTCTCATTAAAATATCAATGCTTTGAATATTCTACTTTTGCACCAACACACCCAAAAGAATATATCTCCACATACAACTCACTCAAATACTTCATGAGTTATGTAGTTAATTTTATATTGGCATATTATTCCTTCAAAGGGTTTCATCTATGATTTATCTTAAAGCATATTCATAACAATAATTTGAAGCTCTTAAAACATAGAAACATAACAACTCATAACCAAAAACATAACAACATGGAGATAAAAAGAAGAGAACATATTTTACAAAGCATACATTAATACTTGAAAATCCTTACAAATTCTCTCAGATGAAAGAACTCGAACTTCTTACAATATGAAAAAGCTTCCAATATAAGATCTTAGTAAATGAAATGGCCCTTTTCTCTTTTTCTCCCTTTCATTTTTCATCACTTTCTCTGCATCATATTGTTCCTCAACCTTTATATGCCTCTCCTACTTAGGCTTAAAATGACTAAATATAACTAATTTAGAAAAAAAAAATATTTGTTTCAGATACTAAAATCTCTCTAGCTAATCATGTTTTAATTTTACTATGATTTAGTCGTAGAATCCACAAGTGTATAACAAGATAGATTCATTACAACCAACTCTATCCATCTAGATTTGTGACTCATCCTCTCAAGAAATTATTCATCAACATAGAGAACACAATTATTTACATCAAGAAATTAGAATTCCTCATAAATGCCAAGGCTATATTTTTAGAGATTTTCCCTCCAAAAAATTTGATGACTTGGAAGTTGGGATGCTTCTACATTACATAGACAATCATCCTACAATTTATTTTATTTCTCAAGTTTTTGAAGGCCATTTTTATTATTATGTTGAATGGTGGTTGAACATATTCAAACATGAATAAGGGCCTTCTCAAGAATGTCATGATTTCCCTTCTTTCTACTTAAGTTGTGGAGAAAATGGAATGGATAAGCTTATGTAAATTGAAGTCGGATTGATTTTTTTACAAATGCATATAAAGATTGAATTTAGAAGAAAAGTAAAATATTGTTTTTCTTTTCTATTTTTAATTAATGTTAGGTGATTTAAAAAATATGATTTAAAACTTAATTAAATTAAATTTAATATAAATACATACATGCATGCATCCATAAATACATACATACATACATGTGCATACACACATGTATACTATATGTATGTATGTATATATGTGCATGTATATGTATGTATGTATGTATGTATGTATGTATATGTATGTATGTATGTATATATGTGTGTGTATATATACACACACATATGTGTGTGTGTGTATGTATATATATATGTGTATGTATGCATACATGCATACACACACATATGTATGTGCAGATGTATGCATGTATGTATGTATGTATGTATGTATACAAAGAGATCTTTTTAAGGTGCTTATTATATCTTAGCACAACAGAAAAATTGATCCAACTACATACATATTTTAGAATTGAAATAATAAAACAATAAAACTCACTCAACCCATGCTGAGTGAATTACCTCAAGATCCTGCACAAAAATAATGCAGACCAGGAAAAATGGGCAAAGTTTGCCAAAAAAATTACAAAAACATATCATAGCAGATATTTTTAGAAAGAAACAAGCCATAACCTAGTTAAATTTCTTTAGTTGTTGATTAGCTAGGTTGATTAAAAATTCCTATAGAACTATCATCAGATTAGGTACAATAAAAGAAACAATCAGTTGTTCCCAACTAGTAGGATCAATACAATTTTCCAAGGTGATAAAATTGCATATGCAAATGCATCACTTGCATGCCAAGAATGAAGCACATTCCCCAACTTACTATGAATGGTTGGATATAAAGGCAATATATGTTGGCCCAACAATGGAAGCCAAGGATGTAACCATGTATGTATTGACATAGTCTCCTTGCGAGGATCCCAAGTATCTACTACATAGGTTCATGGTCCCTTGGCTTCCAGGAATTTGTAGCAGCTATTCTCACTGCGGGAAGAATAAATTTAGTGAAGAGTTGAGTGTAAGGAGTTGAAGAAGAAAGTTTCACTTCTATGTAAATGACATGATCGTGAGGCTCATTCCCTTGTAGAAGCCTCTGCTATAATGAAATTATCTCTAAACCATGCAAAGGATGTTGAAGTGGTTCCCAACCTTGAAACACTCTTATAAGAAATGGAAAAGAAAATGCAGATGCAATACATGACAAATTGCACAACTTGTATTCATCCTGATATTTGGACTGTAAATTCTCTAAGACGCTTGCAAGTGATTCCAATGTCATAATACCTACTACAACACTTTCCTAGATTCTATCCAGTGCTCCCATAATATCCTCTATATTTTTTAGCTTTTTTTTTGCCATGCAGTCTCTTCTAAAGCCACTCCTTCTCCTTCTAGTATATTTCCATAGACTCTCTCTCTCTCTCTCTCTCTCTCTCGTGCCTTAAATTTTGATCAAAATTTTTAATATCTTCCTCTACTATATCTAAAATCATCTTCACATTGTGTTGAAACTATGTCATATGTGTTTGATCCTTGATAGCTTTCATTTCAGCATTCAAGTTTTCAAATTTCCTCTTCATTATATGTTTGGTTTATCAATGATTTCTCTAGTTCAATTTTGGTGCATCTCAACTAGTTGCTCCAATGATGCAATCACCCATCTATCTCTAGATTTTGCAAGCATGTGTTGTTTTATAGAATTTAGATAGATACTAATAGTTCCAAAGCCATAGACCTGAAGACCATCATGTGTCTGTCACACTTTAGGAAAAAATTGGATGTCATGCTCTTGTGCATATGTTTTGTTCACTTCCATGGAATTATTTAGGCGAATCCCACTACCCATAGAAGTTGAGGCTTTCTATTGAGCATACGTTGCTATTGCTTGTTGCTACTGAAGTCGCTAAATTAGCATTGCACCATCACCCTAAGATAACTTACATTCTCTCTAGCTCCAAGTTGTTCCACAATCGTACCCTCTACAGCTTGATTCATCATTTTAAGGGATACATTTAGCTAACTTCTTATCCTCTCATTAGCAAGAAGATCGAGGTGAAATAGTCCTTTCCACCCTAAAAACCATTGTTTTACTTCATTAAAATCAAAACTTGAACAAAGCCAATGATACACAACCTACTACCACTTTGGAAAAAAATGTTGCCCCTAACATTACAACCATATGATAAATGGGAATAGAACATGCCCAAGCCATAACCTAGTTAAATTGGTCTAGGTATTGATTAGCTGGGTTGATTACAAATTCCTATAGAACTATCATCATATTAGGTATGATAAAATGAGCAATCAGTTGTTCCCAGCTAGTAGGATCAAATATAGTTTCCCAAAGTGATAAAATTGCATATATAGATGCATCACTTGCATGCTAGGCATGAAGCACATTCCCCAACTTATAGCGAATGGTTCAATATAAAGGCTCCATATGCTGGCCCAACAATGGAAGCCAAGGATGCAACCATGCATGTATTGGCATAGTCTCCCTATGAGGATCCCAAGTATCTATTGCTTTTGTTAATTTTGGTATCACTATATGATCCAGAATGTTATGAAATACTTAAGCTGGTAGTAACTTCTCCCATATCTCCAAAAAATGTAGCATAGGCTTAGGGTCCCTTAGCTCCCAAGAATTTTTAGTAGCAATTCTCACTGCTAGAAGAATAACTTCAGTGAAGAGTTGAGTGTAAGGAGTTGAAGAAACAAGTTCTTGTCTTGTGTAAATGCCATAATCATGAAGCTCATTCCCTTGTAGAATCCTATGCTATAATGAAATTACCTCTAAACCATGCAAAGGATGTTGAAGTGGCTCTCAACCTTGAAACACTCTTATAAGAAATGGAAAAGAAAATGCAGATGCAATACATGACAAATCACATAACTTGTAGTCCTTCTGATATTTGGACTATAAATTCTCAAAGACACTTAAAACTAATTCCATTTTCATAATACCCACCACAAAACTTTCCTAGATTCTATCCAATACTCCCATAATATCCTCTATGTTGACTAGCTATTGTTTCTGCCATGGAGTTTCTTTCTAAAGCCACTCCTTCTCCTTCTAGTATATTTCCACAAATTCTCTCTCGTGCCTTAAATTTTGATCAAACTTCTAAATATCTACCTCTACCACATCTAAAATCAACTTCACATTGTGTTGTAACTCTAGAATAGGCATTTGATCCTTGATAGTTTCCATTTAAGCATTCAAATTTTCAAGAATGGTCAACACCCTCACTTTTGAACCTTCCATGTCAAGAACTTTGTGTATTGTTTCAACACCATGTTCTTGCTTTTGAGCTAACAGTTCTTCAAGTGCATTTCCTTGTAAAAAAATAATTTTGTTGAACACTTATAAACTCTTAGAATGTACATTATTGCCTTCTATTAGCATTGATGATCTTCCCTTGAACAAAATCAAAATGAAAAGGCATAAATGAAACACACAATATAATATTTCCTTCAATGCACCCATATATTCTCTTTATGTCCCTAAGCTACACAATAATGTCTATTGGCTATCATCAAAAACTAAAATAGTTAGTTCTCTGCTATTGAACTTGATGAAAGATCAACTCCACAACTCCCAAGAATCAACTGCATGTAAACACCTATTGCAGAAGAGAGAAGCAAAAAGCTATGGAGGCAAAAATTGCTAGATCCATAGACAAGACATTATTGATGAGCCAAAAATTAAATTGCTATTATCAAAAGTGAATTGTCTCAATGAATGTTTACAATGAGAGTTCATCCTTATAAAGGAGATCAAAACCCTAAAAGGGTCTAACCTAGGTTGCAACATAATAATTAATTATTAGATGCCTAGAGTTTAGCTTAAGCAAATCAGAGTTAATTAGAAAATATCTAATTACTCTAACACCCCCCCTTAAGATAAACTTAGAAAGTAGTTAAAAACCTAGAAAACTACTACATAAAGTAGATTTGGGTTCGAAAAGCCAAGGCTTGATGAGGTACCCAAGCACAACCAAATCTCTAAAAAGAGGAGAAATAGAGAAAACCACATGGGAAAAATCCTACTCCAAAAAGAGATGGAAATAATGTTGAAACTAACTAGTGAAGGACTAAAGAAGCCTCCAAACTAGGTAATGTCCCTAAAGATAGGAACAAAAGATGACCATGAAGAACATCATCGAAGCATGTAGAAGCTACAGAGATCTAACAAAAGTAACTACTAATTTGAAAAATCTCCACTGAAATAGAACTTGATCAGGTAGAGAATACTGTAATCTGCATCGAATTAGGAGGCACACAAAGGAAACCAACTAAACTTGAAGATATAGATGGTTGAAACACCAAAGCCTAAAGAGCTGATCAATCAAACCAAGGAAGCATGAGAAACAATGGAAGTCCCCCCCACACCCCCCCCCCCCCCCCCCCCCCCCCCCCCCCCACAACCTAATGTAGAGAAGGGTGAGGTGACATGCAACTAAAAAAGTGGACCAAAAGAACTATATGTCAAGAAACCACAATCAAGATGCACAAAAGAGTACATATGTGTGTACTAAGGTGATCAATCTTAGACACATCATGAGGCTAATGTCACAATAATGCACAAGACATTATCCAAAGAATACAATAATCTGCATGAGTGTCTTAGATGACATTGCTCAAATCAGAAGGAAACACAAGGCAAAAACAACTAAAACAAAAATATAGACGCAATATGGTATTTTATCTTAGTGTGTTTGCAATAATGCATATAAATGATGTCTAAATAGACCACAAGAGACATAAGACTAATACAATAGATAGTATAAGTCATGACAAATCATCTAAAGCAATGAAATCGATCCCCAAACTTGAAACAACCAAGATATCTACCAGAATGCAAAAATGAAAAAGTAAATAGAATGTTCTTGGATCAGAATCTAGAAAAAGTTAGCATCACTGGAAAGATCTCGGAAAGAGATTTCCAATGATATAAATAATTCCCAAATCAGAGATCAAATGCTCAAAATATGCCTCCTAGAGTGCAAAAAGGAACTCTAAAATTTGATAGCATAAAAAGATATAAAAAACATCAAAACTAAAAACTAATTACACCACTGAGATGGGCTTGGAACAAAATTTCTAACAATATCTTGTTTTCAGAAAATGTAGTCTGTATGCTTTAGATATGAACAACAATGTGAAGGTAGGTCGAAAAAAAGGCCAAAGGGGTGACAAGGTATGCTAATGCAGTGTTAACATGGTGGTGATTTCAGCAAGTGACAATCCCAAATTTGATAGTCAAATGGTGGTCAAAGAAAAAAAAATTCCTTAAAATGATCCCTACTAGAAAAAATAACTAGTCACCGAAAACAAGACAATGTGTAAAAAAACAATGTTGCCGGTAAAAGAGTTGGTGCCAGAGTAGAAATCCAATGGCCAAAAATTTTTATACCATGTGTTAATTTTTTCTGTGCGGGAAATAGAAATATGTGGTATCCATGAAAAATATGCCACTTGTCAAAAAAATCAAGTTGGGGCTCCCCACAAAAATTTCAATCGCTACAAGTCATAAGGTAGAAGTCTTCCACAAAAAAAAACATAGAACTCAGGAAAGGGTACACACTCCTCCTAAAATCTATGTTTGGCCACCAAATAGGCCCAAATTTTCACTCCATTAAGATAGAGAAACATGTAGTTGGGGCTGCATTGGATGGCAGACTGGCCTTTGTCACAAACTCAAATGTTACCTTAATTAAAAAAAGCAGTCTCCAACTCCATGCAAAGCAAAAAAATTGGTTGTTCCCAAAATGAAAGGGCCAAAAATAATCCACATGGTGTGTTTAAGGTGGAACAAGAATAGTAGGATGAGGGACTAGTTAGGTGTCACCTCCAAAAATTTGGCATACTTCTCCAACAAATCATGCAAAATATTTGCATAATCCAAGCTCTTTGCAAGGGAAACATAAGCACCAATCGATAAAGTCAGGTGAAGACCGCCAAACTCCAAGTTAATTACTATTTGAATGAGGCTGCATGAAAGGTAGGGATTAGCAGAAGATGACACAAATAGAGTTGTGACCAGTGGTCTCCTTCCTGTAAAAGAAAGTAGTGTGAATAGGAGGCAAAAAATCTGCCAAGAGAAAATTTTGCTTCCCAAAAAATTGCACTAATAGAGGATGTGACAAAGAGAGAAGAGAGGCCATTTATCTTCTTCCTTGCCCTCTTGTCTAGAGAAATCCATGCACAAGCATTTCTAGGTAAATGCTGGAGAGCTTGAATGACACGTGTCATTCTTTCCTCAGTAGAAATTAGACAAAATCCATGTCACATTTCTCAACATTGAAAGCTTTTCATGTTCATTCAATTGAGCAAGAAGTGACATGAGAGCACCATAAGAAAGAACTAGATTACATGCCTTCAAATTATTGTCTCCAAAAGTCATAATGGAGCCCAAATTTTAGTGTGCACTACCTCCACTCAACAACAAGCATGGGCTCCAAAAATCATCCTCCACCAATACTGCTCAATCAAAACCAAATCGCAAGCCCACAAAACTTTTTTGATAAAAAAAATTCAAAAAATGACTTAAATATATATTTTTAATAAAAAAAAAACCTCACCTCATTTTGCATGCCTAGGTCAAAACAACCTGGGTGCAAAATTTTTTGCCTCAAATTTCAACAATGTCCAAACTAGACATATTTTAATGGAAATGGGGGGTTTCGAGTGCTCTAAGCTCAATGACAATGTCCATTTTTGGTCAAAGTGCTTCAAAAAATAGGTCCTCCCCAAATCCAATACAAAATCCTCTAAAAGCCACAGATTTCAAAATTGATGCCAAATATCTCAAGAATAAAACATGATCATGAAGATTTGGAGCTTTGAGATCATGTTGAAGTTGATGAAAGATCAACCCCATAACTCCTAAGCATCACCTGCATGCAAACACCTATTATAGAAGAAAGAAGCAAGATGCTATGGAGGCAAAAATTGCCAGATCCATAGACGAGACATTCTTAATGAGAAAAAAAGTAAATTGCTATTATCAAAAGTGGTTTGTCTCAATGAATGTTTACAATGAGAGATCATCCTTATAAAGGAGATCAAAAACCTAAAAAGGTCTAACCTAGGTTGCATCATAATAATTAATAAAAAAATTAATTATTAGATGCTTAAAGTTTAGCTTAAGCAAACTAGAGATAATTAGGAAATATCTAATTACTCTAACATATGCCACTATCAAAACTTATTAATGGGAGAAAGATAGTTCAAATAAGTAATCAAAATGAAATGGGAGTTGTGTTGATGCAGTAGATGGAGATATAAATGGAGCATATTTATAGGGGTGAATTGGGGCAATTATTGAGTGAGAAATGTGATATAAAGAGATGAAATGCAAAGGTGGGATGTTGAAAAGTAATAATCAAGATCATTAACTCAATTGGCATCAATTTGACCTAAGACTCCTCAAATACAAAAGAGAGAGGATGAGTTGATGCACCTAGTTGAGACTTATACAGTAAGTATTAATGTAGTTTTTCATTAAAAAATAAATTCAATAACGGTTTTTATAGTATACTCTTTTATTTATGTCATTAAGTATTTTTATAGAGGATTTTGAATAGGTTAAAGGGCCATGCCCTAGGTGATGATACTTTAGGTGGTTCAAGTACATCACATGTTCTATCCTACACTTGCGTTTTTCTCAAACAATATTTTTTTGAATATCTCTAACAATCTTATTTTTTGGTGCCCTAACAACCCTATTTTTAAGCTCTTAGCATTGATCCTATGTTCACTATGTCACCTCCTACAAGGAACTAAATTGAACAGGTAATGTCGACTGTAATGTCGGAAACACTTAGTATGGCCACATATGTGAAGGCAACACCTATTGGTAAGTAGATTCCTCTTTTTCTCTCTCATTTTTCATGTGTTTATTTTACTTGAACTATTATTTCTTAAGGAACATTTTGTAATATTGGATTCATTTTATGTAGGAGCTGATGAGGACATTCCTGGATGTACTCATGTTAGATGTACATGAACACTTCAAAATTGTGATCAATTTCTTGTGAGCAATGAAGATGGACTTCCCTTGAGAGTAGCCTAACTTCAAGATACTTTAAATATTGATCCTTCCTTAAATATTTTAGATGTTAATGGGGAATTTAAATGTTTGGGCGGGGGGGATCAAATGAGCTTCCACCTTCACGTGGTTGTCCCTGATTAGTAGAGATTAAACTGTTTGTAGAAGGAGGCCATAGTTTTATATGCAATCTCATTCATATGCATACCACATCAGGTGGGGCTGAAAAATGCAATAGGTTTTCATTTTTTTAGAGGTCTTTAATTAGGTATTTTAAGTTATAGACTATCATGAGCATTGTAAATTTGATTCTCATAGGCGAGGGTAATGTCCTTGACATGCAAGCAAATCTAGACTTTCTATATGCTGGCTTGCTAAGGACATTCTCTCGACCATAGCAACTCGATTTTTAATTTTCATGATGGTCTATAGTTTTAAAAACTTAATAGACCTATTAAATAAATGTAAACATTGTGCATTTTTCAGCTCCACCTATTGCCCATGCATATAGAATGCAGTTGCATGTGCATTCTCAATTCAAAGTGGCAAAATCTTATTTTGGATGTGACGAAAAAATGACATTCAAGAGAAGATGGAAACATGATGTCACTTTTGTAGGTCTTGAACCTTTTTTTGTTATATTTTGTCACAAACATCCACATGAATATTAATATTTTATCACACATATCATTTAAGAACATTGTTTTCTTCACATTTCATATTGTAATAGGTGTATTTTTTCCATTGATAACCTTGCAGTCCCTAGATAGCTAAGATAGCCCACTTCACCAAAGGACATGTGTTACAATGTACATGTTCTAGAGTTTTTTTTTTCGTGGATGATGTAGGGATTCTAGGAATTCTTATAGATGTATTCTCTAGAAGAACCAACTTATCAATGTTGTATTATTTGGTTTCTTTTTTCATGTATAATTTCATCATTTGATGTGATATGGGAAAGACAAACAATTTCTAGATACACATCATTTATTTTCATAATTTTAAAATGATTGCAAGCGTTAAAAATTAAATGGGTTATATTATAGAGAAGGTACCATTCAAATGGACCCCAAATGAATATTTATATGTAAGAAAAAGTGGGACCTATGAGGGAAATGTGCTGATTACCCAAATGGATATTTATATGAAAGAAAACGTGGGAGTTTTGATTGACCATCCATGGATTATCCATGGAAGATCATGAATCTACTCATTTTTTGGTTTTTAGCCTCCTAATGAATTTATTGTTTTTATCTTGGACTATGTGATTTGCAGGAAGATGTGAAACCAATGAAGGACATGGGCTTGGATGCATATAGTTTTTTCATAGCTTGGTCACAAATATTACCATGTGAGCTAATTTTTTAACCCTTAAACAAAAGTGACTAGCAAAAAATAGTGCCTTTTGTTGGGACCTTCCACAAGCTTTGGAGGATAGCTATGGAGGCTTTCTAACAACAAAAAAAAGGGTATGAAACCTTCCAAATCATGATATCGTTTTTGCATCTATACCCATCTTTTATCAATGTTGACATTATTGTTTTTAAACTGAAACATTGACATGGTTGTTTATTTTTCTATGTTTCTATTTGTGATATCCGAGAGATTTCTCAATTTGGGAATTTAAGTGGGGAGACATTTTGGTTTCTGTTACAATCATATTGATCCTTCTTTTGTGTGTTTTGATTTTAGCATTCTATTTGCTATTGTTATTCTCCTTCATCTGCTAGTTCTTTTTGTTTCTCATAATCAAAAATAACTATGTTCAACATCTTTGTAAACTTGATAAGAAGGCCATTTCAGTAAAGGATTTATCTATACAATAAAATTCAACACTAGAGGACATTAAACTTCAATGAAGATGACCATCACACTTTTTGGATGTTGAAAAAGAAATTATATGATAGAATGAAGGGAAGGGTGGATGGAGCTCATAAAAAAGCTCAATAATGGGAAACAATGGACCGGATCAAAATCAATCCCTCTGTAGACAAAGTAGAAAACATAACTAGATGAAGACATAACTGCTTAATGCCCATATATTATCAATCTTGACATTATTATTTTGCAACTAAAATGTCGACATGGTGGAGTATTTTGCTATGTTGTTTTAATATTAGCATAGTGGTGTATGAACTACACTACTGCATCTATGTACACACATAGATATATATTTTAAAAATATTGTTGTATGTAAGGTAGGCCCAAAATGAATCCGAACCCAAACCAAAGAAATTTGAGTGAATCTTGAACCCGAATAAATACCCGAATCTGAATTGACAACTTAGCCAAATTGCTTGACCTCAAGGAATTTCAAACTAGGATGCTCAAAAATCTCCACTCCTTTCCACATTACATCCTCAAGTGGAAGATTCTTCCAATTCACAAGATACTCCAAAAGAACCTTGTTCCTTGACCTCTTTTCCCTTTCACCCAACACCATTAATTTTCCTTCATCATCCACAAATGGAAGCACTACCTCACCAATCTCTTCCTTAAAACATTATAGGGTCTATAAAATTGTAGCTTTGGGTACTTGAACCAAAATTCTAAATATCTACCTCTACCATGGCTAGCTATCCATTGGTCTTGTTTTCCCATGTAGCAACTATGATCGAAAAAAAAGAAGAAAACTTTGGTGTCATGGTTATCCATTGGTCTTGCAATGGCACAAAAGAAATATATTTTTAATAATAATTTGACTCTCTCTCTCTCTCTCTCTCTCTCTCTCTCTCTCTCTCTCTCTTTCTCTCTCTAATCAAACTTCTAAATATCTACCTCTACCATATCTAATTTCAACTTGACATTGTGTTGTAACTCTAGCATAGGTGTTTGATCCTCGATACCTTTCATTTCAACATTTCAGCATTCAAGTTTTCAAGTTTCCTCTTCATTGTACATGTTTGGTTTATCAATGATTTCCTCTAGTTTGATTATGGTATATCTCAACTAGTTGGTTCAATGATTCAATCACCCATCTATCTCTAGATTGTGCAAGCACTTGTTATTTCATAGAATCAAATGGGTACTGATAGTTCCAAAGCCATAAACCTAAAGACCATCATGTGTGCATCCCACTTTAGGAAAAAATTGGATGTCATGTTCTTGTGCATATGTTTCAATCACTTCCTTCAAACTCAACTAAGGTGCACCCATGCAATTATTTAGGTGAATTCCACTGCCCATGGAAGATGAGGCTTTCTATTGAATATATTTTACTACTATTTGTTGCTGGTGAAGTGCCTCAAATTGGCATTTTTCCATCACCCTAAGATAAATTACATTCTCTCTAGCCCTAGGTTGTTCCACAATTGTACCCTCTACAACTTGATTCATCATTTTAAGGGATATTTTTATCTAATTTCTTATCCTATTATTAGCAAGAATCTCAAGGTGAAATAGTCCTTTCCACCCTAAAAAATATTGTGTTACTTCATTAAAATCAAGACTTGAAAAAATTCAATGATACAAAACATACTTCCACTTTGGAAAAGATGTTGCCTCCAACATTGCAACCATATGATAAATGGGAATAGAACATGCCCAAGCCATAACCTAATTAAATTGGTCTAGTTTCTAATTAGCTGGGTTGATTAAAAATTCTTGTAGAACTAACATAAGATTAGGTACAATAAAATGAACAATAAGTTGTTCCCAGGTAGAAGGATCAAATACAGTTTTCCAAAGTGATAATTGCATATGCAGATGCATCACTTGCATGCCAGGCATGAAGTGCATTCCCCAACTTATAATGAATGGTTGGATATAAAGGCTCTGTACTCTGACCCAACAATGGAAATAAACCATAAACAACACTAGAGGAAATAACAGCTTTCCCATCCAGCAACTATGATCTAAAAGCAATATCTATTTTTTAATAATTTCACAAGCCATTGCAATTGTGATAGTCCATTCTAATGGCTAGCCATGCATTGCATAGAAAAGATGTTGCAATAGAATTTTGACTATGATGGAAAGGTTTGATGGATAACCATCACTTAGACAACATCACTATTGTATACATGTCATAATTGTGATGGTTGATTGGAAGTTTAAACTGTCATCATTATGATGACGTACTGTCACAATTATGACATTGTGAACATGAACTCTTGTTCCTCCCTTCTTCCAAGTTACGAAAGTGTCAGCCATCACAATTATGATAGTTTCCCTCATCATGGCTATTTGTGACAACAAAAGTTTGATGGTTGTTTGACAGGAGCCAATTCATGGTTCTATTGCTAGGGGGATGGGTAGACATTGAAATTGTAATGGCATGCCATTGCAAAATGTGTCCAAATGTAGTAGTGGTAGTTTTCAACCACTAGTACATTAGAGGTCTATTTTTGACCTAAATTTTTGACCAACTCAAGAGAGTTGTTCAATATATATTTTTTTGTTTTTTTCCTGAGTTGGTTGAAATTTTGACCAATCTAGGGTTTTCCAAGTTGGTCAAAACTTTGACCAACTAGGGTTCATAATAATAAAAAAAGAAAATCATCCTTGTCATTATTTCATTAGGTATTTGGCATTTGAGCATGGCTTATTTTTGCAATTCCCCATTAGAGTTTGAGCATGGCTTATTTCTCCAATTTCTTCCTTCGAGCCATAGTTCTCCATGCATTGGTATGTTGTTCTTTCTGTAGACAGTTTTTGGGTAAATATGTTTCATTGGAAATTGATATGCTTTTGAAAGATATCCTTAAATCTCATTGGACATTGAAGCCTTGAGAGGAAGTAGAGGGAACACAGAGTGGAACCACCTAGCACTTTGCTCAGGTAGTGTCACAACTTTAAGTTCTAGTTTGATTTCTATATTTAATTTAAGAATAAAATTATGATTTATAATTACTTGTTATATCCAATAATTTCAATATTAGTTAAGGGTAGAAAAAATGTTAATCAATATATTTTTTCACCTATTAAAAGAAATGTTCGAGGGGAGTCATGGAGGATTTGTGGGTAGAAACTGAAAGATAGTTGTCCTTTAAATGAGGAGGTTTTCTATGCATGTATTTTTTTTCCACTGGCATGGATAGAGCCAGTAGTCAGAGATTCCCCTAGATATATCATTTTATTCATTCATTTTGCTAGAAGGAAAATGGGGTTGGATTCAAACTCACAGATGGGGAATGGAAAGCTTTGAAAAATAAATAGTAGGTGTGATTCAAGATTGAAAGTAGTAACCAGTGGGCTCCATGCATGAGGTAGTTTGAATTTTTATATTCACATCCTTTTGGTACTGATTCTTCCTTCATTGTAGAGGTATGGGATTGGTTTATGGTTGTTTCACTAACTTGTTTGAGGTTTCTCCAAAGAACCAAGTTTAAATGGCTATTGCAATTCTTAGGCCAGGTAATTGGCCTATACTTCTACTTTTTGGCCTATATAGGCCTTTTGCCTCACAAAGGATCAAACCTCTAATGTTTTCCTATTAATGATATCCCAACCATTATCTCCAAGTGGAGTATCAGTCTTTGGAATGGATTGAACATAATGGTTTGCTTTAGAATATTCATGCATTATTTAGTTTCACTTATTGACTCTCATTAGGCTAAGAGGTAAAATGTTTTTCACAGAAAGCTTTTGTAATTCTAATAACTCAGGGACTTGGGTAAGCCTTACTTCTTCCTTCCTTGGTTTCCTTGTTCCTTGTTTGACATAGAAACTTTGTCAAATTAGTAAAGGATTGTTTGACATAGAAACCTTATCAAATTAGTAAAGGGCTTAGAGTAAGAGTTTAAAACTTGCAAAACAAGATCTCATTCTATTGTACTATTTAGTCTTCTCTTATACTCTCTATATACTAATTTCCCTAGTGCATACATACATTATGAACCGCATTGAAAATTAGAGGCTAGATTGTAGTGGTTGTGATTGTTGGTTCCTCTTGTGTGTTCTTTCATGCCTTTGATACCATCATTGTAAGAAACAACAAGTGTTGCATTTTTAACATTATTGTTTTGGTAGAATTACTTTTTAAACTATGTTTTTCTCATGGAAAATTTACATATAGATGTCTAGCTTAAATAATTCCTTATGTTGCCAATGTTGCCTTGGAAAGACAAATTGTCTTCTTGTAATCATTAATGTCGGATCTTAATTCAAGCACAATTGTTTTATTTCAAATAAAAGAAATGTATGGACATCGTGATTGTTGTGATAACATAAAATTTACCACTTTGATCATCAAGACATCTTACAACTTATATGGCTCTTGGAAAATCTAATAATGCTAATACAAATAATGTTAATGACTATAGACTGGATGTAGTTTTTTTGTCTTACACTATGAGCTCTTAACTTAAAGTGTAGAGAACTTTTGGAAATGCTAATGTCTTCTTTCTATTTTGTACCAAATATACCATTTTACCCTAAAAGTTTGGAGTCTTCTAAGCCTAAGATCATCCTCAAAGATTGACAAACAATGCACACTTGGCTTCTGCCACTGTTTTCATCAAACACTAGCATAGCTCCTTGTCCTTTTCATTAATTTACCTATGTAATAGTTTGGGTGCTATGAATAGCTATTTTTAAATATTTTTTTTCATTATCATAAAGTAAAACTAGATACCTTTGAGGCATCCTTCAAATGATAGCTTGATCAAGATCAAATGGTCCATTAGTGGCAGCAAGAACTAATACCCTCTCTTTCTCTTTTGTTTTTAATCCAGCCTAGTTTAGAGAAAAATCATTTTTGATTCTACGCATGGTCTCATGTTCTATATTTCTCACACCCAACATATTGTCAATCTGTTAAACACGAATCAATGAGTTATAAACACAAATTTTTAATATGAAAAAATAGATCTTGAAATTATAAGAAAAAACCTCTGCCATGTTACTGATTACAGTGCTTACCTCATCTATAAATATAACACATGGAGCAATTTTACTTTCCACTATAAATGTAGCTTTGATAGACTTTTCAGCTTCACCTTGCCACTACAACCACAACAATACACACATTTCACTAGTACACAATTCTCTACATACTTCCTAATCTCCAAATTCATCTTAGGTGAAAAGTAAAACCTCTACACTAACTCTTAGGTCTTATTGACTCCAAATTACCCACTAAGTTCACCATTGTGCTTCTCTTGAATTATATTTTTCCTAATTGACCCTCTAGGGACACAGTGCTGAATTTATTTAAATAATAGATCACTTTGTAAAGTATAGTTAGAAAACTCACCATGAAAATGATTCTTTTATTCTTTGCATACCTTGAATACTCTGCAAAGTCTTCATCCTCTTCATATAAGTCTTTAAAGTTTTCAATACCAATGTTGTGTAGTTGTATCTCTTGTATTGTCAAGGCTTTTCTACTTAAGGAATTTGCTACCTTGTTCTGTAGTCCCTTTTGTGTTTGATGTTAAAGGTGTTTGCCTATAGATACTCCAATCATTTTATATTTTTGTGGAAGAGCTTGTCTTGTGAGTTTAATAAAGTTAGTGCCTAATTGTCTAAAAAGATCACACACTCTTTTGGAAGCAGTAGTGATTCCATTTCCTTAATACTTGGACTAGAGCATACATCTATAGGTCATAAGAAGAGTACTTCTTCTTAGCATCACTTAATATTTCACTATGAAAAGCCACTAGTCTTCTCTCTTGGATTAAAACAACACTAATAGCCACATTGTTAGCATCACACTCAATAGTAAACAACTTCTCAAATCTTGGTAAAACCAAGATTGGTTGAGTGGTAATCTTCTCCTTCAACAACTCAAATCCATGGTTAGATTACTCATTTGAAACAAAATTATTCATTATTTCTTCTTTTATAGTATCAAGCATGGGAGCACAAAGAGCACTAAACTATTTAATGAACTTCCTATAATATTGGGCTAAACCATGAAAGCTCCTTACCTCTGTTGTAGTCCTTGGGATTGGCTAGTTCAAAATGGTTTTTTTCTTTTTTGATATCCATCTTTAGATTTCCTTGGGTTAACATAAACCCAAGGTATACTAGCTCTATCTTCATTATCTCTCACTTCTCTAGATTTATCATCAATTTCTCATCATGTAATCTCTTGAAAATAATATGTAGATGACTGATATGTTCTTCTTTAGCCTTGCTAAAAATGAGTATATCATCTAGAAATACTACCAAATTTTTTGCTATATACTCTTTTAGGACCTCATTAATTATTCTCATGAATGTAGATGGGGCATTGAATAGCCCAAATGACATCACAAGCCATTCATATAGAACTTTTGTGGTTTTGAAGGTTCTTTTCTATTCATCTTCCTCATTGACCATTAAGATACCTTGCTACTTTCACTTTCTCATATTCTACAACTCTTGACCTCATACACAATATTTTAACCCCTTTAGTATAAGAGTTCACATCCAAGTCTTTTTGTCTAAGACTTTCTCTCCTTTTGTGCAATTGGATTTCGTAATCCTCAAGTACATAAGTATCTCTTATTTTTGCAACCATAGCCTTCCATGTGGCAATGGGTTTCTTTCCTTCCTTCTCTCTCTCTCTCTCTCTCTCTCTCTCTCTCTCTCTCTCTCTCTCTCTCTCTCTCTTATCTTGGATAAATTTCCACCAAGTGAATGCAAACACTCTTAATCTAGCCTTTACAACTTTAACCTTTTGAGCTTCAGTTATTCAACCACATTCAAAGTGATTTTCTAGTCCTTCTATCGAATTTAGCACTACCTCAGGTTCCATCTTACCACTAAATATTGGAATGCCTTCTAGAGCCTTGCCACTCAAGGCCCTCAATGCTTTAAGGATTGGCTCTTTTGTGATTATAGGGTCTGGCTCAGGGACCTCATCCTAAATTGCAACCTCCTTTTTTCTTCTTTAGCTTGTTCTTCAATCTTATCCTTGACTTCTTTAGTCTTCTCATCCACTTCATCCACTTTTTGTTCCAATTGAGCTAGCCTAACTTTGAGAAATCTATTCTCCTCTTCTTTCTCATCTACCTTCTTAGAAAGTTCTTCATTTGTAACCATTGTAAACTAACCAACCAATTATTCTTCTCCTGAAAATATTCACCACAAGCCTAATCTTGACCTACACTCTAATACCAATCTAATAAGTGTTCTTCAAGGTGTGCTTACACAATTACGAACTGGGCTATTCTAGACCTAGTCTCCTCTAGAACCTAAGCTTACTTATAGGGCCTCACAAGTCTTGAAAAACCTAGTCCAAGACTTCTGTAACTCAACTCTATAAGTGAGTTCCTTTTTGCTTGACCTTAAGGGATTCAAATCGTTAGGGTGTTTCAAATCTTCACTCTTCCTTGGTTTATTCCAAAGGAAACTTCACCAAAATATCTACACTATTACCTCAGGGGGTGTTTCCATTACTAAACCAATTTCATGGCTCCCAATCAACTCCATTTGAATAGGGAATCTAGGGTTTTCCTTTCAAGTTTAGGACTTTCTTTTATTTTGGCCTAATAGGCCTAGTTGGTCAATTAGCCCTAGTCGGTGGGTTTTTCCCAATTCTTTATTATAACCTCTAAATAACCCTAGAAAAAACTAGATATTTAGATGCCATTTTCAAATATGTTAAGGATTTTGGTGTTCTTTAGTCCCTAAGTCATTTGTACAGTGGGTTCCTAAATTGTAAGGCTAATAGGGCTAATTGGTCTATGATTATGGTGATTTCTGATTTCTACTAGGAAATCTATCTTAAATGGATTAGCATAGTCCCAACCTCACTCTTATGTGTCTATAGGACAGCTAGGATTTCGTAACCATACTTGGTTCAATTCCCTCATTCTTTCCCCTATGCAAACACATTGATTTTGCAGAATCATGAACCTAGTCAGGCTTGCTGATTTCGCCTAGGGCACGAGGTTAAAAATAGGTAAACCTTGTTTCAGACCTCCTCCTTTCACACACATAATCTCTAATGGCTTCTCTAACATATTTTCTTAGCCTTATTGATTTTTATGATAGAGAACTATGAGGGATCCATAAAACTAAAAACTGCCAACTACTACACCAACAAACTATATATTTACAAAATAATTTCTTAACCTACACTAATAAAATAAAATCAACTTAACTATTGAATATAAAATGCTTGAATCTATCTACCCTATAGAAATTCAATACTAACTCAAATGAATCAATCCATAAATAAATCTTTACTTACAATACAAGATGATTGTCACACCAAAATAGAGTTTTTCAGTTCTATTCACATCCAAAACTTCCACTACTTCACACACTACCTCAGGAAATGGGATCGTAGAAGAATAAATATTTCTTACCCTTGACTTTAGGATATTATGGTAACCACCCATAATGATTCCTTGAAGAGAATCCAATCTTGTTGCCTGTTGTCATGCAATTTTAAAAAATTGAAAAATGTTGTCAAGCAACATTGTGACAACTTTTACATTTTTTTGCTATCATCATGCTAAGGGTCTCAAATCAACCTAGAATGATGTAAAAACATCCTAGGACCTATGTTAGGATTATTTCTACAATTTTCCATGCCTCAAAATCTTTTAGACCTCCCTTTACCAATTTAGGCCTATTCTAGCATTAAAAACATTTGAAGCATGTCATGCCCAAACTACGAGGGCAAAAAAACACACAATTTTTTTTTTAAAAATAATAATTTAATTTCTCTAAGTTTGAAATGATTGATTACATTTTAAGAAAAGTTTCTCTACAACATCCTTGGTTTAAAAACTTTTGTGGAGGAATACATCGTCAGGATTCTGAAGTACATTGTTATTAGGTTGATATAAATGTTTACTAATTCATTATTACATTGCTTAAAAAATCATGCGAAAATTATTTTAATAACAATCTAAAGAAGATTGGGTTTAGATTATTCGAATAACTTAAGCTATTAGGACACTAATTAAACAAATTTTCAAAGGTACTATTAATACCAACATTTCTTAAATCTCCAACTTAGCTTAATTTTCAACAAAAATTTAATCGAATATATATTAAATCTAAACTAAATTTAATAATAATTTCATATTAAACTAATTTATCTTAAACTAACTAACTAAATCTATAGTTGATCTAATCATTCATAAAAGAACGTCTAATCTTTTAAATAGAACTTAACTTTACAAATTAAATAAAATTTAAAAACTATCAATCAAAACATGAAATTAAACTAGCATTACTAAAGCAATATATATAAAATTTAAACAACATAACTTTAATAAATTACAATTTAAACTAATAAAAAAAAAACTAAATACTAACACCACTTACTAAAATATAGCTTAATAATAATAAAACTAATAAATAAACTCACTAACATCCTAGTCTAATCTAACTTATTACTATCCTACACTCTACTCTACCCTAACCCTAACCATCCTACTAGGCCACTAGCTAAGCTGATTTAACCCCCCCCTACACCTCCCCCACGCAAATCCAGGCTCTTACATCAAAGGTACGTTGAAGTCATGAAGGAGGTAAAGTCTTTTTTTTTTGTTTTTGAACATACTTCAACTTGCAACTTTAATACAAACCCAAAAGCTTAAGCCAACATCCAAAATTTATGTCATGTCATGACATAGCCCTCTCCACACATCTTCCCACGCAGCCCAAGGTAGAGGAAATGCAACCCAAGAGGTGGGCACGTGAGCAGAGACAAGAAAGGGAGTTTAAAAAAAAGAGATGACCACCACAAATTCATCTTCCAACATAAATGTCACCTTCCAAAACTGGCTGCTAGAAATGGAGGAGGATGGGGATGGGACAAGGTGGCAGGATGACTTCACCCTCCCATCAAACCACTTTGACTTAAGACAAGACAAAATACCTTTTTAAAACAAGTTTAAACTGACGTCCAAGGCCAAGGAGTAAGCAATAAATTCATAAAGTTTATAGGTAAGAGTATAAGATATAAAGGTAGTCTTCTAGGATAAGCATTAAATTGCTTATAAATAAATTAGATATTATTCACATTAGTAATATATATATATATATATAAATATATTTTTATATAGAAAACAAAAGGAATATTCTCTATCTCAATAAGAGAATAAATTATTTCTCCATACAGTTTCCAACATCCTAGAGGTGGGTGTTTTGGAAATTTTCTCTTAGGGACGATATGAAAAGTTAATTTAATCCTCTTTAAGTTGGATCAAAATTTGAAGAGCTAACATATTGCAAATATTATCCCAAGTTAATTCTTAAAATTTCTTATGGCTTACAAAACTAATAGAGCATCTCTTAAATCTATTAGATGATTAAGGTAGGATTCAATACAATTTCTATCACATCTAAAATAGATTGATTCAAGGACTAAATTCGTCATTAGTTTCCTTTTTAGGAAAATCTTTAACGACTTGATACAACCATAACCTATCAAGAGTTTGAATTATTCGTTTCATTCAATAATGCAATACTTTATCATTTGGATCTAACAATCATAAAAGTGAATCTGCATGCATGATCATAGTTTTCGTTTTCAACATGTATGAAAGCTTGGAATTTTGTCAAATTTAACATCATCAATTCTTTCCTATTTGGTTTCCTACTCCAATAGTCTAAGTTACTCATGATAAGATATTACAATGATAGTGTGAGTTACTCATAGGACTAAGTATAGTTTAGGATGATAATTCATATAACAATCAACATAAAACTTAATGCAGCCGATAAGCAATCCATGGCAAGGTTAAAGATAACTAACTGATTTATGCTTTAAAAATTTATGGAGATACATAATCTCTTAGTCCAATTGATTTGTTCATAAGGAAATTTAACAAAGAAGAGATAATTTGAGTTCTCAAGGTAGGAATCCTAATTCATCTAATACTTATACATCAACTTGGAAATTTCATTCTATCAAATTGTTCTTCCTTAACAATTTAAAAACTTGAAATATCACAATTCATGACATTATCTGTTATTCTTATTTTTTTTATGTGCAACTATATTAAATTTAATACACAATTAAATCACATGAAAACCAAAGATGCTCAACACCAATTTTATTGGCAAACCTGATTCAAGGTTCAGCTGGGAAAGAATTAGGAAGAAAACCCGGCTTCGTTGCCATTTACAATAAGGTTTAAAAATACAATTTACAATAGGATCTCAATCCCAAATTTCAACAATTAAATCAAATTTTCTTCATGATCATAATCAAGGAGTTTGTACTGTTTTCTTAATCTCATTTCAAGAACCATGGAGGAAGCAAATATCTAATCGGGTGACAACCAAGCATAACCAAGAGAAAATCAAACATGCATAATCACACATGGTTTACACAATAAGATTCATAATGAATCAAAACTAGGGAAAGGTGGATTCTTCCAACAGGAGAAGTCAAGCACAACACCAATTCAAATGCCCAATCGGGGCTAATAATCGAGAACTTCCGTTCTTCCATTTAAACATGCCATATTCATACTAGGTTTGTGCTGACGGGTAGGGGCCCATAACACCCTACCCTTTATCCCTCTTCTCATCCTGAGAAGAGACTCTACACTGGTTGGAGTCCAACTAAACAGACCTTTCCCAAAATTGGTCACTTCTGCCCTCTCCAAGGGTGAGTAATACCAAAACACCCATGCAAGGAAAACTCAAAAAAAATTGCAAACATAACCATGAAAAGAAAACAACCAAAATAACATAGCTTTCAAATCTTCCCAACATACCCACAACCATACAAATAGTGAAACAACAACAAGGTAGCATGAACATGAAACCAAACATAAAAACTGAATAAGGGAGATGAGAATTTCCTACATTCACAAAGGGGGTAATGGCAATGAACAAATTTGAGTAGAGTTTCCACTTCCTTCCTTCAATCTTCAAGAAATCTTCTCTAAATGTAGAGATTGGGTAACAACCAACTAGTCCAAGGAAGGCCTCTAAATAAGCCTCCAACTCAACCACCCAAAAGGAGCAATAACTATTTCCACCCACCAGCAACTCTAGAAACTCCTAACTCAACCTACACTATGGTTAAACCCTAAGTGGAGATGAGGTGAGGTAACTCAAGATAACCATGATCAATTTTCGCACAAAGGCAAAAAGGGACTTTTTGAGTGACCTCAAAAGTAAAAAAAAGGGGCTTAGGGGTTGGAAAAGACCCCTGACCCATACCCATACCCTTTGGTTAGAATAATAACATGTTTTAAAGCCTTAGGAATAGGTTTAGAGCCACACAAAGGCTAGGAAATAATTAGGACCCACTAACAACTTAAACTTTGCAGATTAAACACAATCTGGTTTAAGGGATGACTCACCTTGATTAAGGACCTAATAGAAAACTGACACTAACTTAAACCAACTTGGTCCAAAGGTTAAACAATTAACCCTGAACAGCCACTGAAACACATAACCATTTTACGAGTGTCAAGTGACACTGAAAGAACATAATTACGAACATTAACATTCACTGAAGAAAGAAGATGCATACATACATCTCACAATACAAATACATGAATTACGAACAACAAGGTTTTCAAATTTAGCACATAGAGATCAGTTCTGTTCCTCCGTAGGGTTTCTCGACTAAAATATCTGCACACTCATTACACACATCAGTAGTCTCGTAAAATCACATGTACATAAATGTATATGTATCAAAAATTTACATAAATTAAAACATACATTAATAAAGGTTTCTTCATCCTACATAATTCTTAACAATTTAAAATATCTTAAATCAAAATCTCAATCCTACATTTACTGATTTCATCAACATACATATACATGAACATTAAATGACAATCATCAAATATATCTGAAGTAACATCACACAACATGAAATAATAAAGTATGTTCTAAGCATCAGATAATGTCTCGACATCTCGAGTCGTGAATAACAAAATAAGAGTAATGTATCACTATGCTACGATGGGTTGGGGCGAGGCCTCACAAAGAAACCATCAACTAGCTTGGATTGATCCTAGTCTAATTCACCTAGGAACATACAAAAAAGACCTTCTAAGGTCAAAACAACATCATTGACTTGAATAAGGTTAGTATAAGGCAAAATTGAACAAATTTGAGTAATAAGCCTAGGTGCTCCTACACCAGTAAGTGAGATTGTACCTCAAGTCACTATAAAAGAATTGGAGAAATATTTGAACAAAAAATTATTGATCAATTTTTCACATTTGTACCTTTGATGTAATGGTTGACATTGTAATATTTAGGAAAATTTCCCCACATTCAATTTCAACTGCTTTTGCAAGCATTGTCTTTCCAGTTCCTAAAGGACCAAAAAGTAGAAAACCTTTGCAAGGCTACAATGAAACATGATGTTTAATTGTTTCCATTATAGTTTATATCAAAATAAAATGCACTATTAGTGAAAACCATCACCATTACCAATTTTTTATAGAATGGAAGCCAACTTGTTCTATTGTCTAATAAATTGGAGTATTGCTCAAAATAAAATATAATAAAAATTGCCAAAGTCCCCTAGTGCAAAAAGAGATAATGGTTCTTCTCTTATCATACTTAGGATTAGTTCAAATATAAAATATAAAATAAACTATTATTCTACCTATAAAGACATGAAATTCACATGGTGCATAAGTGTTGATTGAACATATTTTAATTTGATTAGATGGTGTGAGAGAGCTCAAGAAAATAGTTCAGTTGTAGTTATTAGAAATTAAGCTCTTTGATTGCTTCAAGTAGTTAGTGTAGGGCACCCTGACCATCTCCATGGAATCCATAGTCATAATTAGTAGGTTTTTATGTCATGTTATATTAGGGATTTAGTTATTTCATTTCATGTTATTAGGTGTTGAAATTAAGGTCATGTTGACCAAGTTCTTGTTTTAAGCATTATGGGTCAAGTGGCTCAAAAGTGGGAAAATGCCATGTAAGGGCATAAAAAGAATAGAATGTGGTATTAAAAGGTCATAATAAGCCTTTAAACCTATTTAGGGTGTTTAGAAAGAATGAGAATTTATAACAAGCTAAAATGTGAACAAATGTAAAATTGCCAAAAAGATGCTATCAGCCATTTTTGTGCAAAAATAACAAGTTTTGAAGGTGAACAATGATCCACCTTGAACAAGCAATTAGGGAGGTGAGAAGTCATGTTTGTGTATAAAACATTTTAATCTCATTTTAAGAGATATAGTAGAGGATATATGGAGAAGTAAGTTGGAGGAAATATAGTGTACGATCATGTATAATAAAAGCATGTTATATTTTTTGTAAAAATCTACATATACATTTGTATTTGAATGATGTCCTGACACCTTCTCTTTGGATTCATGGCTATGATGGTATTTTGAGTTTCCTTATAGATGTTAATGAAGTTAAGTATCATTATTATTTCTACATGTTTGCCTAACTCCACAGGTCATGAGAATAATATGTTGTATTCATAGTTTGGATAGTAATTTACTTGCACTCACAGGTTTTCTAACCATAATAAATGCACAGTGTCATTGTATAGAGGATGGGGATGAGTTAAAGACTCTTTTGGTTGTGCTAGATGACCACCTTTGAGTGAAAAACATACCATTACTTCATTGTAAAGAGCCAGTCGAGAATCAAAAAATACATGCTATTGCATAGTGAATCAACAAGTAAAGCCATGACATAAGTTTTTATATGATCTACATGTATTTTTGGAAAGTTCTTTTCAGTCTTAGGAGGTTGAAGAACTATTTTGGATGTGAAGGAAAGATGAGATACTGGAACCTAGGAATCAACCATTACAATCAACAATAAAACCCTCATAATGGCAAGGGTTTGGTTGATCTACCATACTCTCACTCACTTGGAGCCCAAAAATTAGTAGTATGAAGATTTTTGATAAGGTAATGATGTGTTAAAGTTCATTTTTTATTTTACTTTGGAGAGTTAATGAGTTTGGACTTAATAGGGGTGTCTTAGGCCTATTTGCTAGACTCAGGCTGATAGGTTATATACCTTATGGAATAGTTGGGAATATAAAACTTTGGATTTTGGTCAAGTTCAATAATGGGTGTCTAAATCACTTTTTAGTTTTGATAAATGTTTGGAAGGATTTTAAGTTCCTACCCTAGAACCCCCAAGGGAGGGCTATAAGGTAGAGTCTCATTATATCAATTTGTAAGTTTAGATGTTTGAAGCCCACCTAGTAATAGAATCTTGTGAATGTTTTGAACTCAGTTGGAAATGAGTTAATTCTTTTGGAAGCTTGTTGGGTATGGTGTTGATAAAGATGCTGGAGGGTGTAAGGCGATGGAGGTGTCGGGTATCATAAGAGTTAGTTGTTTGGGTATTGTGAAGGGTTAGGTAGAGACAATTAGAGTAGGTGAGAGTGGCACAAGGAATAGGCCATTCACCTTATCTCTAACCTTGGAGAAGCTAAAGGAATATCATATGATATGCTTGGTTGGCTTGGAAGAATACTAGTTAAAGAATTAGTAAGTGAAGTTCATAATTACCACCCCCATCCTTGCATCAAGTTGAGAATCAAGAAGTTTTAGCATCCTGTTAGATTTCCTTATCTAAGACCATGATACACACAATTTATATAGATCAATGATTTTGAATGAGAACTACACATTGAACTATTATAGCAATGGTATAATATTTATAATGAGGTTTAAAGAAAAACTCATATTTATGAATATTACTATGATCATGAGAGATGAGTTTTTACATTCCACAATTTAATAAATATAGGTCAACAAGTTTTTCTGAATCACAATTTAGAAAACACAAATCAATATGTCTGATATGTTCTACCTATTATATTGGACAAGAATTCTTTATTATCAAAAGTTTATCTTAAAACCTAATTTCCAATTCACCTCTGTGAACATCATCTAGGTGTAATAAGTGAAATGTGCCATTCATTCTCATAACAGATGAATTTATAAAACATGAATCAATGCATTTTGATAAAAAACTACAAGTTAAATTTTGATAGTAATAGTAGAATTTTGGAATGAAGTTTTGATTTTTTTCCCTTTTTCCTCAACATCACAATTACTGAAATCATAGCTTGACAAATATCAATTCTGAATCAGTACTCAAAAAACATAGCTAGTTAATGAGTTTAAATATTTTTAATAATATTACAATCAATGACAACAAAATGGTAATATTGATAATAATATGGTAATCTCTAAAAAAAAATTAGCTGCTACTATGGAGATTGTAGAGGTGGCATGTACTTGCTTTATAATAGAGTTTCCCATTTTTGGCAAGGTTTGCATATTAGCTATATTTTGGTTGCTTATTAGATATCTTTACTAGATATTCTAGGGGCAATGCTATTGTTAAATAATTAATTTTTTTTCAAGTTTCATTTAACTAGTAAACAAAGTTATTACATTTTATCTTTTGTGTTTGTATTGCACTTTGATGATGTAGGTTGAGGTCAATGGCAATAATGTAATCCCTATTTACAAGTTCTTGAAATCAATCAAAGGTGGATTTTTTGGTGATAGCATAAAATGGAACTTCACTAAGTTTTTGGTTGACAAAAATGGAAATGTAGTTGATAGATATGCACCTACAACATCTCTATTGAAGATTGAGGTACTTGAAAATAATAATTTATTATTTTTTCAATTTGTTCTATGAAAATTGTTCTAACAATCTTTTCAAACTAGTTTTATTTGTTTGATGACACATCTTATAGGAATAATGACTAATATGTGTAACCTTTTGTTTGCAAGAAGTTGGACAAGGTGGGGGTGTACTAACTCTAGACTTATTTGTTGATCACTTCTTCATCAACCTATAGTCACTGTATTGCAAGTTCTTGATTCTTTTCCTTTTTCTAAAAATGAAATATTTTATTTAAGATTCCTTATAAGTTTAAGATAGAGTAACATATTCTAGAATTCAACTTCCACTATTTCACTTACCTCTGAAAACTAGTCTTCAAGTCCCTACATCATTTTGGTTGGGTAGTATGTAGTAGTGAGTAGATATTTGATGTGTATATGAACAAGAGTAAAATAATAGTAAATAAGTTTTTTTTTGTAGAATTTATATCTCCCATAATTTATGTCTTTGTGTTAACAAATAAAATAGGGGATGACACAACTAGATTAGGGAAAAGTTTCTTTATGATGGATTATGAATTGGATATGGAAGTTATAGCCATAGGAGGACTTGTGAATTTGTTTTAGGTCTGCAAATCCATCCCACAAACTATTATTGTTTGAGTGTCTTCAAGTTTAAACATCTAAAATTGGAATAGTTAATCTGCGAAACAACTAAAATTGAATCTCTAGTTTCTCCTTGAAGTGAGAAATACCATTAGATTGATAAAAATTAAGGTGTCTTCTAGTATCAATTTTGACAAGGAAAATTTAGAAAATGAAGAAATCACAAATGTTTGATCAAAATTGATTACAAAATGTGGTCTATGAAATTATGCTAAAACACTAGAAGAATCTTTATATCATAAGATTTAAATAAAAAGAGAGATATCTAGAAAACACGTAGGTGTCAAGCATCTTGCTAAACTAATGAGAACTATTGTGTGTACCTATTTAAAGATTCAAGAGATGTTGAAGATAAGACTCGCAATCATTATCAACTATTGCCTAGTTAGAAAATGTAATTTTATTTGGTCATACAATAATGGCTAGAATTTCCACAAAGACATTGGTCTATGCACCCAACCTAAAAAATGGAAAGGAATACCTGAGCCTTTGGAGAAAATATCTATCAAAAAGTGCTCTATAAAATGATTATAGACATACATTTAATGCTGATTTTGTGAGGAATTTGTTTTGAAGATTTTAGAAATCTTCATAGTTATGCCTAGTATAGCTAGGAACAATCCCTTGGGTAAAATATACATTTGTTGTATGATAAGTAGTTTGAGCTCCTAAATCCAATTTTCAAAATATGATAGACATCTTTGGAAGCCATGTAAGAAGGATTAATGCATTCTGACTTTGTGTGGGAAGACATGGCTAATTTGATGTCAATATCTCTTATCATTAATCCTCTAGAGGGAACAATGCTATTGCACATCATACTTACATCCTTGGACATTGAAAATGTTCCTTTAATTGTTTTGAAGGTCACATCTTCCATGCACACTATAGAGTTCTTTTTTGACAAGGCTTTCCTTAAGAGCTCTAATATTTACTCCTATTTCTTGGAAATCTAAGGAGTAGGTGTTTGCAAGGTGGAGTTGTTTATTGTCCCAAAATTACCACCACAACATTTATGCATTTCATGATAGACACTATCTGAAACATGGGGGAAAAAATCCTAATTTGTCCATATTTAATATAAAAATTGATACCACCATATTTTGTCAATAGAATAGTAATATGTTTGGGTTAATATTTAACTATGGGTGCTTGAACACAAAGCTATACATGTACATAAGGAAAGACAAACAATTTCCAAATGAATCATACTGAACTACTCAAATAAATAGTCACAACTCTAATATGTGCATACTCTACATTGAATACAAACTTGCCCTATTAAATGACCCCAACTCATGAAAAAAAAAGAGTAAGGGAAAGGATAAATGAAAGTTGTTGATATTATAATATGGGTGAATTTGAGCGAGGTGACCAAATTTGTTTTCTTGAAGCCATATGTGCAGATGTAAACATTAAGTACAACATGTCCACTATTTTTGTAGATATTATAATATACACATTAATTACACCAAATTTTTTATTTCAAAACCATATGTGTAGATATAAAGATTAAGTACATGTCCAATAATTTTGTAGATATATTTTCCTATGAATAAAGACCACGCTTGCCAATATGAACCCAGAACAAAATAATGAGAGAATTGCTAGATTGTGGCCTAAGTTTTGAAGAAAATATGATAAATGTTATTGTCCTTAAAAAAAGTGTAAAGGCTTAAAAAATTGAAGAATTCCAATCATAATAGCCTAGCATCATTGTAGGCACCATGGTCATGTTGAAGGGGGCCATGATTTTTGTCGATTGTTGAATGCGAATTTTCAACTGGAAGAACATGGATTTGTGAATATTCAAGGTAAGGATAACACTTCCATGGAAGAAGATGATAATGTAGTAGAGGACATGATTAAAGAATATGGTATTGGCACAACTAATGAAGATGCTCACAATGATGGTACTAGCACATCTAATAATGATGATGAAGATGGTCTTGATATACCTATACTTGAGAAGACACACAAGCCCCTATACGAGGGATCCCAAAATACTCTTCTCTCTATTATAGTGTTGTTGGTGAACTTGAAGGTTATGAATGATTTATCCAATGTAGCAATGTCACATATGCTAACTTATGCCATTTTTGTAATCTTCTATATTAGCATACTATTATTATTCTTTATATTAATAATTCATATTTGTTGTTATAGGTTGATAGGTGAGTTTTTGTTACCACCATCAAAAATTCTACCTCATTCGTACCAAGAATTATCTCCCAGTAGGAATCAAATTGGAATGAAGTATCAGATAATACATGCGTGTCCCAATGATCATATTCTATATTATAAACAATATGAATTTGCAATAGAATGGCTTGATTATCATATTAGTAGATATTAGTTAGATCAAATAATAGAAAAGGTGCCTCACAAGGTTCTTTGGTACATTCTCATTATTCCACATCTTCAATGATTATTCAGGTGCAGTAGCTTGGCACAATTTATGGATTACCAAGCATGCAATATAAGTCAAGATGACATTATGTGAATGCCTATGGATGGTTATACATTTAAAGAGATAGAAGAAACATGACCACACTTTAAAGAAGAACCTCATAATCTCAAGCTTTCATTGACAGCAGACAGTGTCAATCCATTTGGAGATATGAGATCTGTTTACTCAGTGTGGTCTGCTCTTGTTATTAATAATAACATTCATCCTTGGATGTACATAAAGAGGGAGCACATAATGTTGTCAATGATTGTACCATGTACTTTTAATTTAATAGTTATCTAGATTAATTTATAAACAATGCATCAAAATGGTCATAATAATCATGTAATGTTTTTGTTCATTCAATTACTAGGTAAGTACGAAGTTAAAGATATGAAATAAGAATTATTTTTGACTTGTATGTTTTTATAATTAAGTTATTATGTGTTGAACTCTACTATCATGGAGTATATACAATAATATTTCATAGCTACCACACATAAAGTAGAGGTAAGAAATTATAAAGTATACAATGATTTTGATGAATGCATCATGTAATTATTGTCTTCTACATAATTTTTAGTATATAGAGCATTGCAAGTAGACAAATTTTCATTCATTATAATATGGGTGAATTTGATGAGTGAGGTGACCAACTTTTTCTTTCAAAACCATATGTGTAGATATAAATACTAAGTACAACATATCTAATAGTTTTATACATATACAAATTAGTTAGACCAAATTTTTGTCTAACTTAAGATAAATGATTTACACATGTAGGCTATTCAATGCCTATGAACAAGATCTTGCATAGTCACATGGATCGACAAGTATAAGTCAATAGACCCTATAGATACAATTTTTTATTTGCATATCTTCTCTTTGCCATCAACATCAACTTTAGTCGTGGTATGTCTCTCATTTTATGGATTGCAGGTATCACCAAATAGGTATTTGTCTATTTTGTTTTCCTTGAGTGAGAAAAATGTAGGAATAGAAGACAAAAGTGAGACATATAGTAGGTCTAAAATAGGGGGATCAACTAAAGGTCAAAAGACTAGAAGAAAATTTAATAAATGAATGCAATTTTTTCTTGCTAAGGGGGGTCATGTTCTTATGATAATGAGAGAAAATGTGGTGGGAAGGTTCACTTAAGGTGCACACATCTTCAGAAAGAATGGGTACCCAAGGAACTACCTCCAGTTAACTCTAATTTTTCTATTAATGAAAGGATATATCATATAGCTCCATCTTCATTACATGGTTTGGGCCTATTTTCCATAGATGGCATAAATGTCTATTATAATAAAGTGGCTGAATTGATGAAGTATGTAGGACATTGTTACAATTAGAACAATTGGATGTAGATTGTGCAATATAAAAAAAGTATGTGTCAGTATGCATTGTCACCAAATTATATACAATGCAAAGAAAATGATCAAAGTAAAAGGTTCACTATGTATATTGATGGAAGGCCAAAAGCAATAGGGAATATTGCAAGATTTATAAATAGTTCTCAACCTGTGTTAACTAATAATTGGTTGAATTGTATATTTGAGGCACATGAGGGAAATCATGTTTTTGTATGTGTGATAAAATTAATAAGTATAGGGGAAGAGCTTCTGATAGATTACAATTTGAATCGTGTAGATACAAAAAAATTCCCTATCATGGGACTAGTAAGTATAACATTTAAACCAATTGCCTCCAATTAATATTGACTCCAATATACAATCTACTATTTTTAAAATAATTTTTTGGTTAGTCTATGACTTTAATTTCATTGCTGATTGCTAAGAATTACTAATATTTTTCATAGGGCAACATGGATAGACCAACACCCACAGATGGGGATGCACCATCTGGTACACCTTCTTTAGTGAAGGTAAAACTTAATTATTGTAATTGTTCAAACTATATAGAAAAAATGTCATATTATTATGTTCTTTTCTTTATGGCTTTGGAGTTATTTTGATGTAATTTTATTGATATTAATGTCACAACTTGATACTTATTGATAGGGAAAAGCTAAAATGACAACAGATCAAATGTGATCTAAAACATGAGGTCATTTCTAGATGAAATCTCCCTTAGTGCTAACCCCATGTTCATGGCCCAACAACTTATACAAAGATACAATGATAAAATTCTTAACATTCTCATCGAGAGTGACACAAGCGAGGAGGCAAAGGCACTAAAAGAAGAATTGGTGCATAAAGTCAAACTTTTGAACATAAGTAGTAATTAATCTCAAGCAATAATATAAGTTCAATAGATGTTTATATTTTATAGTATCTTATGGATCATGATCTAAAATATTATGTGTTCTTCTACAAGGTTTTTTGATACCTGTGAGACTACATGGTGAACATGGTGAAGGTTGTAGCACACAACCTTCATGTAAGTAGCACTTTCTCTTTACAACATTATTGGAAGTTGTAGTATTATTACACCATTGAGTTTATTTAAGGCAGATTCAATTATGACTGAGTGCTATTCCATACTTGGGTCTCTATTTGAAGTAGTTTAGTTTGTGCTTGACTATGAAAGGTGAGAGTGTTATGACCACCATGTTCAACTAAGAACATATTTACTGTCAAAAGATCTGTGTAACAATAAGATTACACTACTTAAATCAATGGCAATCTACTAAATTAGACATAGGGTTTCCAGACATTGTAATATGCCTTGCACATTCTAATTCCTTAGCAAAGTCTAGTATTTAATTAGACATTCATGGCTACTGATTCTAGCTAGTCAAATAGTATCCCATTTTATCTTTATCCAATTTGATCTAAAGACATTTTTTGACTACAAGTCAAATAATCTCTTGGATCTTTGGCAAGAAATGCATTGTCATTGGGTAAGTCAAATCTCAGCCATTTGAAACATTTTCTAATGTTATGGCTATGGTCTTTGCTTCTATAGGACTATTATAAGTTATAATAGCCTTACAATCAATGCCACATCCAAACTTAATTTTGAAAAAAATCTTTCATTCATCAAAACGTTGCTGAGATGCATAACATAAAAGTGCATAATCAAAGACCCAATCATTACCTCAACATGTGAGAAGTCATTTTTAGCCCATTGGATTGGCCTAATGAATCCAAAATGAAGTAGATGTGGGATCATAAAACAACAACAAAATTAATTGCATGTCATTCTAGGAAGCCCAAGAATAAAAAACTTATTTTGTAGGAATGTGATGAACTCCTTAGAATCATCCTTTAATATATGCTCCTCATTGTTCACTTTCCCATTAAAAATATTAGTGGAAAAAAAGACATCAACAAAGAATTACATGTTGTAAATACCATATCTACTATGGAAGGTAAGAAGACACCAAGAAGAAAACATTCTTAAAAAGACATCTATTAACTTCACTTGTAATCTCCATTAATATGGCTGATCTCTCCAAAAGTACAAAACTCAAAACTAGCTCATTTAATGAAACAAATAACCTAGATAAATCTAACATGAACAATAGGATATTTGAATTGTTTCAAAGCATAACTAATATTTAAGTACTCAACATAACTTGTGAACTCCATCTTTTGACATTTGAAATTAATTGACTCAAACTCCTTGGATTCCAATATTTGCACTAAAATCTAAACTATTCCTTTTCTTGAAACTCCATGCTATAAAAAAATGCACAAGGAAAATATGGAGAATTTTGCAAACAACATGAGAGTATTATCTTAGTAATACCCTTCCACACTTAACTTTCATTTTTGGATGCTTCTAGCTAGTATCCCATTTGATCTTTATCCATTTCAAATGTCTTTGTAAACAATATTGTATTCTTTAGCTCATGATGAAGTGTAGGCACCTCCTTCGGTCATCTCTCTGATATTTCTGAGTGCATTGTTAGCAACAAGGACCATGCAAATATCCTCGACTATGCCAAGTACAATTGGTAAAACCTTGTTTTTCTATATTTTGTAATGTGCTAATAATGCATTTTTTTTTGTTTGGTGGATTTATACTGATGTACCTATTTTTTGCACTAATAGATATACCTTTAGTTGATAGAGCAACAGAGACCAATACTACTGAATTGATCCATTTCTTGGAGCAAACTGTGTGACAAGTACTGGTTCAATTGTGGGGACATTATTGCTGAAGAAGATAACTATGTTTTCATTAAAAGTATGATAGCTTCTAGGTGCTTTAAAATTGTTATTCTTTACAATGTAATTGTAGTTTACTTATACATAACTTGTTTTGGACTAATAATCCCATGATGTTTTTGTAGGAAATAATGTTTTCTTTGATCATCTTTTTTATATGAAATTAAGGCTATTTGGACCCACCATATGTATAAGGTATGTAGTTTCATATCATTGCTACAATATTTTTATTTTCTTCCATTTATTGTACTATATTAAATTTATTGGTATAACAATTTTTTTTTAAAGGTGGAATGAGCAAGGTTCTGAATTAAAAAATCAGCTCATTACATCTTTTGAGGACCTTTTTGGAAAAAAACATTTTTGACACTACCCTACTTCTCAAAAGAGCATCAAAAAATATAAAGACTATGAGGGACCAATATAAAAGGGGTCTAAAGGAGAACGCAAAGTATGACCGTCCTCCTATGATTCCACCTATGGAGTGGAATGAAATAATAGAAGATGCAAAAGACAAAAGACTACATGATAATAAAGGAAATGAACTAGAACATGGAAAAAGAAGGTATGTCATGATCGTATTTAGTAGAATGTAATAATGCACTAATTAGTGATCTTTGTAAATGTATAATCTAACATGTTTCAAAATTTTCATAGACTGTAGGACACATCAGTGGCTACAAAAGCGAGACTAGAAAAAGTTGGCCAACACAAACTTGGCTCTAGTGGCTATTCGAGTCTTTAGTCTTGCCTTGTAAGTAGTAGTAGTTGAATTTCATATAATTTTTTATATATAATGTTGTAAACAATTTTGTTTAATCAAATCATACATGCAAAACTAATGATATTAAGAGAAAAATATAGGGCACAAAATTCAATGTAGAGCTCATAGATGAAGATAAAGAAGTTTCCTTAAAGGAAGGCTATAAAGTCATAGTTGCATGCCTATGCCAATTATCTAAAAGCCATACCAAAGAATCTAGTGCACCAAATAAGACACAGGTAAATTGGTTAGTTGAAAAGTAAATCAAATTGAATAGTTGAGAAATTTCTTTTCTGGTGTTAGTTTTGAACATTTAAATTAACTGCATAATAATGTGCATAACATTTCAATGCAACCTTCATATCCTATCATAGAACCTATGCATGATGAAGGCCATGATGTGCATCATAGTGGTTGAGATATTAATTTGGTATTGGAAATTAATTATGCAATTATGAATACAATTTAACATCTTCAATTGCAATTTGATGTTTAACCTTTTTTTGAATATTTTAGAGCATGTTGAACATCATGGTGAAGGAGTGAAGCATGCTCCAAGTGTTCAACATGTTCACATGGTCATGGATCAAAATGTTAATGTACATGATGTGGCATTTTTAGGTAAGAAAAAATGCATGTTATGATGTATTGGTTATTAAATACTTGTAATAGTTAAAAAAAGAAAAAGAGCATGCCAATTTAACCCATTTACTTGTTCTTGCAACAGAGCCCCCTTTAGTGTAGTAGCCTCCTGCTCCTCAAAATAGGAGGAGGCATTATAATTTGACATTACATGTGCCACAAGAGGAGGTGAATGAGGAAGATATTGATGCTCCTATCAACCTTTTTCTTAAGAGAGCTAAGAAAAATAAAAAGAAGAAATGATTTTTTTAAAATGCTCTTTGATAAACTTTGTTGGATAATGAAAGACTGTTGTTTTAAGTAATTATCTATGAATGTTACATATTAATATTTATTTATTTTTAATGTTAATTATGTCTTGATTAGTATTGTGTATTAATGAATTTTATATCATATTAATGAATGTTATGAAATTTTATTGATTGAATGTTATAGTTCATAAATGGATGAATGAATGAATGAAGAATGTAATTATATGATAATGGGGAATTTAGGTTGATGTTAAGGGGAAGGGGGTGAGGCCAGTTGAGCTTCTGCCTTCATGTGGTTGGCCTTGTTAAGTAGAGAATATTAAAGTATTCTTGAAACCAAGTGAAGCTCAAACTTACATGCCAAGGATATCTTCCTAACCAGCTAATAGTTTCTTTTCTTTGAGATAGAGTTTTTTGTCCATTCCTTTATCAATCACTACCTTTTTAGGCTCCTCAATTTCCTACTCTATTCTTTCTTTTGCTTCAAAACTATTACCAAAGTAGAAATTTATTCTTGATCATCTTTAGCTTAGTTACCAAGCAATATAATTTTGATCTTGATACTTCTGCTTCCTTCAACTACTATTCTATTGTATTCATTAGGTTTTCATCCCTCACCCACATTTTTACAAACTTGAAAGTACATTGTTTTGGGAGTGAATCCTCAAAGATATTTAGGTGAATTGTAAAGTGGTTTGAACTAGAATGAGGGAGGATATGGGCCAAGACAATGTAAGAACCTAATGGAGATAACACTATGATTCTTTTAGTGGAAGAACCTAATGGAAATAACCCTATGATTCTTTCATAGAATAACTATCCATTGAACTTGAATATGGGAAATGATCATGAGTAATGCTTCAAAAGGTGTTGCAGCAATAAAAATGGTATGCTACATTTTAACAATGAAGAATAGTAGTTTCAAAATCTTCTTTTCATTTGTATGTAATTACCTCTTCACTTTTACCTTGGCTAATCTTAATTCTTAAGGCCAACATCATCAAATTAGTCTCCTAGAAAGAAACTTGAAGTAGAGGTAACTCTTTCATTTACACCCTAAAATTAAATTTTTTTTCTATCAAATATTCTTGAGTGACTTAATCCAGTTGCATGATTTTTAAAAGATTAGTGCTCATTCATTATAATTTCTATTACCTATCACAAATGTACCACTGACATGATTTTAAAATTTCCAAGGGTATCAAGACAACTGACCTAAGTTGTGCTGGTATCCAAGATAGTACATCCTCGAAACAAAAATAATTAAGAAGATTACAAGAGTTGGTAGGATAAATACCAAAAGTTTGAGGGATTATATTGGCAAGAGGAGAACATGACACAATTTTGTCAATAAGAAGCACATCAGTGCCACCTTTTGCTTAGTTTTGTAATTCATTTCATGTTCACAAATTATATTTTGGATTCTATATGAGCAAAACATATTGCTTCATTGGCACCAAAAACTATTTTGGTTGTTTACATTTACTAAAGTCTTCATTTGTACTGAATGTTCATGGCTAATAGTACTGAATTATGACACAAACATGCCAAAAATTCATATATAGAGAGAGATATTTTTTCTATTATTCTTTGGCATATAAACTAATATTTCAATTTCTACCATTAGTAAACCATAGGATATAATTCTTTCCATTATGGTCCACTTATAGGTTGTAGTAGTTGTAAGAATTCTCTATTTATATTTAGAAGTGCTAAAATATTGTGGCATTCTTACATATGATAGGGAAGCATCATTGAGAATATAAATAAGGGTAAAAGTATAAAGTTGTTTCACCTTTCAGGCTAACTTATCAGAATGACTGAATTAGAGTATTTATATTTAAAACTCAAATTCGTTCAAATATATGATCTTGATAAATTAATTCTAGCTAATTTATATATGGTCTCACACTTTTCCAATCATAAATATCTATTAAATGCATGTTTTATACTAGTTAGTATCCAATTACTAAAAAAATACAATTGTTTTAGAAAACTGATGTTTCAATAACTCTTACTATTTTTTATGATTTTTTTTAATAACATATAAGCACCATTTTATAGAGCTCAAATTCAAGAATATTCACATATAGATTTCATAGTGTTTTAATTAGATATAGTATTTTGTAATTAAATTTTTTTACATGTATTTTAACACTTGGGAAGATGTCAATTTTTGAGAAAGAAAAAAATATTAAATCAAATCAATAAATTTTTTTTTTAAATATGACATTCTAGAGGAAAGAGTCCTCTTTCAGAATATATAAGTTCTCTTTTGGTTAGAATAGATTTATTTTGAAAAATGTGGTGGGAGATGAAAACTATTGATTTGAATAAGTTGAAGTTTGAATCGTTAGAAAAGAGACAATATAGGTCTAAAGAATTTTTTTATTTTTGATTGTTCTAGCTACATATGTTATCTATAACATGGAAATAAGTTTATTTTATTGGAATTACAATAGGAAAGGTAAACTTCTGGGGGGGGAGGGGGGTGAATCAACAGTTTAAACTTGGACCAATAAAACTTTTCACCACACATCAATCTCATGCATTCAATAGATAAAATGAAATATAGTGTAAGGAATTTACATCTAAAACATGTAATTAAGTAAACATTCACACATATATGACACCAGATATGATTACCCAGAAACCCTCCAAGTGAGAAGGTGAAAATGGGGTGGGGATGACACCCACAAATCTTCATTACTACAATAATAAAGTGCATCCAATGAAGGTTACAATGTTTTGATCATGAGACATGATCTACCCTATGAAAGGTCTACCTCATTAAGGGATTTTAACACCCTATTAGAAGTGTGCCTTGCTAAAGGACTTTAAGTCCCAATTAAGTAAGCACCTTGTTAGAGGATTTCAATACAACCTGTTAGGACTACTTCGTTAAGAGATTTGATTGATTCACCTACTAGAATAATTTAGCAATGATCCTACAATTAGGACTTGATTTCTTGGTGACAAATCACCTCTAAACTGATGTCTTCTTGATCCTTCTTGATTAGATGTCTCTTTGTTGTATACTCTTCTCCTCCCTTTGTTCTACTCTAATGGATTCTACAATACAATCTCACTTCATAACTCCTTAGTCACCATGAATGCTCTATTTTCACATGCAAACTACTCCCTTCACTCCTTCATACACCTTACATAGACTAGAGAGTTTAGGGTTTGTCCTCCTTAAGAATACTTTGGTGACTTAGGGTTAGGTATGAACCAACAACTATGATTCATCCCTTTTGTAGCCTAAATCTTCCCTTTTTTTGATTGGTTGCATGTAATTACATTGGGAATCCAACTTGAGATTTGTCCTTATCTCCAAAATATCATTATTCATCCTCAAGTTGGCTTTAAAATGGTTTACATAGTTTTTTGTGTCTTTACAAACAACTATGTCAAAACTATCTCACTTGGCATCTGAAGTGTCTAATGCTCGATATATACTACCTTCTATACTATGACTCAACATTTGTATCACTTGGCATGTACTGCTTGCTTGGCTCCTAAATCACTCAGCATACATTGTCTGCTCGGCACTTGAGTGACTTGGCACATGAGTGGCTTGACACTCACTGTTGACTCGACATACTCTATAATATACATGTTGTGCTCAACATGTACTACTTTTTCAATATGAACTAAGTAAATAACTTAAGTGTGTAGGAACTCATTTGTCAAAACAAATATGAGATCAACAATCTCCCCCTTTGATATGAGTGTCAAAAACACTTGAGTGTGCAATAATATCCTTAATCTTATGAGCATAACATATCTATAACTTAGCTTATGAAAAAAACTTCAAATTTTCAAAATTTTGTAACAACTTAGATACCTCAAAATCTGATAAACCCCCTAAGTTGATATGTCTGGTTTATATCCAAAATTATGTACTCCTACTGAGTAAATGTGTCTCAATTGATACTCTTTGACTTCATGCTCTGTTTATGCTTAATCTATATTTTCTCCATCATTTTTCTTATTCTCCCTCTTTATTACTCTATCTCCTCTCAATCTCCCTTTTGGTTACTCTCCCCCTTTGTCTCACTCTCCTTATATCTCCCCCAAAATTCATATTCTCCCACTTTATGACACTTATGTCCATTGGGCCATACAATTATAATGTGTTTGTCCAAAAAGGATTTATGGACATCTAGGATTATCTTGAGAGATGCATCATAACTTTCACATGCTACATCCAATGATTGGATTTGGATAGCTAGCTTGGTAGCAAGGTGGACTAGGCCATCTAATGTTGAAAGATTTGGGTCTTTCTTTATGAGATTTTTAGCATAGCCTAGTTCCTTGTGAAAAATTTCCATATGGGGGGTCAATGTTGTCTAGATGCTAATCAGTTTGGCCCTTATATTGGCCTCATCTACTAACAATGCAACTAACTGACTCTAGGTTTATAGCAATGTTCTGAAGTACTTTTCACTCTAAGTTGGTGTCATTGGTAGTTTTGCACCTAATGTACTAATATGACTTTCCAAGCTCAAAATGTGACCTTTAGTCCCTTGTGTAAAGAGTGTTGGATTGCACAATTTTGTGTATAATGAGAAGATATTCTCAAGTACCTTCTTGACACTTTCTACTTTAGTTACCAATGCAACTCGTGTCAGTGCTATGCCACCTAATATTTTATCATTTAATTTGCTTTGAAATGTCTTTTCTGACCATTCTAACAATTTGGCATTAGTATTAATGTCTGCATCACTAACCTTTTCCACTATGTTTGTTAGTTGTTCAATTAGTGCTTTGGTCTCATTTGGAGTTGGTAGACTGAATGCATCTAGAAAGATGTCTTTGATATCCTGCAATGCCTGCTTTTGCATGTGCTCCCTTCTAAGAATTTCTTGATGCTTCCTCCTTGCTAGGACTTTTTGAAGTATGCCCATTTAATCTATAGTCATTGTATCACAATCATACTTTGGTAGAACAATTTCTTCATCAAGGTTAACATCTCCATATTGGATCACTTCTTCAGCCTTTGATGAACTCAGGCTTAGCATTGAGATTTGTAATGGTGTTGCATCTGTGATCGACTTCTAAAGAGTATGACTTGAAGGAGTACCAGATACTGGTAAGGTTACCAGGGCTTGAATTGTTGTTTTCTCCTTCAGCTGTGGTGTCATCTATGTCTCTTCAGTCTTGTCCTTGAATTCCATAATGACTTGTGATGCACATTGTTCTTGTGTTGTAGGTGTAGATAAGATTATCTGACCTATTCCACTCTATTCTTTTGTAGTGACTTGTGCTTCCACTGTATCCTATTCAATTATATCAACCTTTTTAGATGTAGTTTTTGATATGTTGTCCAAAGGTTGTACATGAGTGACTTGAGGGTTGATAGTAGGTGGTTCTTGTGTATTCACCTCTTCCCTAGTTGTTTCATTCACTAATTTTTGCAATTCATCCACACTCACCAATACAGGATTATCACAAAGTTTAGCCTATAGTGTGGATTGATCAAGTATCTTCTTGAGATCTTCCTCTATAAGGGGATTGATGTTCTGAGCTATGACATCAGAAACATCCTTCACTATTACTATTTTAGTATTCTCACCTATTACATATTGGGGGCTTGCATTAGGCAATTGTGTGTCTTGCACACTCTATTCTTCTTATTGCTTAGCTTTAGTCGTTACCTTGTCATCTATGTGCATTATAGTTCCTTCCTTAATAGTGTCATCATTTTTATCATCTTCTTCATCATCCTTGACCTCTTTGGGCTCTTGCTCACCTTCCTTGACTATAGGCAACCCATATGTAAGCTTCCACATCTGTGTGGATTTATTAACTACATCTTCATATTGTTTTGCAAAATGCTAAAGGCTTTGTATTTAGGTGTAAACCTAACTGAATATTTCTTCATAGCCTTAGCAATTTGTGCCTTACTAAGTTTAGGCACCACTTGTGCAAGTGCGGTCTCTCTAATCTATCTCTCCAAGTTTAGACAATAGTTCCATTTCTTCTCAACTCTATCATATAAGCTTTTGGGCATTGAGTTGGAAATCTCTAGTGGGGTAGTCTTGAATTTTTCCATCATGGCATATATAGCCTCCTCCACTTGATTCTTCTCCACTTTACCAAGATTATCAAAGTCTACATGAGAGAATCCTAATAAATATGCACTATTAAATTTTCACATAGATTTTCTAAGTCTAATAGAGGATTATGACTCACCACTTTGAATTGGGTATTGTGATTTGATTCTATTTTCTGTTCATCAGATTCTTCTTGTGCAACATATTTCCTTCTTGGTATTTTCTGCACTTGACCTCCATGCTCTGTATGTTTTGATTTTTCTTTTGCCTTTTTTGCAATTGCACATGCACTAGCCCTTTTAGTAGGTGCAATTGGTGCAGGCTGGCTTAGTTTGGCTACCTTCTTAGCTTTTGTCACTGGTTGGACCTTAGCCTTCCTCTTCTTTTGTTCTATTGGAGTAGGTGCTTCCTTGGCTTCTTCTCCCTTGGCAACTGTAGCAACTTCAAACTCCTCTTCCTCTTGGTCTTCTCCCATTCCTTGTGTGAATGCAAGTGGTGCTTGTGCCTAGATTTCTTCTTCCTCTTCATCCTCTTCCTCTTCTTCTTCTTCCTACTTGGCACCCTCACCAAATCTAGCCTTCAATTTCTTCACCAACCTATCATTCTTCTTGATAACAGAAGTTGTCTTCAATTCCATTGTGATTTTGGACTTTTCCAATTCATAGTTTCCAAATGCCTTGGAATTGTTTATCTATCTCTTCTGTTAGTAAAGTTTGTATAGCTATAAAGTCCTCATCCACATTTATTTCATATCAAAGTAGCCTCAACCATCTCACTCTTGGTATAGCAGCTTGGACAAATGTATAGGCAGCATCCGCTAGAAAAAAAATATCATCATAATGTTTTTCTACTAGAGATACTGATATTCTCAATCTTTTCTTCATTGACTTCTTGAAGTCTTCAAAATAGCTTGTCATCATAGATTCAACGTTCTCATCCATTTGTTCAATGAACTCACTAATCTACACTGCTACTGACCTATTTGTTTACCAACCAACTATGTCAAAAATAGGAAAAGCATTTTGAACATAAAAGAATATACATATTAGGATGGAACCAAATTTGCATTGTGCACTCTTAGTCCTTATTTCTCCTAGGTTCTCCATCAACTATTGTAGTTGTAACTCTGCAAGATCATATGTGTGATCTTTCTTAACAATTTTATATCCCACATCCACTGCTATATAGGGCACATTGTTTGATCTACTAGATTGGTAAAATTTGAGTGAGATAGCCCTTACAACAAACTCTATCAAGGGATCATTAATTGTGTCAATTTGCATGCCTCTCTTGTTCCACATGGCTCTAGTGTTCTTCTCAATTACCTCTTTTGAGTCACTCCTTAGTGTCTTAGGGAAATCTAAGGTTGGATAACTAGTAACCCTATAGATTATCCTCTTGGTTATTTTGCTAGTTCCATTATCTAGCCATAGTGAACCATCATGAATCCTGCTAAGCACTATGCTAATCCATTCAATCTTGAACACATCTAGGAAATCTAGGGCACCATTTAACCCTTTCCTCTCTACGATTTTTTTTTCCTCCTTCAATACACCATTCTTACATAATATTTCATATGCTTCCCTAATCTCCATATCCTTAATACTTCCTATTTTGCAGTTGTAATATTTTCTAACATCTTGCACCATTAAAACATTCAATGTTGTCATGGATAACAATTGGAGGGGTCTTTCTTGTAAGAAATGTCTGGTATGGCCTTGAATATAGGTTTCTTAACTTCATTACTAAACAACTAAATGTTTAAAACCTCCTTACCCTCTACATTCTTTGAACTAGATGTCATTGTGCAAAACTAAGGTTTACAAAAATATAAATAACATAGCTTGGCTCTTGATAAATACCTTATAAGATCTGAAAAATTGGCGATGAATCATTTCTCAAACTTTTTGCAATCACTTTTAATGGATTTCTACATTGCCTTCTACCCTCTTTGCTCTTTCTTGATTTTGAAATGATGTGAAATGAGCTGAAAATTGATAAAATACCCTTTGAAACTCTGTAATTAATGGTAATTGCTCACATAGCTATAAGCTTGGCATCAACCAATTTTAGGTTCACTTGACATCCATTAACATTCCATTCACTCAGTATTCATTACGATCTCAACATCAATTAGCTAGTCTATTAGCTTAAGATACTCTAGCATTTTACTTGGCACATACAAGAAACTTTTTATGTTTGAAAACAACATGAAATTTATTGAAGATTTTACTTGGATTCCTAATGATATCTTGCATCTTTATTCATGCTAATGTAATCTTTTTAGTACTAAATCTTTTGGAATAAATGAATGATATAACCTTTAATTATCAATCTCACGTATCTTTTGATTACTTAGTTTGATGAGGTGTGATCACCTAACCCATTGGGTGAAGTGATCCCTTCTCCATTTGATGTGTTGCAATCATCATTCTTCTTCCATGTCTTGTTCATTTCATTTATGATATTTTCAACATTTGTCTTGCATTTGCCTTTTTCAAATTCACAACTTGGTGCCTTTGACCTTGTTGGGCAATACCTACTATTGTGACCAGTCTTCAGACAACTAAAACATGTGGTTTGACTCAACCAACTTTTTTAGTCACCACTAAAGTGTGTTCTAATACAATTCTTAGGAACATGTCCATATTCTTGACAATAATGAGAGCTATACCTAGTATTATATTCCTAGTTATAAGAGTTGTCATTCTTCATTACCTTTGTTTACCTATTTGATGACCACATGGGTTTAGATCTATACTCAAAATCTCTATGTTCATACTTCTAATAGTTATAACAATATCCTTCAAATCTTTGTGTATGCATAGTCTTGGTTCTGCATTAATGTGCCTAATGACCTTGTTTGTTGCACTTATGACAGTGAACCATGCTCTTATGATTAACATTTTGATTTTTAGTTCTACTCGTCCACACATTAGAAATATGTCCTTTCTTACTATAATTATGACAAGTAGGTTTGGAATCCTTATTTTTGTTGTTCCTTGTTCCTTTCTTCAACACTTTTGGACGACTCTCCTTCTTTAGTACTTGTGTATCCCAGTCTAGATGTGTCATTATTGGATCTAAGGGATCTTAATAGTTGCTCAAAGTATTTGATGGCTTCATTAGGGTTATTGAAACTTTCAACAAACTTCTTTTCCCTTTTTATGTCACTTTGTAATTGCTCTTCCTGCAACTTTAATGTTGTTATCTCAATGTCCTTGACATTTAGCTCATAGTTGGCATTCATCATTTGTCTTAGTGTATCGAATTGCATGTTGGAAATCTTGGTTAGCTCTAATGATTTCTCTTCCAATCTTTTGTTCAAAATTCTTTTGTCTTCTTCAATGATATCTTTGTCTTCCATGGCTTTCTTCTTCTATTCAGTCACCTCATATAGTAGTATGGCTTGTGATTCTTGCTCTATCTTGAGATTTATGATTTCCTCTACTTGGGCTCTATTCTTTTCCATTAGATCTACAACTGCTGCAAAAAATTCATTGGAGTCTCCATTAGCAAATAGCTTAGTAGTGTCTATCTCTTTGTATTGCATATCATTCTCCACAATAGCAATTTCCTTCCTTCTCTTCAAAGATTTCTTTAGTTCTTCTCTTGCTTCATTTAGTTGATGTAGACTTCCATTTCAAGATCTTTTCTTAAAGTTGCAAAGCTTCTCTTTCAGAGAACAAGGCTCTAATACCAATTTTTGGAATTATAATAGGAAAGGTAAATGTCTGGGTGGGTGGGGTGGGAGGGTGCGGGTGAATCAGTAGTTTAAACTTGGAACCATAAAAATTTTCACCACACATCCATCTCATGCATTCAATATATAAACTAAAATATCATGTAAAGAATGTACATCTAAAACATATAATCAAGTAAACATTCACGCACATATGACACCAGATATGATTACCCAAAAACCCTTCAAGTGATAAGGTAAAATTGGGGTGGGGATGACACCCACAAATCTTCACTATTATAGTAATAAAGTGTATCCAATGAAGGTTATAATGTTTTGATCATGAGACATGATCAACCCTGTGAAAGATTTGCCCTATTAAAGGCTTACAAAGATTGTTAGGTCTCACCCTATTAAAAGATTTCAAAACCCTGTTAGAAGTGTGCCTTGCTAAAGGACTTTAACTCACAATTAAGTACCTTGTTAGAGGATTTCAATACAACTTGTTAGGACTACTCTATTAAGAGATTTGACTAATTCACCTACTAAAATGATTCAACAATGATCCTATGGTTAGCACTTCTAACAGGGTTTTGATCAGATGTCTCTTTGCTATATACTCTTTTCTTTCCTCTATTCTACTTTAACTAATTTTGTAATGCAATCTCACTTCATAACTCCTTAGTCACCATGAATGCTCTATTTTCACATGCAAACTACTCTCTTTGCTCCTTCATACACCTTACACACACTAGAGAGTTTAGGGTTTGTCATCCTTAAGAAGACTTTGGTGACTTAGGGTTAGGTATGAATCAACGACTGTGATTCATCCATTTTGCTGCTTAAACCTTCCCTTGTTTTGATTAGCTGCATGTAATTGCATTGAGAATCCAACTTAAGATTCATTCTTATCTACAAAATATTGTAATTCATCCTTAAGTCAGCTCAAAAATGGTTTACATAGTTGTTTGTTCCTTTACAAACAATTATATCAAAATTGTCTCACTTGGCATCTAAAATCTCTAATGCTCAGCATATACTATCTTTTATACTGAGACTCAACATCTATATCACTCAACATATACTACTTGCTCAGCTCTTGAATCACTCGGCATACACTATCTTCTCGACACTTTGTGAATCGACACATGAATGGCTCGACACTCACTATTGACTCGACATACTCTATAATATACATGTGCTTTTCATAAACTACTTGTTCGACATGAACTAAGAAAATAACTTAAGTGTGTAGACAATTATTTGTCAAAACCAATCTGAGATCAACATATTTCTATGTAGTTTTGTGGTGGAAACTAGACCCTTGATTTCCAACGTTTTTCAAAATCTAAAAAGTTATTGTTAAAAATAGAATAATATATCATTTCTTATAGAAAATAATTATTAAAAATTATAATCCTAAACTTCACTCATTTCTACACATTTCATTAGTTTACTTCATTTTCAAATTCTAAATAATAATACCAATTTTATGTCATTGAAGGTGAACACATTATACTTTTGTTAGCCTTTTCCTTTGTAAAATGGTGACACATGTTTGTGATTTTACCCATAACTAACTTAAAATCATAATATTATTCTAGGACAATCACTTATCAGAATAGTAAGTTATCACAAAATTTGTCTTTCCAAGTGCATTCAAAAAATGACCTTGAAGAAGATGTGAAATATCATATGGGAATTCAACCCAACAATCAAATTTAACATATTTGTGATTACCATTGTCATGAAATTTTTTTTTCCTTTCCTAGAATGAAAAATGTCTAGTTACACAATTTTATTCTACCTTGTACATGTCTTCATTCATGTGTAGAATCTTAATTCTCCAAGGTGTTATTAGTAAAGAATAGAATTGAAAGATGAACACCCAGTTGCTTTCCATTAATTTGAGATGAAACTTGAAGATTCCACAAGTAAAGCTTTATATTGATCCATCATATCTTGAACATTGAGCTCCCCAAATGTTGTGTGCTCATTGTTATCAAGATACATCCTTATGTATCATGTATTTTACTAACTCAACATGCTTTGTTTTCCTATATAATGCTCATATTCATATTTAATGTCGTTTGATTGGCATCCTTGTCATCCATGGCTTGATAATACTCTATTATATTGACATTGATGTCTACAATATTGAATAGTTTTGTAGATCTCCAGAAACTATAGGTGGAACTTGATGGAAAACCATGTGTTGTTGTTGAGAAAAGTGGTCTCATGGCTCTGTATGATAGTTTTTTTAGTCAACTTTATAATATCCTTAATCTAATTTTTGATTTCCATATTTCTAATGCTCAATATACTTTCTTAGGAGATAAATAGGAAAGATAATATTTTCAATACATTACACAAATTAAAGTATGTATTGCTATCATGCAGTTAGATGTTGCATCATCCAAACTTCTTGTAACTAATAATGAATTTAAGGATTTAGAGCTTAGAAAAAAATTGAGTGAAACTATAGGTCCTTTTCTAAAGCTATGTGTAATTCCAATTTCAATGAAAATGATGTAGTGAGCACAACAAAAGCACCATGCAATGTATTTATTGCTACAACGAATTTAAACCACATGCTTTGTTTATAAGCATGCCAAATTTTTATTTTCATTCATGTTGTAAAATTGTATCTATTTATTTATTCTAGATGTACAATATGAAGATTGACATCTAATGTATAATCTTAGACAATTATGTATCATGATGTATGGATATTATTGAAGTTTGACAATTTGGTCAGCTTCTTGCTTTATCAAGCACATGTTAATTATGGTGCACATGCTTATATTTATACACTGATCGACATTACTTTAGACTAAGCTATTTCCACAAGTGGTTGAGTTGCATGCTTATTGTATCACTAATTTAATAGAAAAATCACTACTTTTGATAGTTTGTGTAGTTGAACTCTGACTTTTCAAATGACACTTTCCTCATTTTGTGGTGTTTTCTTATATGACATTATTATTTAAAATCTAGTCTTTTCGTGAGAGGAATCTCTTATTAACTTGAATGTGAATTTTTACATCATGTCACTTCATCTTATAGAATACAATATGATACTGAAACTCGTGAGAATTGAAGATTCATAACAAATTAGAGAGAAAGATAATAAAATGTGATAATAAAATTATGCAAGTTGTAGGGCCTTAAATAAACCCAATATAGCCTGCCTTCTCTTATCATCTTTTTCTATTCATTCACATCTCTTGATTTATTTGTAACATATATAAAGGAGCATGAGATCAATCCAAACTACAAACTCATAAAGTATTCAAGACTATGGTAAAGCAAGGAGTAGTCGTTGAGATCATCAATGATGAGGTTGTCAGATGCTTGAGATGCAAAGGATATCATGATCTACTTGATGGAGCTTTGCGGACCTACATTGCACAATAGTAAATAACATTGTTTTTAACCAAAAATAAATTTATAGTTTCACACATTTAACTATCTTTTAGGTGTATTTTTGAAATCCCTTCCATGAATGATAAGCACCTTCGAATAAAACAACCTCCTTATGAAATATGGTGAGACAATTAATATGTTTGAACTTTTTAATTGTGTGCGCATTTAAATTCATCAATAATTTAAAACAACCTTTCAAAGGTTGGTTTGTGAAGAAAATGGCTATTATTTTTTTGACCCATTTAGTTGGGATGTTGAATAAAATTACAAATTTTCATTATGGTTAGATTATGTACGTGGTTGTGAATGCAACAATTGTTCATCCAAATTACTGTGTGACTTGTTAATCTATATGTTATTTTATGATTAGATTGTGTTGTTGTCTTTATCTTTTGATCCATTTATTTTATGACTAATCTATATATTGCTTTTGAATTTGGCTAATGTATAGTGTTTTTATGTATTTGGTTTTAGATCATTTTCTTATTAACTTGTATGTTGTTTTTGAAATCTGGATTAGGCTATGTAAGTATCTTTGTATCAATATTTTTAGATGATTCCTCTTATGTTAATCTATTTAAGGCTCATAAATAAGATTGTGGAAGTATTTTTCTATCAACATTTTAGATCACTCCCCTATATTAATTTGTATGTTGTTTCTAGATTAGATTGCATGAGTATTTTTTCATTTTTTTTGTCAATATTTTGAATCACTCTTCCAATATCAATTTGTATATTTCTTATAATTACCTAAATATTTTTATATCAACATTTTAGAATAGTCTCTTATATTAATCTTTATACTACTAATGAAGTCATTCTTTTTACATCTAACATTTCAAATCATTCTCCCATATATTCACTTTCATATAAAATGAAGAGGAAACAATGTCAAGACATCTATGTGACCACAGATGCATTTAACTTCAGCCATACAATACAACAATTAATAGGATTGCAAAAGCAGATTAAGAAGAATCAAAAGCAACCAATTGCTAATAGGTCTGACATCTCAAGGATAATTAAAGTTTTTAATTATTTTTTACAATTTGTACTTGTTTTAATATCACACTATTCATTGTAATAATCTTGATGATATTTTGATACAATAGAAATATTTCATTTGTTAATTCAATAATTTGTATTGAACATTCTAAATTCTACTAATTTAACATTTATAATGTTGCTACTTTAGTTCTTAAGAGTTTAATACATCTTTGATAGCTAATATATTTTAAGTACATATGTTTAATATATAATATATTCAATAGATAGCATTTTAAGTACATATGTTTAATATATAGTAAATTCAACAACCCATAAACATGTTCATTATGTTCACAAAATGATTATTTTGTTTTATTTCTAAGGGATTTTTTTATTAAACTTAATTGTTGGAATGCAAGCATAGTTCTTATATGTTGATGCAGTCATGGGTAGTTGCAAAGATGTCTGCAAAAAGGAAGCTTCTGATCAATTGTTGTATGATATCCCCATGACTACAACTATAGGATTTTCAAAGTCTACTACTTCTGGGAAGCATGGAAACATTAACGACTCATCCACTGGGAGGCAATGACAGAGTTTAGATGAAGTACCTTTGTTGAGTGTATTAGATACTGGTGGTGTAGTGGGGCTAGGAAATAGTCATGACAATATAGGATCAAATGATCCTACCTTGGATGACAACTTCAATAGCTCACTTCAAGAGAAACATAGTCAGCTCCAAGAGAAACATATATCTTTGTTGTCAAATAATTTGGCTACATGTGAAATAGATAATAAGCACCATAAGTTGCAGAATGTTGAATTAGAGATGAAAAATAAAGAGCTTGATAGGTTGCTTATAAAGGTTAAGGAGACATATGTGGAGTATTGTCTTCAACTGCACAAACAATAGCTAATCAATCACAATGTGGAGGAATCACTTGCTATGAACAAGAAGATGTTCTCTAAGTCAACCCATACGTATGATGATATGTTAGATTTCTTGAGAGCTCATAGTGAAGGGTGGAAGGTAAAATACAATGAGGTGGCTGGTTTGCCTTCTGATAGAGGGTAACAACCAACTTCCACCCCATCATCAATGCATGGACATGAAGGTACATCAAAACATGGTTAGATGCACATATGTAATTGAATATTTTGAGCCACAAGTGGTTGTTTTTCATTTCAATGACAAATCCCAGTTGTGGCAAACAATGTCATATGAACCTAATGTTTGGATATACAAATTGATATCTTCTAAAAAATAGGAGACCATTGACACTTACATTTGAAAATTTGGTTCTTTGATAATTGATATATGAAATATATTTTGTACACTATTAATATTTATAAATCATTAAGGATCCACTTTATTCATACTTGTGTTATTGGAATGTCATTGTTATATACATATTATTGCTCTTTTTTTGCAAGGACTAAATGCAATAAATGTCATGGATGGATTGAAGTTTTTTCTTATTAAGTAAATATTTCATATTAGATGACTTTTAATCATAATGTCATATGATCCACAAGTTATTAAACTGAGGTGCTTTGCTACTCATTTCATTTGATACAATATACAATGCAAAAGATCTCATGAATGGATGTATTTTTTACTATAACAAATCAAATTGGTCAAAATTTTGACCAATCTTGGTTGACATTTCCACCAAGAACTAGGCAAAATTTTGACCAATTCTTTGGTCGTGAGTATGGCATTTTGGTCATTGAGAGACCAAAATTGGTTAAAATCATGACCAATACTTGGTCTCCATTTTGAGTAATGTTGATAAAAAGTTTGACCAATTCTTTGGTCATGAGTATGGCATTTTGGTCATTGATAGCCCAGACTTGGTCAAACTTTCGACCAATACTTGATCTCCAATTCAACTAAGATTGGTCAAAATTTTGACCAATTGCCACCAATAATGCTCATACCAAGGGTAGTCTATTTTGAGCAAGTATTTGGTTAAAATTATGACCAATTGGAGGATTTGTCAAATTTTCAATGACAAAAATTGTGACACACCACTTGGTTGCAAATTGGACCATCATGGGTCAAAATTTCTACCAATATTCATCGAAAAATGGGTCAAATTTTAGTAGTGAACAATCTTCATCTTTGGCATTAATGGAAACACCTCTAGAAACTTGTAGAATACTTCTAGCTACCATACAATCCAAAACATTTATATCAATATCCTTAAGTTCATTATGATTCTCATCTACTTATGAACCCCCTCTTAGTAATCTCTCCCTCTTGCTAAGATGTCTCTTTGAGCTTTCACTATCTCCCTCTTTCATTGTGATCTTGTTTAAATAATCTTTCTCTTTGTTGGATAACCTCTCCCTCATTCTATTCACAACATAGTTAGTTGAATCATAATTTTTCCCTTTATAGTGACTAGATAATATCTCCCTCTTTAAAATAATGTTGAAGACATCTTTAATATATACATCTTTCTCATGTAGTTACTTTCATATCAGTTATGAATTCTGCATTTGTCACCTTGCATGACTAATCCATCATTTTTTTTTCTTCCTTACTACTACCTTAGGAAACTCCTAAAGTAGAATTGTCTGCATCAATTTGTAAGATAATCTAATTAGTACATTTGATGAAAAGTACCATCATTGCTTAAGTTTCTTTGTCTAGGGGAATCATCACTTATTTACCTCTAAGATATTCATGACCATCTTTAGGTAAAGCTTTAGTGAATATGTTAGGAATTTTCTCTTTAGTATTCACTGTGAGGCCTCACCCTGATCCATCATAGCACATCTGATACATTTTTATTTTGATACATTATGACTCAATGTGCTGAGACATTGTTTGATGGATTGGACTTTATTATGTTATTTTATGTCATGTGATGCTTTACTTTAAAATTCTTAATCACATTATTTGATGTTTTCTAAGCATGCATAATGATGGTGTAGTACAGTAAATGAATTCAAGATTAGGAATATGATTAATACTTTAATTATGTAATTTTTAAAAATTAAATATATGAGAAGAAATGAGATAACAATTATTTAAATGAAAGATTGATGTTTTGATTAATGTGATTATCCAAATGAGTTTTAAATATATACATGTGATTTTTCTCAAACTACTGATGTGTGAATTGATTGTGCATGATTTATTAGTCAAAAAATATAATAGAGAATCAATGATTGACCCTATGTACAATCTTAAAACCTAGGGTTGAGTCTAATGAAACATGCAGACCTTGTTGTTTCATATTTTATTGGTATCATAATCTAAATGTATGTATCATTATGTAATCATAAAGTGTTTAATGTTATGTACCAATGAATCTTATGGTGTCACTTGACACTTGTAATTCATATATGTGTATTGGCATGATAATTAGGTTTAGCTAAGTAACTTGATAATCTAAGATGGATTAAATTAGTAACTTAAGATTAATTAGTTGGTAACCTAGATTAATTACCCTAATTAGGGGTAAGTGGTAAGTTTGCATTCCTAGGTTTTTTAGAAAGTTCAAACATTTCAAGACAATTAATAGGTCATAAAATGGTCCAAGAGGCCAAAGTTAATGAAATCCAAGTTCCTAGGGGGTATGTGTATGTGTTGGGGGCATTTTCCACCCCTCTAGAGCCTTTTGTTAACTTTTATGACCTCCTAAATAGCTCATTTTTTCTTTAGTGCTAAAATTGAACTTCATCATGAGTTTTTCAAGTTTACACTTCACCAAAAAGGTTGTCTTAATGGTAGGATCAAGTTGGAAGACCCTAGAAGGCCTTAGTCAAGTCTAGAGTTATTGTAGTTTTAAGGTGAGTTGTTTAAAAATAGTAGATTAATTAACTTTCTTTAAAAAGAAAAAATCTATGTGTTTTTTCCCTGATAATTTGGGCATGACATTCACATACTCCAATTTCACTTCTTTGTATTGAAATATCTCTCTCAAGCAATGATACTTGATAGCAATATGCTTTGTCTTTGTGTGCATTGTAGGGTTCTTTGTTATGTTAATAGCACTAGTGTTATCACAATAGATAACCACTAGATTAGTAATTTATTCCTTCATACCTATCAATAATTGCTTGATCCATATAATATTTGAACAATTCATTACCACTACCACATATTCAGCTTTATCTATTGATTGGGAAATGCAGTTCTTCTTCTTACTTGTCCACAAACTCAGTTTCTTTCCTAGAAGAATGCATCTCTACTTGTGTTTTTTTTTTATTGACATTTCTTGTCCAATTAGAGTTAGTGAATACCTTCAATTCAAACCTATCATTCTTCTCATAATACAACCCATAGTCTTATGTTCCTTTCATATATCTCAATATCCTTTTCATTGACATCATATGGTTTTCCTTAGGACTTTCTAAAAATCTTATGACTATCCCAACTACTAATGCAATATTAGGTCTAGCATGAACAATTGATGCAGGAGGATCTTGGGTTGCATCTCTATCCTGCATGATTACTTTCTTCTTAGTTTCTATCAAGTTCCAATGCCTTGCATTGCTAAGTTTCTTAGTAGTTTCCAAGTTCTCTATGTTTGCCAAGTTTTCAATTGTTGTTGAGTTATCCTATGGTTTTTGAGTGTTCTTTAGTTGCTGAGCTCTCTTTGGTTCCCTAGTTATCCTTTGGTTACCAAATCTTCTTTGGCTATTGAGTTTCCTTTAGCTACTAAGTTCATTTGGGTGTTGAGTTCCTTTGGCTACCAAGATTTTTTGGTTGTCGAGTGTTGTTAACTCACCCAGTTGCAACATTTTATGGATTCTTTGTTTGTCAAGTTACCTATGTGTAGTTTCTTGGTAAAGCTGACCTTTGCATTTAATTTTGTGATAGATTTTTTCTAAAAGCTAACTTGTGGCTTGTTTTAGCATTTAATGTAAGATTTTTTTTTTTTGTATTTGCAATAGGTTGACTTGTGGCCATAGATGTATTTAAAGAGGTCTTTGGTAGAATGTTAGAGAGACAAAAGTTACATCAAAATTAGATTGAAGAAGCATAGGAAGAGAAAAAGGAAGTTGAAATGCAAAGTATGATCATTGAGGATTGAAATTTATTTGTAATGTTGGCCATAACCTAGAAGGCCTTACAACTAGGCATGCAATTTCTATTTTGATGAATATTTCAAAGAATTTGATCCCTCTATTTCTCGTGTTTGATGTTATTTTGTTGTTTTCCATTTTGTTCACTTTGGCAAGTGGTTTGAATAGATGGGTGATCCTTTGGCCCTGGTTATTTCATTTCTCCATGTGTTAGGTGGTATCTAAGCATGGTTCCATCCTTGTGGATATTCGATCCTAGAGATACCTAAGTTGGATTTGGTTGTATGGTTGCAAATCTACAAATTTGACCTATAACTTGTAGAGGGTTATGATCTTGCAAGAACCTAATTGTAAAGATAGTTTGAGGTAGAGGAAATGTTGATAATGCTATACTAGATATATTGAGACAAAGTGTAGCTAGATTAGATATTGTAGAGACATCCCAGAGAAGAGGAACACATCTTGATGATGTAAGTGATGATGAAGCACTAGCACCAAACCCTAATCTAGAACTTGAAGAAGGTTAAGATGAGGCAAGGTTGTTGAGAGTATTATCTAAAGCACATTGAAATCCTATTGTTGAATTTGTTCCTTATGATGGAAAATTGGATACCAATGTTGTGTTGGATTGGATCTCTAAAATGGAGAAGTTCTTTGAGTATGAAAACATTCATGATAATAGGAAGGAAAAATTGTAGTTACTAGGTTGAAGGGACATGCCTCACTATGGTGGGAGCATTTACAAACTGATAGACAATGGAGAGGAAAGGAGAAGATCAAGACTTGGATGAAAATGGTGAAAAAGGTAAAGAAAAAATTCCTTCCTGATTGTTACCAAGTTAGTTGTTGAGAAAGATGCAAAATTTGAGACAAAGAGACATGAATGTGAAGGATTATATTGAGGAATTCTATAGATTGGAGATCAAATATGTACATGTGGATGATGATGTTGAGAAAATTACAAGGTACATAAATAGACTGAGATGTGGAATTTAAGATGAGATAGGTTATGTGAAATTGGAAAGTGTGGAGGACATATGTTAATATGCCTTGAGAGATGAAGAGACAAAGAAGCATGAATACAAACCAAGAGGTAGAGGTTGTAGATTCTAGAGAAACAGAGGTAGATCTTATGGAGAAGGTGGAAGATCTATTAGTTCTATACAAGATAAGGGAAAATCTAAATGAAATAATGATGATAAAGGAAAGACAGAGTGGATAGGTGCTAATTCTTACCAAGGAGGTATTGGTTCTTACTGAGGAAGAGGTAATTCTTATTATAGAGATAGTTTTCATGGTAATTATTTCAGATGTAGTAAAGAAGGACATAGATCCTAAGAATGTACAAGGTAACAAAAATGTTGTGGTACAAGGAGACATTGAGGGTTCACCAAGTGGACCTGAGGCTAGAGAAAATCTAATGGTGAGAAGAACCTTATGTAATAATGGAAGCGATGAGGAACCTATCCTAAAGAGATGTATTTTCAAAACTAGGTGTAAGATGGCTAGAAAATATTGCAAGGCGATCATTGATAGTGGAAGTTCTAAAAATTTGGCATCATGGAATTGGTTACAAAGTTGCAGTTACAAAGGTTGGAACATCCTAAACCTTATCATGTTTCATGGATCAAAGATGAGCATAAGATATTGGTAAGTGAACAATATATTGTGAAATTCAAGATTGGACATTACTTTGATGAAGTCTTGTGTGAAATTATTCCTATGGATTATTGTCATATTCTATTGGGTAGACCTTGAAAATATGATAGATATGCTATTCATGATGGAAGATTGAATCAATATGCTTTTTGGGTGAATGGAAAGAAGAAAATATTTCTACCTTTCATTGAGAGTCTAGATGAGGTTAAATGTACTACTATGAGAATTTGCATGGTAAATGGAAAGAAAATTGAAAAGGAAATGAAGAAGAATCAAGTTTGTTTTTCCATAATCTCTAGGGGATTGAGTTACACCAATAACATCCTAATCTTAGAAAATAATGTTAATTGAGTACCAATTAGTAGTGACTGAGTCATAGAAGCTAGTGGTAACTAAGTGACAACAAAAACTTGTAGTTTTGACTGAGTACCAGTAGAATTGAAAGATTTTTGAATGAGTATAAATATATTGTTGCAGAAGATATACTTAATGGTTTACCTCCAATAAGAAGTATAAGTCCTTGCATGGATCTAATTCTTGGAGCTAGTTTGCCAAATAAAAAACTGTATAGATCGACACCTACATAAAATGAAGAACTTAATAGACACGTGCATGAGTTATTGTAGAAAGGTTTGATTGAAGAAAGTTTGATTCCATGTATTGTACCTGCTATATTAGCAATGACTTCCTATTTAATTAAATAACTTTGCTTAATTAATTAGAAATAGCTTTCTATTTAAATAAATAATTTTGTTTAATTAATTAAAATAGGTGTATTTATTAATTAAATTAATTTAATTCCTTAGTACATTAGCCTTAGGACATAATTTAATTTAATTAAAGTGTAAATACTTTAAATTAAATTAAATTGTAATCAATAGGTTTAATGTGACTAATATGAATCAATACTTTAGGAATTAAATAAAGACTATGATGAATGTAGATTTAGGTCTTCTACATTTGACAATTAAGTCAAGTAGCGAGTAGCAGAATAAGAATTGCGTAGTGACATAGGACTTTAGAATCAATTAGAAATAGACCAGAATTGGTGATCATGGCAATAAGCCAATTTTGGGGTATTACATTTTGCCCTTCTTTAATGAATGTGCGAGCAGCGCGTTCAATTCAAAGAAAATCATAAAGCATGATGCGAAGATGAGATTGGTTCCGAAGTTGATGATACGAAGACCAATTGATAAGATTTTAAGGACTATCTCTAGAACATAGCTTACTCCCAAGGAATCCAAGCAGAGTGCCTACATACCTATAATTCATAAGCATCCTACATACCTATAATTCATAAGCATTTAAAAGACTATCTCCAAAATGGAGCGTAATCTTTAAGGATCTAGAAAGAATGTCTAGATACCTAAAATTGATAAGCATTTAAAAGATTTCTTCAGAATGAAGTTTGACCTTTAAGGATCCAAATAGAACACCTAGATACCTGAGATTGATAGAATTTAGAAGATTGTCTCCAGAAAAAAGCTTAACCTTCAAGGATCCAGATATAACACCTAGATACCTGAGATTGATAGCATTTAGAAGATTATCTGTAGAACAGAGCTTAACATTCAAGGATCCAGATAGAACACCCAGATACCTGATATTGATAGCATTTAAAAGATTATCTCTAGAATGGAGCTTGACCTTCAAGGATCCAGATAGAACACCTAAATACCTAAGATTGATAACATTTAGAAGATTATCTCCAAAATAGAGCTTAACCTTTAAGGATCTAGATAGAACACCTAGATACCTGAGTTGATAAGATCCAATTATGAGTTATAGAATCATCCCAAAAATGAGGCTTGATCCTTAGGAGTCAGGCTTTAGAATATCCCAATACCTATCCATCAAACTCTGAGAAGAGTTGTTATAAGGTTGATCAATTTGATGAAAAGGTAAGATAGATGGCAAAGATGCTAGATAAGAGGGAGCAAGATGCCCCGAGTGATGAGATGCCCCAAGTGATAAGGACATATGATGGGAACCAGGTGCCCCTATTATTTAGTGTGGAGCCTGATTAGTCCCCAAGTGGGAGATTTTTAGATTATGGTGATTGATTAGGAAAGTATTGTACATACTTCATATTATGGCTGACATGTTGTAACCCTAAAATGGATAAAATACTTGTATAAAAAGGTTTAGGGTTAGGTATTTTTTAGTGTATTGTGATGTGAAATTGCTTCTTGCGGTGGTATTGAGCTGTAAGGGATTACAGACTGTAATCAGGTTGTAATCACTGGATTGTAATAAGATCGGACTTCCTTTTTGGTGGACATAGCCCAGGGATTGGGTGAACCACGCTAAATCTTGGTGCCTTGTGTTCATTTCTATGTGATCTATTATTTTTCTATTATTGGTTATATTTGCATGTAGTTTTTATTTCTATCCGTAGTTTATCTTAACAAGTGGTATCAAAGCCTAGTTGTTTTTTCAGTTATCCTCTGTAGGAAAGTTTCATAGTTGAGTGGGAGTCTCACGATTGAGTGGGAGAAATGGAAGATGAGGGTAAGCTGAGGGTTGATAGGTTTAATGGGCAGAACTTCCAGTTATGGAAGATGCAAATGGAAGACTATCTTTATCAAAAGGATTTATGGAAGCGGTTGGAAGGAAAAGCCAAGAATTAGGGAACTATGTTAGAGGCTGAATGGGATCTTTTGGATAGAAAGGAACTTGGAAGCATTCAATTATTGTTGGCACCATCGGTGGCATTTAATATTACAAAAGCAAAGATGACAGAAGACTTGATGAAAACCCTAGCGACATTGTATGAAAAGCCCTTCGCTTCAAACAAGGTATTTCTCATGAAGCGTTTATTTAATATGAAAATGGTGGAAGGTGGATCTATTGCAGATCATTTAAATGAGTTTAATACTATTACTAGTCAGTTATCTTTTGTGGATATAAATTTTGATGAAGAAATTAGGGCTCTCTTGAATTTGTGTTCTTTGCCTGAAAGCTAGAATGGCTTGGTAATGGTTGTGAGTAATTCTATTCCTAGATCTAGTACCCTCAAATATGATGATCTGATCGGTGTTGTTTTAAGTGAGGAAACTTGTAGGAAATCCTCAGGTGAATCTACATCAGGAAGTGCTTTGAATGCACAAAGCAGAGGCAGAATGACTGAGAGAGGAAGTAACTCTAGAAATCATGGGAAATTAAGAGGAAAGTCAAAAGGGAGGAGGTCTCAATCGAGAGGACCAAATGATTGTTGGTACTATGGGAAACCAGGGCACAAAAAGAAAGATTGCTAGAATCAAAAGAAAAATGAAGGAGATAAATCAGATGGAGAAAAGGAGGCAAATGTGGTAAGTAACAAATCCAAAGAGGATGCTTTGCTTCTGTCTTTAGAAAGAGTAAATGATTCATGGGTTTTAGATTCTGGTGCTTCATTTCACGCTACACCTCATAGAGGTTATTTCATTGATTATGTCTAAGGGGATTTTGGGCTTGTTTATTTGGGGGATAATTAACCCTATCAAATTGTTGGAAAGGGAAAAATTAAGATTAAGTTGCAGAATGGGAATCATTGGCTACTACATGAGGTAAGACATGTTCCAAGGCTGAGTAGGAATTTAATTTCAGTGGGGTAACTTGGTGATGAGGGTTATGTAGTTACTTTTAATGATAAAAATTGGAAGGTTTCAAAAGGTTCCCTCATAGTAGCAAAAGGTGTGAAAGTAGGCACCTTATATCTTTGTACAGGTCATATTGTTCCTTCTACTTTGATTGTTTCAGAAAAAAATGAATGTTCAGGAACAATTGCTACAGTTGAGCAGGGAGAACAAATAGTTATTGTAAATTCTGATACAGTACTGTGGCACAACAGACTTGGGCACATGAGTGAGAAAGGTATGAAAGTACTTCATTCAAAGAAAGTTTTACCAGGTTTGAAATGTGTTAATATGGAATTTTGTGAAAGTTGTGTGTATGGAAAACAAAAGAGAGTGAGTTTTGTAAAGACTAGGAAGGAAAACAAAAAGGAGAAATTAGAGCTTGTGCATACAAATATATGGGGACCAGCTTAGGTATCTTCCCTTGGTGGCTTCCATTATTATGTTACATTTATTGATGGTGCAACTAGAAAAGTATGGGTTTATTTCCTTAGATAGAAATCTGATGTATTTCAAACTTTTAAGAAATGACAATGCTTAGTTAAAAATGAGATTGGTTGAAAATGAGAACAGTAACGCTATCTCAAGCTGATTATGTTGAGAAGGTGTTGCAACATTTCTCTATGGAGAATGCTAAAGCTATCAGCACACCTTTACTTGGTCATTTGAAGTTGACTAAGGAGATGTGTCCTAAGACATAGGAAGAGGAGGATAATATGTCCAAGGTACCCTATGCTTCAGCTGTAGGAAGCTTGATGTATGCTATAGTATGCACTAGGCCAGATATTGCCCATGCAGTGGGAGTCGTTAGTAGGTATATGATTAAACCAGGATTTGAGCATTGGAATGTTGTCAAGTGGATTCTCAGATATTTGAGAGGAAAATCCAATAATTGTTTACACTTTGGGGGCTAGACTACTGATTTACAAGGCTATGTTGATTCAGATTTGGTAGGGGATATCGATACCAAGCAAAATACTATAGGTTATGTCTTTACTATTGGTGGGGTAGCCGTGAGCTGGGTTTCTAGGTTACAAAAGATTAATGATCTCTCCACTACAGAGGTAGAGTATGTTGCTACTACAGAGGTAGCCAACGAGATGATATGGCTTCCATTTTTCTTGGAAGAATTAGGACATCCTCAGAAGGATAATTATTTGTTCACAGATAGTCAGAGTTCCATTCATCTTGCAAAGAATTTAGCTCTGCATTCTAAAACCAAACACATATAGTTGCGGTACCATTTCATTCAATCAATTTTGGAGGATGGACAATTAAAGTTGGAGAAGATCCATACAAATGACAATCCAGCAGATATGTTGACAAAGGTTGTAACAAGGGAGAAGCCGAACTCCTCTTCAACTTCGGTTGGTCTTTTAGACTGAACATGCATAAAAGAATAGTAGAGTCCAAGGTGGTTTGATCCAGTGGGAGCCCCATGTGGTAGTGCTATTGCTACAGGAGCAGTCTCCAAGTGGAAGATTGTTGTTTAGTGTGGAGCCTGATCAATCCCCAAGTGGGAGATTGTTAGATTATGGTGATTGATCAGGAAAGTACTATACATACTTCATATTATGGCTGACATATGGTTGACATGTTGTAACCCTAAAACAGATAAAATACTTGTATAAAAGGTTTTAGGGTTAGGTATTTTTCATTGTATTGTGATGTGAAATTGCTTCTTGTGGTGATATTGAGCTATAAGGGATTATAGACTGTAATTAGGTTGTAATCACTGGATTGTAATAAGATCACACTTGCTGTTTGGTGGACGTAGCCCAGGGATTGGGTGAACCACGTTAAATCTTGGTGCCTTGTGTTCATTTCTGTGTGATCTATTATTTTTCTATTATTGGTTATATTTGCATGTAGTTTTTATTTATGTCCTTGGTTTATCCTAACAGCCCCAAGCAATGAGATTGAGATTGAGTTACATTTAGTTCAATGATGTAATCATCCTGCCCCCTCAGGAGCGAAATCAAAAGATGACACACCAAAAATATGATGTAGGTAGCATAAAGAGATATTGGAGAAATCCAAGATTCAGTAGAATATGGAAGAGATCAAAATGATCAAAAGATGATTCAGAGTCAATTTACCATGCTTCTAAGATCCAGAAGACCAAGTTTGACCATTAGTTAACTAGAATTATGCAAAGGTGACTTGAGTTGAAGATTTTGAAAACATGAAGAATATAGAGTTGAAAGGATTCCAAGAATCGTAAAGTATCAGAAAGATTTAGATTGCAGAAGTGTTTGATCACGTCGGTCCCCAAAACTTTAAAACTCATTTTTGAGGCATTTAGGTGTGTCAAATTTTAAATTCAATCCCGAAAATGGATCCAAAATGGTCCAATTAGCCAGGGGGATGATTTTTGCGCAAATCTAAGTACTTTCAAAAATTAGGTCCACCCCTATATAAGGGTCCAAGGTGTCATTTTCAAACTCATTTGTGCTTTTTTCTTCTAGTGATTTTGAGCTCTGAGAGAGACATGGTAGTTAATATTAGATATCATCAATTCGAGCGCTCTAGATGTCACAATCGACTAGCAGACTATGGACCACCGATGAGTCGTCAATTCCTTACCTTTGTACTTTTTCTTTCACACATTTCTAGGTCATTTATTGCATTTATTAGCATGTTTTTAGGAGGTCCAATCAATCTTTGTGTGATTCTTATCATCTTTCATGCGAAGATCTTCTTTCTTCGTGTGAAGAAACAGGGTGCACTGTTTCTTCGCGCATGATGGGGAGGATCTTCACGTGAGAGGCACTCATCTCTCGTGCAAAGAACAAGATTCTTTGCACCAAGGCAATTCGTTTCTCACATGATGGCGTGATTCTTTGCACAAGATTTAAGATCTTCACCTGAGACTATGTGAACTTCATGCAAAATTTCATGAACTTTGTGCGAAATCTCGTGACAGTCATGCTTAAAAGTTTCACTTTCATGCTCAAAAATTGCATTTTAATTTGTTTTGGTGTTTCTTTTTGACTTGATACTAAATGTTTCATTTGTGATTTTTGTTGTGCGTGTAGGAGGTCTTTGGTGATGTCACATTCAGATCACACTACCCACCATATGGGGAGTTATTGTAGAGTCTCGATGATGCTGGTCGGGCACACATTACTTGATTGGGTTTGTCTTCACTATGCCAGATTCCAGCCATGATGGTGAATCATGGCTTATTGACATCTTTGGTGGAGAATTTCCATTCGGAGATGAACACTTTTCATTTGCTGATGGGTGAGATGACAATCACCCCAGATGATAAATGGAGGATATTGAGGATCCCATTTCACGATGCCTGGGTCATTTATGACATAGTGCCCCGAGTAGGGATAGAGGCACTATCCATTGTGTTTGAGAGAGAACTATCGAGGGGCAGGGCCGTCAGCTGGGATGAGCTGATGCACACCTATGGATTGACGCACAGGCTGGCATCCGTGCTAGCTATATTTTTGAGCTCTTTCTTATGTCCTAACAGAGGACAACATGGTTTGGAGTGTGGGTGGGGAGTCATGCTCCGCAGGATGTTGGAGGCACTCGAGATCTTTGGGTGGGGTCAGTGCATGTTGGCCCACCTTTTTCATGAGATGCACGAGGTATTCTTCCATGAGAAGAAAATGATGGTAGTTGGAGTCTACGTTTTGTAGATCTAGGCATCAAAGCACCTTCCTATATGTAGGCTGATTCATGAGGATGCCTGAGAGCCTATGGAGCCCTATATATGCAAGTATCGAGGGGACTGAGAACTAGATAATATGTCTGGATGACTTGGTCTCAGTTGTATGGCAATCCTGGCAAGAGACAGAGGACTAGGATGATGCCCCTAGAGAGCTACCATGGATGTTTAGTTCTCAACCTCTAGTGGGCAGGACCACATCAGTTATAGAGAGATTTGTGATTTCATGAGTGTGGTAGTAGTATGGCTGACCACATGACATTTCTCCTAAGTACTACACCTATGCCAGGTTGCAGAAGGATGTTGAGTGGGGATGGCTAGCATGGATGGATCTAGGGTGGTCCACGATAGATATTCATAGCCTAGTTGTAGTTTAGTGGGACTACCTACCAGAGGTAGTAGATGCAAGGATGACATCTACGTATCAGGCATTTTTGATCAGCCATCCATTCCCATGCTTTATAGATCCAGCGGGGATGGTAGGATAGGCACAGAGCTAGGTGCCCTAGCAATAGAAGGCACAAGCATAGCTGCTAGGTCAGCCACAAAAGCAGCGATGGGTCCGACATCAAGTACAAAAGATGTAGATTCCTCTGCGGTAGATGGAATCAAACCCAGGTGCTAGGGGTAGTGGGGCTGGACAGAGTTGGTGGCGGTGATAGAGGATAGAGGAGGAGGCCTCATAGCAGGAGGCTCCATAGCAATAGGTGCCACCACACCTGCAGGCACCACCACAGCAATAGGCACCGCCTCAGCGACAGGCACCACCTCAGCAGGAGGCACCTGAGATGCTTGATGAGGACATGTCAGATCAGCCTACAAGTGGGGTACATGACATAGTACAATGGTACTGAGAGTGGATTCGTTAGGCCTCCTAGCAGTTGGGGGACTTGCAGATTTTAGTGGCAGTCTAAGATGCACTGTTGGTGGAGAGACAACGGGAGATAGGTCGATAGAGAGAGCACACAGAGACTGTAGAGAAGAGATTGGAGTTGGTGCAGGATGAGGTTTTCTTTCAGTCAACTCAAATAGCTTACTATTATGCTTCATATACGAGTATGATACCAAATGAGACACTTCAGGTTTAGCGCTTTTCTTAGTATGCACTCTTGCTCCTCCTGGAGCTGAGGGTATGGGACAAAGTTAGACACTATGTGTCTGAATCTAATTTTGATCTCTGGCTATGTATCAATTGGTGTGCCAGCACCACATGTATCAATTTTTGATTTATTGTGCTCGAGTAGCGCCCATTTTTGTACTAATCCATTCTTTTGATATACATATTGTAGAACCAGAATCAGTATGCAAAGAACATTAACAAATGAAGTAAACATTCGCAAACCAAAAACTAAATTCACATATATGCTTAGACTAAGAAAGAAAATAAGAAGTGCAAACCTCACAAGAGAAAACACTCCATGCTTTCTTGATTCTGTAGATGTGTCCTTTTGTTGTGGATGTATGCTCAAGATGCTCAAAAGCTGCTTCAATGGAGATGGGTAATGGCAAATTGGTAGCTTTGTGAGCTCTCAATTTGGCATTATAAGGGTATGGTTGATGGCTTTGGTTCTCAAAATAGCATGGTAACTTTAGCTCAAAGATTGTTGATGAAATGGCTTGGGATGGGATTCAATTTATAGGCTAAGGGGTAGAGAGATGGAGGGCTTAGATGCAAGGATGGATGAAGGCTTAAGGAGGGCTAAGATGCACTCAAAGGGGAGCACATGGATTGTGCTTGTTTAGCACCAATGGGAAGGTGACACTTGTCACAAGGAGGATGAGTGTGAGAGGGTAGGGTTAAGGGTTGGTTAAAGTCATGATGAGTGGGGTTGAGTATGTAAGAGGGATGTAAGAGGAATGAGTGTGGAAGAGGGAAGAGTGTGGAAGATGGGTGTAAGAGTCATGAGTGGGCTTGTAAGAGTCTTTATGTTTTGTAAGAGCAGTCATGACTTAGTGGTTGGGTTTTTTTGAGGGGAGACTTTGGTTTGGATTAGGAAAGTCTTAAACTTGTTTAAGGAATGTGACAACATTAGGGGGTGGATTAGGCTTGGGTTTAGGATTAGATTAGGGATGTTAGAGATGTGCAAGTGGATGGCATTAATGAGGGTGGGTGAGTTAGTGGCTAAGCTTGGTTAGTATGGGTGGATGGGGTGGATTAGGCTAAATGGAGGATTAGAAATAGGTTAGGGGTTTTTGAATTTGAGGATTTCATTTATCAAATAGATTTATTTAATAAATGGGGATTTTTGGAATTAGATAGAAGAATAGGATTTAATTGATAAATAATAGATTATTTGATTTATCAATTAGGACTATAGATGATTAATTAAATTAATCAACTAGGGGATGACAAAGGATTAATTAAATAGAAATTTAATGAATAATGCCTTTTTAGATAACTAAATAGGATTACTAAAATAGTGTAATCAAATTTAGGTGTCTACACACACACACACACACACACACACACACACACACACATATATATATATATATATATATATATATATATATATATATATACATACGAGATCTTGAGCCGAGTATCCCTGTGTACATGTCATTGTCTATTTTGCTTCACTTTGATGTACATGAGATGTCAATATGATGATGATGAGATACATGTTGTACTTTGTTATGAATGCATATGTATTCTGATGTGATATGATGTGATGTGATTATGAGCATGTAGAGTAGATATTATGAGTATATGGATGCAATGCACATGGAAATAGATTGACATCTCACGTAGTGTTGCATGTTTGTTGCTTGACAGTGATAGGTATTCCATTGAGGAGCATGAATCGACTAACCAGATGCTTGTGTAGCTATAAAGAAAGTTGACATGTTTGAAGATGCCCCCAATCCTTCATCACAAAGGGTAGGAACAAAATGACCATCGAATTGTGTGCTTATGTAAATGCAACATGAAATGTGATACTACACTAAATGCAACCCTAGGTTTGGTTACCAAGCCTCAACAATTTATCATCACTGGATATGAAACAAAGCTTGTATGTTATACAATTCTCACTAACATTGCAATTATGGGAATATGAATAGAACATACATTATAGGTTTTTCAGGATTAGATGTAAGCATTCGAGGCACAAGAAGTTAGAATGACCTGAACATTTGTCCCTTTTAATGTAGCAAGTTAACATAAGCATCAAAGCATAAATGCTAGGATGACCTGAATGTTGATTGCATACAAGCATGCCAGACACACAGGAGATCCATCTAATGCTAAGTATTCAGTATTTATTATGTCTGCAATGACCCTTGCATTCGTAACTTGAGATAGAAGTGTGCTAGGTATACTTATAGTGACCCGTACGTTCACTTAGCAGGACGAGTATCAGTATTTACTATAGCATGAAGAGTTCACTCGAACAAACAAGGAGAAGTACCAATGTTATTGATGTAAAAATATAAAAGGAGTCAAGGTACACATGACCATCCAATACGAGATGGAGGCTCTTATAGTGGACACCCCTTTTATAGGAATAGATCAACCCATTGGAACTAAACCACAGATAGAAAGCAAAGAAAAGATCATGCCCCCAGTCATTACTTCTCTAGTCGAAGATGACATCATCAAGTTGCTTGAGGAGATATGATAAAGCAAAAAAAAGAAAACAAAGCAAAAGCTCAGCATATCCAAACAAGTATATTGTTTTTGAGTTCAATGTTTTGGGATTGATGTCCAGTGTTAGTGTCCAGAACATGTTTGAAAGAAATCTCTTCAGTAGGGTGACGACACTAAGAAGATGTAGTCAAAATGACTGGTGACTGAGGTCAAAGAGGAATCTTCATGATGAAGAACCTAAGAAGGACTGAGCGATAGTAGACAGAAATAGCTAAGATGACTGATGATTGACCCAACAGAGATCTTCCATAAAGGAATTTGGGGACGTGACCCAAGCAACAGTAGGCAGACACAGCTGAAACAACTGGTGACTATTGCAAAAGAGATTCTATGAAGAGAATCTTTAAAATGAGGGACACTGGTGACAGTAGGCAGACGCGGTGAGGATCATTGGTGACTATCATGAAGGAGATTCTATGAGGAGGATCCTGAAATAGGTGACACTAGCGACAGTAGGTAGATGTAGCTAGAACAACTAGTGACTATCAAAAAAGAGATCCTATGAGGAGGATCCAAAAATGAGTGACATTAGAGGGGAATGCCCTTAAGCTGTAACAAGACTCAGTCCATGGATACATGAGCAGAAAGCATGAAAAGAAAAAAAGAGAAAGCAAGAAAGAAACTATACAGAATAGCCAGAAGATGCACTACAAGATGGAGTGTTGGGAACAAGAGGCACCTATTTTCCAGGTTTTCACCTTCTTGGCAGAGATTTTCTTTTTTTGCTAGCATGATGCCAATTTCCAAGTTTTCACCAATGGCACTTTTTTTGTTTTTCAATTTTTTTGGTATTTTCCTTTTTTCTTCTTTTTTTTTTGTATTTTGTATTTTTCACTTTTTTTGGTGTTATCAAGGTGCCTATTTCTAGGTTTTCACCAAGGTAACAATTTTTTTTAGGACTTCTTTTGATTTTTAGGATTTTTTTTCAGGACATAAATATGTACAAAGAGCTTGTTGATATTAGATCAACTATAAAATTACTTCAGGTGGAGAGTGTTGATAGGTTATTTAAGCACTTCTCCCTCGGTTGTGGAAAGTTGATAGGCACAAGATCCATATGCTGCAGTAATGATGTAGGGACCAAGCCAGTTTGGTTCAAACTTTCCCTTTTGTACTCGCAGTTGTTGATTCTTGGGATTCTCTCTCAGGACGAGATCACCCAGCTGGAAGTCACATGGCTTGACCCTTCGATTGTAGCTTCTGGCCATTCTTTGTTGATATGCTCATAGATGATCACATGCCACTTGCCGTCGTTCATTCAGTAACACAAGCTCTTGAAGCTAAGCTATCCTATAGTCATCATCAGTGATAAGGCCCTTCATAGAGATTCTCAAGGTAAGAATCTCAACCTCTATTGGAAGCACAACATCCACTCCATACACCAATGCAAAGGGAGTTGTGCCCGTTGGAGTTCTAATGCTTGTCCTATATGCCCACAGAGCTAGATTGATCTAGAGATGCCAATCTCTCCCTGACTTGCTGACTATGCGATGAAGAATTTTGAGGCTCACCTTATTGGATGCCTCAGCCTGACCATTACCCTAGGGGTAATAAATGGAAAACCAATGTTGTGTGATCTTGAATTTCTTGCATAGTCCCTTGAGGTCTTTATTCTTGAATTTCCCTCCCTTGTCAGTAATGATTGAGGACGACACACCATATCTGTAGATGATATAGTTTGTGATGAAAAGTGCTATAGTTTTGCCATCAACAATTGTGAGAGGTACTACCTCTACCCATTTTGTGAAGTAATATGTAGTCGTGATAATGAACTTATGTCCATTAGAGGAGGTTGGGTGGATCTGTCCCACCAAGTTAAATGTCCATTGCTGAAATGGCCATGTTGTAGTAGAGGGAATCAGCTCTCCAGCTGGAGCATGGATGAGATTCCATGTAACTGACACTGCTTGCAGGACCTAGCATACTTGATAGCTTCTTGCTCCATTTTGGGCCAGTAGTAAATAGCACGAAGGAGTTTGCGAGCTAGTGTCAGGCCATTGGAATGAGATCCATAAATGCCTTCATGAACATCAATTAGTGCACATTTGGACTCTTCAGGTTCTAAAAACTTAAGGAGTGTTCCATCGAGACCTCTCCTATATAGATCATCAGAAATAATGACATAATGTGAAGCATTACGGATTAGGTAACATTTCTCATTCTGAGTCAAACCTTCTGGAATGGTTTGATTACAAAAGTAGTAATAAATGTGATGGTAGTAAGATGATTCTTGTCCTATAATAGAACATATCATCTTAGAATCAGGGGTGTCATAGGCTGGGTAGTGTAACGCTTCCACCAAGAACTCATGTCGGAGATCATTTTTAGGCATTTGTAGCAAGGAGGCTAGGGTGGCCATAGCATTAGTCACTTTATTATCTACTCATGGAACGTTGGAAGGTGATGTGTGCAAAATACTTCTTTAAGTCATCAACCATGTGCTTGTAAGGAATTAGTTTCTCATCTTTTGTTTGGTGCACATCATTAACTTGGTTGATGATGAGTTGAGAGTCACCAAACATATCTAACTGGTCCACTCTCCATTTAGCTACAATTTTCATGCCATTGATCAAAGCCTCGTATTCAACAATGTTTTTTGTACAAGGAAAAATAATCTTGTACACTTTGGGCAGTGAGTATCTCTGTGGTGTAATAAAGAGTAATCCAGCACCTGATCCTTGTTGTGTGAAGGACCCATCGAAGAACATAACCCATGTGTGGTGCGTGAGTGTCAGAATTGACTCATTTGGGAAATCAATGTTCATTGATAGAAGACTCTGTATGGGTGCATCAACCAGTTGATCTACAATTGCCTATCCCTTGATAGCCTTGCGTTTAACGTATTGGATGTCAAACTCATTGATTATTATAACCCATTTAGCCAATCTTCCTATAAGAGCTGCCTTATTGAGCAAGTAATTTAATGGATCTATTTTAGCCACAAGCCATGTATTGTGGGCAAGCATGTAGTGTCTCAACTTCTGGGAAGCAAAGACAACTACCAAGCAAGCTTTCTCAATAATGCTATAGTTCTTCTCATAAGAGACCAATGTCCAACTCAAGTAATAAATAGCTCTTTCTTTGTTGTCCTTATCTTCTTGAGCCAATAGAATGCCCAAAGATGTTTTAGTGGCTGAAATGTATAAAAGCAAAGGCTTCCCATGAATAGGAGGCATCAGGATTGGTGGATTGACAAGATATTGTTTGATCTATGTTAAGATTTGCTCACAATCTTGGCTCCAATTGAATTTCACACCCTTATGTAAGGTCTTTGTGAAGGGTTGTGATCCATCCGCCAACTGTGAAATAAACCTACGAATAGATTGAAGCCTTCCATATAGTCTTCTCATCTGACTGATGTTTCAAGGTGGTGGCATGTCCATTATTGCTTGTACTTTCTTTGGATCTACCTCAATTCCTTTTGCAGATACAATGTATCCCAGCAACTTCCCTGATGTGACACCAAATGCGCATTTCTTATGATTGAGTCAAAGACTAAATTTTTTCATACAATCCAGGATGGGACCCAAATCTTGTAGATGAGTATTGCGTTTAGCACTTTTGACCATGGTATCATCAACATAGTCCTTTATGGTTCTATGCATCATATCATGGAAAATTGTAGTAACAGCTCACTAATATGTAGCACTAGCATTCTTCAAACCAAATGGCATCACATTCCAACAAAAGTTTCCCCATGCACATGTGAAAGCCTTTTTCTCTTGGTCTTCTAGCACAATTTTTATTTGATTGTATCCAAAAAAGCCATCCATAAGTGAGTACATCTCATAGCCAACCATCATGTCCACTATCATATCAATATTAGGGAGTGGAAAGTCATCTTTAGGACATGCCAAGTTAAGATCATGGAAGTCTATACAAACCCTGATAGATTTATCGTGCTTGATAACTAGAACACTATTGGATATCCATTTAGCATAATCAATTGCACGGATGAAACCAGCCTTTAGGAGTTTCTCCAATTTTTCTTTGATGAGCAATGCAATGTGAGGGTGCATTTTTTGAAGTTTCTGTTTAACTGGTTTGATGCTTGGTGCTATGGAAAAATGATGCATGATAAGATTAGGATCCAATCTTGGCATGTTAGAGTATGTCCAAGAAAAAATTATTTTCTTTTCTTTGAAAAAGGCAATGAAATGTTCCTTCTCTTCAAATGACAGTGACTGTGCTAGATGTATCATATGAGGATGTTCTTCTGTGCCCAGTATAATTGGCTGCATCAGCTCTATCAACACTAATGATCTCTCCTAAAAGTGACTAGGAAGGACATCAAATATCTCATCTGTGGGTGCCTCAGAGAGGTTTTCACCCTTGGATACATCTTTTGTTTTTACTTTTTTGGGTTTTGACACTGCCACAATGTGGTTTTCACCATCAGACCTTTTGTATTTTGTCTTTTTAATTGTGTGACTAAGATATTAGATGTCAGCCTCAGTCATGTTGACACTCTGCTCATTGGTGGAAGATGTTACAGGTTCAATAGTATTTAGGTAACAGGCGAGAGCATAGTCATTTTGGAACGTGGGGACTTCACTAGATGCATTGGAGTTCCAATCTATAAGCTCAAGATGTGTGAGTGAGAGAGTAGTGGCTAGTTCAATTGCGTTCATAGTATAGTCATTAAGTTCTTGGACTAGCAATTTGAGATCTATGGCAACCTTGTCCACAGGGGTATTTAAATGCCTCAGAGTACAAATGTTAGTAATTGATGATTCTAGGACACTAGTTGGATCCGACCCATGTAACCTAACCGTAGACATTTCACCCACTTCGATTTGATTTTCATAGACATGCACTTGGTCAATTTCTTTATCAGTAGTCACTTTTGAAAGAGAGTCAAACTCATATTCCTTAGAATCAATGCTACATGGCGAGAGATTATAGAACTCCCCAACAGTGATAGGGACATAGTCACCTTCATCCTCTAGGTTCTTACATAAATACTCAACATGGCATGACTGATTATATTCTCCCTTTTCTGAATGATATTTGAGTTGCTCACTATTGTCCTCAGAAGAATCACTAGTATCATCCACAATGCTAACACATGGCACAAAGTCATTTGGCTCAACAAAGAATTTAGCGAGATCATAAGGGATAGGATGAGGATAGGAATCCTCATCATCAGATTCTTCCTCTTGAGTATCTGACTCAGCTTGTGACTCATTTTTAGATGAACTCTTAGGTGTTGGTATGAATTTATTTGGTCCCAAATGAAAAGGAACCTTCTTAAATCCTAGGCTAGTTGTATCACGGTTTCTTCGAGCTCTTGCTTTGATAGGATCAATTAAGCCATTGTTATTGCACCCAATAGGGCCAGTTCCCTTGTAACCAAATTGCTTTATAAGCCTAAGACCAAGTCCATATTTCTTAGGAGTGATTTCTTGAGCTTGTTCTGTTAGGTCCACTGGAGCCTCTTCTCTGTAAATCCATGCAACAATGGCTCTGTTTTCACTTTCATCTTCTAAGGGAACTATAGCCTTGCCAAAAGTGCCATTATACTTGGTCTGAGGTGTTAGCACGAACGACTTCTTTGCCTCTGAGGGTCTCTCATAATGCCAAGGAGACTCTGGGAGAGAAATTAATGACATCACTGGTTCAATGTGGCACTCTCCCATACTAGTTTCTTTTATTTTGAATGACTACTCAATTTGTTTCAGCTTATTATTATGATAATCAGTGGACTCACAGTTAGCAGGGATGAAAGTTTCAACAACTTTGAGCATATTGTAGGTGTAGCTAGTAGTGGCAGGAATAGTAACTTCAGAGCCATGAAATGGGAACTTGTTGCATTGGTGGTATGTGGATGGAACATCATGCATCTCATGTATCCATGGCCATCCTAACAGAATGTTGTAGGCCAAGGGAATGTCAAGCACCTGACAAGTGACACCCCTTTCGATAGGACCAACGCAAATTGGTAAAACCACAAGACCTAGAGACTTTTGTTCCACTTCATTGTATTCTTTGATAGTGATCTTTCATTGAGGATCATTAGAGTCCTTAGAATAATTCAATTATCTAAGCAGAGTAGCAGAGATAATATTTAGGCCAGCGCTGTTATCAATGAGTACCTAACAAACACGTGTCTAGTGGATCATAACCTTGATGTGTAGAGGTTGATTGTGTGGGTGACTCAATGAGTTGTCATCTTCCTCAGAAAAGGTCATAAGGTAAGGTGAGGTCAAGTGACCCACCATGGATTGGAATCGCTCAAGATCAAGATCTTGAGGAACATTTACCTCAGTGAGGGCTTTATCTAGAATTTGCCTCTGAGCAGGTGAGATTTTATGTAGCTCAAAGATGGAAATCTGAGCATTAGTTCATTTCAACTGATCGAGAACACTATAACTTGTTGTTGTCGAGTTCATTATGGGTTTTGCACCTTTTCCAAATGGACCAGCAAGGGCTTTGTCTTTGTGTTGCTCAAGATCTAAAGTAGGAGGAACAGGGCCTTTGAGCACCAACTTGGTACAAGAACGAGTGACAAGATTAGCACAATGTTGTGAAGGTGTATTATCCATTGCATTGGAAGTAGGGCCCCTCAAGACAAATGGTGTCTTGGGTTTGTCGTTATCTTGCTTTCCCTTAATGGTAATAACGTTGCAATATTCAGAATCCATAGGTTCAACCATGTGAATGACATTGTCATCATTGGAATATGTATAGTTGATCTTGTTGTAGGGTTGTGGTTTCAAAGTCTCTCCTTTTTCATAAGCTGGGAAAGGTTCTTTGAATGCCTTGTGATCCATTTTTTTGTTATGTCCATCTACCAGAAGATCACCAGCATCAATCATGTCCTGGACTTTATGGTGCAAGTTTATACAGTTGCTAGTTTTGTGTCCCTTGTTTTGGTGATACTCACAGAATGAGGTCTCATTCCACCATGGTGGACATGGTTGTGGATCATAGGGATGAGGGTTATCCATTGGTGAAATAAGCTTATGTTGTAGCAATGTTTTGTAAACCACATCCGAAGGTTCTCCCAAAGGCATATACTCTTGCTTGGGGCGTGTTGTACATGAGTTTCTTGGTTTGTTCTCGGATGTTTTGTTGTCTGGGGGAGGTTTCTCAGCATTTTTGGCCACTTTGAGGCGATCTATGAGATTAAATGCTACTTTAGTAGGTTTGGGTGTGACATTGTCAACGACTCCATCATGTACAATTTCTTAGTTCTTGTTGACATGTTTGGTTTTATCTCTGTTGGAAATGGAACCTTGCTTTATGTCTCTCTAAAGAGTGAGTTCACCTTTCTTGACCATAAATTCTTCGATACAAATAGCTTGTGTAATCATGTCTTCAAAGGTACATGGACCTTGTAGTCAGACTCTATATCTGGAATCAGGTAAGAGGTTATCAGTGAAAATGTCAAGCTTCTCCATTTCTTGGATTTTACGAGAATACTTAGTGTATAGTTGTCTCCACCTTTGGAGGAATGTGAGAAAAGATTCTCCAGCTTTTTGTTTAAGGTTGCATAGATCTCGAATATTGACAGGGTGTTGTATGTTATGAGAATTTTGCTGAACAAATAGATTGGCAATTTTTTCAAACATCTTGATACTAGGAGGTAAATGTGAGAACCACTCCAAAGCTTGACCACCTAGCTTCTAGGGAATAAACACATGAGGTAGGTTTGATCATGTATAAACTCCATAGACAAAGCACCAAATTCCTGCAAGTGATCTTGGGGATCAGTAGTACCAAAGTACTTGTCATATTTGGGTAGTTCTACGCCTCGTGGGAAAGGCAAAATGTTTATGCTTTTGTCAAATGGAAATGGACAAAGAGCGTCTGATGTGTATGTCTTTGTGGGTTTCTCTTTCTCATGCATCATCTGAGCCAATTAGTCTTGCATAATTTTCAATTTTTTTTGAAGTTTAGAGGTCTTAGTTTCTTCTTCAGGTGTCATAATGGTTTCCACATTGAAATGAGAAGGTAACTTTTCTCCTTCTTGGACAAGTTTGAGAAAGTACTTTTCTTTCTCTTCATTGAGTAGGATTCCCATGGCCTTTTGGAAGTTTTTGTCTCTTTGACATTTTGCTATGTGTTCAGGGAGTATTTCCACCTCTTCCTATTCCTCATTGGTGTCATAGTCTTTCTCTTTCTCCTTGTCATTCCTAGGTGGTTCTTGATGTCGACTATGACTACTATGTTCAGGTTCACGATTAGTCATTATAGGAACATGTTCAATTTCAGTGTGTTGTGTTTCAAAAGGTCTTCTGAAAAAAGGATCAAACATCATGTTTGGTAATGTAGGACCTTTATTTGTCTTAGTATCCTCTTGGTACAAAGGATTCCTAATTTGTTGCAAATTTATGGAAAATGTTCGCTGAACTTGAGATGACCTGGTAGGTGAGCGAGATCGTGAAGATGCCTCACTAGCCAAACTAGATACATATTGCGTAATGAAATGTAAGTGACCTCTACCATGATTATGACCCCTGGTATGACCATGTCTAAGTCTAAGAGGATAAAACATGTTGCCGCTTCTGGTTGCGAAAGTCATAGACATGGACAAGAAGCTAGAACTTGGACAAGGACTACACTAAGACTGAGTCTCAAAAAGGACAAGATAATAGTAAGAATGTTGTTCACTAAGGCACAAATGGTCTGATTTAAAGGCTAGAATAGCTAGAGTTATGACCAATGTGACACAAAGTATGACAAGCATTAAGATGAGGACAAAAAATAACTTATGAGACAAGACTAGTCAAAGTGCAAGACACAAGTCTTTAGTTGAGCAAAGTGTCGTTGTTTCAAGATTGTTTGCAGATAGAGAGTGATAAATAGACATAGAAAAAGGTAGCATGCAGGCCGCATATAGCTAAAATAGACCAAAAGTGGAAATGTTGACACAAGATCTCACACGAGAAACCTTTATAGGCTGTGTGAAGAAGTTTTTTGAGTTGCGCAAAGAAGTTTTTTGAATCGTGCAAAAGTAAGTGACAGTGGTTTGATTTTTCACAAGAAAGTTAATAGGTCATGCAAAGACTCATGACAGCAGTTTAATTTCGTGCGAGGACAAAATGGTTTTGCGCAAGACTGAAAAAGTTTTTGCACAAGAAGGCAGACCAATTTTACAGTAGCGACTGATTTTGACAAGATTTTTGGACTTTTCGGACAGAGTAGACAAATTTTTGAGATAGGTTCAATTGGACAGATAGTGAGACTGACCTCGCAAGATGTTTGGACAAGGTTTCAAGTTTTCAATCCAGGAAAAGTGTTTAAAAAAGACTACGAGAAGCAAGCAGTAGTCGAAAATAGTCCTACCGATGACAAAGCAACTCGATAGGATAGGGGAGTCTTGACCTTTGTTTGTTGTAACTAGTTTGGACTTTGTTGATGACTCAATAAAAAACACACTTTATCCCTAGAAATTAAAATTGGTAGAGAAGGCAAAACCTTTGTCTCACATCTTATGCACATGTGTGTTCCTCACACAGCCGTGTCACCCCCTAGAGGGTGCCCATGTTTTTGGTATATTCAAAGGACTCAATAGTATATGTTGAATGAGCGCCCTTATGGCAGGGGATGAGCATATATACAACCTTCAAACATCCAGTAGCATGCCTATGGTGATTTCTACAAGAGAGATTCTTCCCCCTCCTTGCACAAAGATTATGCCTCCTTTCGGAGGTGAATCGGGTAGCTTCTAACTAAGAAGTTTTTACTTGGCTTTCATTTGTATTAATTCCTGGTGGCTTCACAAGTGGAGTTGAGACCAGCAGCCCGCACCAGCATCTAAAAGTGCACACTACTTGCTTAACAAGCCAGAGGCTAGTGCTGACCAGTGCACAGATAAAGCTTCCCCTTGATATTTGATATCAAGAATTAAGGGGAAGAAATTAATCTGTCTTTGGATTCTTTTGCTCTAAAAAGCATCTTGATTATAGTGAGTTAGAATCTCTGGCAAAAGGAGTGTGCTCACTTGGGTTATTCCCAGAGGTTGGATCACTCTGACAGGCCCTCTAAAGGATTGACACAAACTAGTGGTTTAGATCTAAGGGTTTGAGTTTCTGATTTACCTCAACGAGAAAGAGCATAATCCTCTACCTTATTTCCTTGCCCAAACACGCAAGACAAATTAATTAATGACTTGGCTTAATTAATCCAAACTCATTCTTCCTTAAAGATTTTGATTCCCTTAAAGGAAATCATTGTCTTATCATAGAAGAGAACACGCTTTGGAGAACCACCAAGCTGCTTGCCTTCTTCAAAATGCCATCTTTCAGAAGTGTCTAAGTTTTTGATTCACTCTTGGTCATGAACTCCAAGAAGTGAAGAGCATATTCCCTTATTCTTTCATCTTGGACCCTAGGAAGTTCACAAGCCCCTAATTAGACTAGTTTTGAAAGTAATAAGAGAAGAGACACATTGTTTTGTGGGTTTCAAATATGGTCTTTGACAAGCGTATCTTCGACAAGCATCCTGCAAGAAAAAAATCAATCTATTTTCAAGTGGGTTTTTAAAAGGAATCTTTGGAAAACATCTTGCAAATAATAGTTAAGCTACAAGAAATTAGAGAAACAGATTCAAAATAACACACGTTAGTAAGATCAGATAATCTGTAAATCTAAAAATGCTTAAAACTGAAGCTGTTGTTACAAGATCTCTAACAGAGCCGCACAAAATTATTTCAGGCTTACGTGAAATTATTTTACATCCCACGTGAAGAAAAAGGTGCCATGCAAAGTTTCATGTGCTCAGGCACTTTCTCGCACGACACGCAGAGAATCTTCGTGCAAAAATGAACTATCTTGCGTGAAGATTCAGAACCTATACAAAATCGTACGAACATAGAACATGAAAATGTTTTTAAAAATGCAGGGTAAGGCCAGAGAAATTGATTTTCTTGGCCCCATGGTGGGCGCCAAAAATGTATATGCAAAATGTGGCCTTACGCTTCACACACACACTTCAACATGGTCTTTATATGAGGATTCATCTTGAAATGAACATTGGATTGTCCATCCGAAAATCATCCAACAATACAACCTCTTGCCTTCTATCTAGAAGGATTTTGCCTGTTAATATCCTCAGAATCGAAGTGCAGGAAACCATACCTTCTAAGAATGAAGGATTTGAATGCAATTAAGCTATATGATATGCAAGTAATCTAGATGAAATCCACACAGTTAATCTAAGAAATAAAAGTCATGAAGCTAAATGTATGCATTATTAAGCTAGATGAGAATCTAAAATGATAGCAATGTGGAAATTAGAAAATAAGATGAGTACGCAATTTGAAAGCAATTCAATACTATTCAATTTTCAACCTCTGTAATGAGGAAATGAGGATCTCTTAAATAGACTTTCCTGGAATCTATCAACGATTGAGATCGATTTCAATCAATGGTCAGGATTGAAGATGAAGTTCAGTCATAAAGGAAGATTCCCAAATCAAAGGGAGTTAACTGGCTCAGATCTGAGTGTAAGAGTCGGTCAACTTACATAAACTTTAGTGTGAGAGTAAGTGATATGAGTCATTTCCAATTTGATCAGTAGTGAGCTAGGAATCTCTCTTTTTTGAACTGAAGAGAGATTTTGGAGAGATATTTAATTTAATAAAATGAGATATGCTCTCATAAATACATTTTCTATTTAATTAAATAATTGCATTTAATTAATTAGAGACACTTTTCTATTTAATTAAATAATTTCATTTAATTAATTAGGAATGCCTTCCTATTTAATTAAATAACTTTGCTTAATTAATTAGAAATAGCTTTCCATTTAATTAAATAATTTTATTTAATTAATTAAAAATAGACGTATTTATTAAATTAAATTAATTTAATTCCTTAGCACATTAGCCTTAGGACATAATTTAATTTAATTAAAGTGTAAATACTTTAAATTTAATTAAATTGTAATCAATAGGTTTAATGTGACTAATATGAATCAATACTTTAGGAATTAAATAAAGAGTATGATGAATGCAGATTTAGGTCTTCTACATTTGACAATTAAGTCAAGTAGTGAGTACCAGGATAAGAATTGCCTAGTGACATAGGACTTTAGAATCGATCAGAAATAGACCAGAATTGGTGATCATGGCAATAAGCCAATTTTGGGGTATTACAGTACCTACTATATCAGCACCTAAGAAGAATGGAGAATGGAGAATAAAGAATGGGTATTGATTCTAGAGCTATTAACAAGATCACAATGAAATATTGGTTTCCTATGCTGATGATGGATGACATAATGGATGGTTTGAATGAAGCAAAGTATTTTACCAAGATTGATTTGAAGAATGGCTATCATTAGGTTAGAATTGGAGGAGGTGTTGAATGGAAGACGATTTTCAAGACAAAAGATGGTTTGTATAAATGGTTGGTAATGCCTTTTGGTTTGACTAATGCACCTAGTACTTTCATGAGGTTGATGAGTGAAGTTCTAAAAAGATTTTTGGGTAAGTTTGTGATTGTTAATTTGGATCATATTCTAATATTCAATAAGACTAAGGAAGAACATATTGAGCATGTTAAAAAAATATTGTAGAGACTGAAAGAGGAAAAGGTGATGGTTAATATGAAGAAGCGTTCTTTTATGCAAGAGGAGATTGTGTATTTGGGATTTGTAATTTTAGCTGATGGTTTAAAAATGGGTCCTAAGAAGGTTAAAGCAATTTTGGAATGGCCTACACCTAAGAATGTGGGTGAGGTAAGACCATTTCATGGTTTGGCTAGTTTCTACAAGAAGTTTAAAATGAATTTCAAATCTGTTTGTGATGCTATGACTGAGACAATGAGAGGAGATAAAAAGAAGTTCAAGTGGACACATGGAGTTGATAATAGTTTTGATGCTTTGAAACAAAAGATTGCTAAGTTACCTATATTGGCTTCTCCCAATTTCAACAAGGTATTTCAAGTTGAGTGTGATGCAAGTGGTAGTGCAAAAGGATTTGTATTAAGTCAAGAAGGTAAACCTATTGCTTTCTTTAGTGAAAAGTTGAACGATGCTAAAAGGAGTATTATGTATATGATCAAGAGTTTTATGCTATTGTACAAGCATTGAAGAAGTAGAGACATTATTTTATTCCTAAGGATCTTGTGTTTTATATTGATCATAAATCCTTACAATATTTGGGAAGTTAACATAAGTTGAATTAGAGACATATGAAATGGGTTGAGTACTTATAGAGTTTTACATTTGTGATTAAGCATAAGAGTGGAGCCACTAACTAAGTTACTGATACATTGAGTAGAAGACTTCCTTTTTTGATTGAGATGAAGGTTTAAGTTCTTGGTTTTGATGAAATGAAGGATTTATATGATACTAATCCTAATTTTTTTGAGATGTGGAGATAGTGTAGAGCACCTAGTTTGAAAAAATAACCAAGTACATTTGATGAGTATTTTGTTCAAGAAGGTATGTTATTTGAAGGTATTCAGTTGTGTACTCTTAAGAGTTCTATGAGGTTGAATTTGATTAAGAAAAAACATAGTGGTGGATTCTCTGGACATTTTGGAATTGAGAAGAAATTGAGTTTGTTGAAGGATAAGTATTATTGGCCTTAAATGTATAAGGATGTTCAAAAGTTTGTAAAGAGTTGTGGAGTTTGTCAAATTTCAAAAGGAGTAAGTCAGAATACTAGATTATATATGCCTATTTTTGTTCCTAAGAAACCTTGGAGTGACATCAGTGTGGATTTTGTTCTTGGATTGCCTAAGACAATGAAGGTGTGTGATTATATATTTTTTGTTGTGGATAAATTTTCTAAGATGGATCATTTTATGCCTTGTAAGAAGACATCAAATGCCAAGCATGTTGTTGAGATTTTCTTCAAAGAGATTATGAGATTGCATGGATTGCCAAGAAGTATTATTTCTAACAGAGATAGTAAGTTTGTTGGTTATTTCTAGAAGACTTTGTGGAAGATGGGTACCAAGTTGAAGTTTAGTTCTACATTCCATACACAAGAAAATGGACAAACCGAGTCTGTAAATAGAAGCTTGGGTAATTTTTTGAGATGTTTAGTTGTGAATGAATCACATAATTGAAAGATGATATTACCACAAGCTATGTTTGCATTTAATAATAATGTGAATAGGAGTACATTGAAGACAACATTTGAGATTGTTACTAGAATGCAGCCTAGAGGAGTATCAAATTTAAGGGGTATTGTTCGTGAAGAGAAGAGTTTTTGATTCTATAGAATCTTTTCATAAAGAAGTAAAATTGAAATTGGAACAAAGTAATCATAAGTACAAAGAGAATTTTTTCAAGTCTAAAAGACATCATGTTTTTGAAGTTGGTGATGAGGTGATAGTTAATTTGAAGAAAGGAAGATTTCCTGTTGCAACATACAATAAGTTGAAGATGAAGAAGTTTGTACCTTGTAAGATCTTGAAGAAGTTTGTCAGTGGTAATTCTTATGAAGTTGAGTTACTTGATGACATGGATACATCTCCTATATTTAATGTTACTAATTTGTACAAATACAATGAGTCAGATGATGAAGTTTTTGTATCAGATAATTATCCTAAAAAGTAAATTGAAGAGGTTTAAAAAATACTAGATGAGTAGGTTGGTAAGAGAACAAGAGGAAAACATTACTATGAGTATTTGGTAAAGTGGAAGAATAGACCAGTGGAAGATGCTATAGGTATTTCCCAAACTAAGTTGGATTCATCTCAGGTTGTGACATCTAAATGATTCAAGAGAATCATTTTCTCCAAAATCTGTTGTCTGATGTAGGAGCATCTTGGGTCACATTGCTATCATGCATGCTTTCTTTCTTCTTAGTTTCTATCAAGTTACAATGCCTTGTATTGTTAGGTTTCTTAGTAGTTTTTGAGTTCTCTATGTTTTTTGAATTCGTAGTTGCTACTGATTTATCTTGTAGTTTTTGATCATTCTTTTGTTCTTGAGCTCTCCTTGGTTGTTGATTTATACTTTTTTTATTGAGTCTCATTTGGTTGTCGAGTTCCCTTTGGCTACTAAGTTTTTTTGGGTGTCAAGTTCCTTTGGATACCGATCTTGTTTGGTTGCTAAGTGTTGTTGAGTCACTAAGTTGGAGCTTTTGATGATGAAGAGAATAGAAGTGATGCAAGAGAAGAGTTTAAGGGGTATTTTTGATGAAGAGAAGAGAAGTATTGTTTGTGAAGAGAAGAGAAGTGATGCAGATTTTTTCGATTCTATGTAATCTTTCCATAAAAAAGTAAAACTAAAATTGGAACAAAATAATCAAAAGTACAAGGAGAATTCTGATAAGTCTAAAGACATCATGTTTTTTAAGTTGGTGATGAGGTGATGGTTCATTTGAAGAAAGGAAGATTTCCTATTGGAACACACAGTAAGTTGAAGATGAAGAAGTTTGGACCTTGTAAGATCTTGAAGAAGTTTGAAAGTGGTAATGCTTATGAAGTTGAGTTACCTAATGACATTGATATATCTCCTATATTCAATATTGCTGATTTGTACAAATACGATGAGTGAGATGATGAAGTTTTTGTATTAGATAATTATCCTAAGAAGAAAATTGAAGAGGTTGAACAAATACTAGATTAGAAGGTTGGTAAGAGCACAAGACGAAAATATTACTATGAATATTTGGTAAAGTGGAAGAATAGACCAGTGAAAGATGCTATATGGATTTCCCAATCTGATTTTGATTTAGCTCAGGGTATGACATTTGAATGATTTAGGAAAATCATTTTCTTCAAACCTAGTTGTCTAATGCAAGAGCATCCTGGTTCAAATTGCTATTGTGCATGTTTTATTTCTTCTTAGTTTCTACCGAGTTGCGATGCCTTGTATTGCTGAATTTCTTAGTACTTTTTGAGTTCTCTATGTTTTTCAAGTTCATACTTGCTGCTGATTTATGCTATGGTTTCCAAGAATTCTTTAGTTGTCGAGCTCTCCTTGGTTGTTGATTTATCCTTTGGTTTCCACAATTTTTTGGTTGCCAAGTTCCCTTTGGCTACTGAGTTCTTTCGGGTGTCAAGTTCCTTTGGATACTGAGCTTTTTTGGTTGCTAAATGTTGTTGAGTCACTAAGTTGTAGCTTTTGATGGATTATTCATTTTCCAAGTTACCTATGTGTAGTTTCTTGCTGAAGTTGATCTTTGCATTTAATTTTGTGATAGATGTTTTCTAAAAGCTGACTTGTGGCTTTTTTTAGCATTTAATGTAAGGGTTTATTTTGTTGTATTTGCAATAGGCCAACTTGTGGTTGTGCATGTATTTGAAGAGGCCTTTGGTAGAATATTAGGGGGGGAAATGTTAAATCAAAGTTAGATTGAAGAAGCATAGGAAGAGTAGAAGAAAGATGAAATGTGAAGTATGATCATTGAGTATTGGAATTGATTTGTAATTTTGGCCATAACATAGAAGGCCTTACATCTGCACATGCAATTTCTATTTTGATGAATATTTGAAAGCATTTGATCCCTCTATCTCCTATATTTGATGTTATTATGTTGTTTTCCATTATGCTCACTCTAGCAAGTGGTTTGAATAGATGGGTGAGTCTTTTGCCCTAGTTATTTCATTTCTCCCTATGTCAACAGCATATTGTAGTTTTTAAATTATTTATCTATATTGTATTTGGTTTACATCAACATAATCATCTTTCTTAGATAACTTATGTCCAATAGACATTGGTGTACTCATTGATTTGAATCTTCCATCTCAAAAGAATTCAGTATCTCCTTGATATTTTTGGACCGAGTAATGGAGATGCCTTGCTTCATTTGATATACTTGTAAACCAACAAAGAATTTGATCTAACAAAATATTGAAATTTCAAATTATTCTTTATTTCATCAAAAAATGATTTTCATAATGCTTCCTTGCCTCCAAATATTATAGCATCAACACAAATTTTAGATAAAAATACCTTATTGTTCTTTCCAATTTTTAAGTACAAATTTTTGTTGTCATTTGTTCTTGCAAAACCAATCTTCACAAAGTAGTTATGCAGTCTTTCATACCATGCTCCAAGTGCTTGTTTCAAACCATCAAAAGCTTTGTGTATCTTAAACACCATATTTTTCTTTCTAGAATCCACATATCCTTCAGGTTGTTCTATGTATACTTCTTCTTCAAGTATCCCATTCAGATATGTAGATTTGACATCCATTTGATATACCTTAAATCATTTATAAGTAGAATATGAAAGTAGTTTTCTAATTCTTTCTAGTCCTGCTATAAGAGGAAATGTCTCCTTATAATCAAAACCATCTTCTTGTGCATATCCTTTCCATACAAATATTTCCTTGTTCCTTGTGACTTCATTGTTTTCATTCAACTTGTTCCTAAATACCCACTTTATTCCAATAACATTTTTGTCTTTAGGTTTGGGTACTAGGGATCATGTTTTGTTCTTCTCAGTCTACCCAATTTCTTCATTCATTACTTGTATCCAATCTTCATTCTCCAAAGTATCTTTCATAGATTTGGGTTCACACCCATGAAATAAGCATGTATCACTTCTAAGTCTTTTTCTTGTCATAACACCAGATTCTTAATTTCCATTTATTTGTTTGGACACTTGGTTTCTTCTCACATATTTTGCTAATAGAGGTTATTTTATTCTTTGTTCTTCAACATTCTTATCTTGAAAAATGATTTCCCTTCATAATGTTTGGCCTCCTTTGTTTGTGACTCAACACCATTTTCCTATTTCTTGTCATCCACAATCTACTTCTTGGCAACTAGCTATTGTAATTCAACATTCTCAATTTGCTGAGGATTTTGAATTTTGTTTTCTTATTCAGGTGGAGTGCTAGTAGCACTATCATTCACATATATGAATGAGTTGTAATATTCAAATTATTTCTTTCATTAAACGTCATTCTTCTATGTATATCCATCAACTTTCACATTTGCACTTTCCACAACTTTGTTAATGTTAGAGTTCAAACACTCACAATATTTTATCTTAGTGAGATATCCTAGGAATATACCTTCATCACTTTTAGCATCAAGTTTTCCATTCCTATTATCTTTAAATATGTATCATTTCCTTCCAAAATGTTTGAAATACTTCACATTAAGTGCATATCCAAACCACAATTCAAAAGGTGTAGCATTTGTACCTTTCTTGACTTGTACTTTGTTCAAGGTATAAAAAAATGTACTTGCAACTTCTCTCCAGTGTTTCTATGTCAAATTTTTCACCACCATCAATGTTCTAGTACAATCCATGATTGATCTATTTCTTCTTTTAGTTATTCCATTTTAAGGAGGGATCTTAGGTGCTGAAATCTATCTTTTCATTATTCTATCATTGTAGAATATGTTGAACTCATTGGAAATGAATTCACCACCTTTGTCATATCTCAAACACTTCAAACTCTTCCCTATCTCATTTTCAACTTTGGCTAAATACCACTTTAAAAATTGAAAGCATTATATTTTTCTTTAAGAAACATCACAGTCATCATTCCAGAATAGTCATCACAAATAGAATGAAATACTTATCTCCATAATAGCTTTGAGAAACAATAGATCCACACAAGTCAATATGAACCAATTCAAAAATATTGTTAGATGAACATGTTTTTCTCTTGAAACTAGAATTTTTCATTTTTTCTAGTTCATATAGTTTACACATATTATTGTTAGGTTTCTTTAGTTTTGGAAAACATCTTACTCTTTTCATTTTACTAATGCTAACCAATTTGTCAAAGTTTACATGACATAACCTCTTGTTCCATAACCAAATATCTTCATGTTGTGCAAATAGACATGTCTCATCAAATATATCTAGATAGAACAAGTTACCTTTTATTTGATCACCACTTCTAATTAGTTTACCATCAACATCAAATATTTTGAATTTTTTGTGATGGAATTCAACTATGTTAACTGTGAAACACTCAATAGATTATAGTTAAGTCCTTAAAACCAATAAAATTATCATATTTGATCTTATTAGTCAATTTCATTGATCCTTTACCTTTCAAAAAATATATAACATCATTGCCAAATTTAACATAGCTACCCTTGTATGGTCTTATGTCCTCAAATTTACTTTTATCACCAGTCATGTGATTAGGGAAACCACTATCAATTATCCATCTCACTTTTATTCACATAAGAATTTAATGTAGTTTTCTCATCTTCATCAGAATATTCTTTCATAGCAACATAGACAACTTCTTCATCATTACTTTCAAATTTAGTATTAGTTTCTTATTCAACAATATAACAAGATTTCCTTCCTTTTTCTTTGTATTCCTTGTTCCTCTTGTTGTCTCAATCATCTCTTCTTCCTTTGTACTTGTTCTCCCTTCTCTCATCCTTGTCTCATGGGAAAAACATATTTGGGAAGTTTACCTTTGTATTTTATTTTGTCTCTTCCAAATCTCCTAGCTATCATTACTTCAAGTTCATCATCAAAAGTATCACTGCCACTTTTTGCATATTTTCCTTTTCCTTTCTTGCTAAGAACCAGTTGTGATTTAAAAACATATTAAATAGTAGTAGGAGTGTAATTATCAAAATTTGACATCTCAAAAGTATTAAGCCTACCAATTACACCTTCTAGAGTTAGGTCATTACCTGGTGTACATCTAAGTTATTATATTGTAGAAACCCTAATAACATATATAAGAAGTAGAGTTCTCAATACCTTTATTATTATTGTTTTTTCTTCAATATTTTCATTTGATCCTCTAATAGCATTGACAACCTCTTCTATTCTTGTACAGTACTAAACTATGTTCTCACCTTCTGACATTGTCATTTCATCAAAATTTCGTCACAAACTTTCTAATTTGGCTCTCGGGACATTATCATCTCCTCCATATATGGTCTTCAGTTTAGCCCACATTTCCTTTGCATTATTGCATTTTTTTATGTCATCAAACTCAACATAGCTTAGGGCTGAAGAAATCTCCAACATTTTCTAATTGTGTTCTTTATTTTCTTTCAGTTGTTTAGCACTCAGAGAGACAGTTGCAATGTTCACATATGCATTTTCTAGAATCTCCAATGCAACATCACCAATACTAGCTATATGTAACCTCATCAACATTTTCTATGTAGGAAAATTATCTTTGTTCAACTTTGGTATCTGCCTTTTGTATGCCATGATCTTTAGTTTTGAGAACCTTCAAACTCCTCTCTACAAAAACCAATGCTCTGATACCAATTGTTAGAATATTTAAAATGACTGAGAGGGGGAGGGGGTTGAATTAATTATCCAAGGTCTAGATATACCAATTCAAAAAATAAACACTTAATTAGCTTTAGATCTTATCATACCACAACCTAGTCTCTACTATAAATTTTCAGTAACATTAGCTAGCTGTCCACTATTCTAAAATAATAGACTTGGAGAATGTGAACATTAATCACTAAAACTCCAAAATAAAATCAACATAAGATTCCCACTAGGATTTAGTGTGGAAACCCAATTTGGATTAAAAAAAAAACAACATGTCACTAATTTTCACTCTTCTAAAATGAACTCCATCAAGAGTCAACCTTGTTAAAGGTTACAAAACACACTATTAAATGTGACATTATTAAAGGATTTAATCACCCTGCTAAGAGTGGCCTTGTTAGAGGACTTTAAAACATTCTATTAGAATGTCACCCTATTGAAGGATTTACATATGACTCTTAGGTCAACCTTGATTAAAGGATTTCAAGTATTTTTTAAATAGTTAGAAAGCAACAACAACATTCTGATATATTAAGTAAAACTAACTTTGCATGAATAGATATATATTTAGTTCATGAGCCAATTCATTGGTAGACCTCCATTTTCATCTCTATCTATGATTTTCTTGGAAACCCTTCAAATAATCACTCCTCTTCTACACTCTTCTCAACCTTCTACTTAGATTTATCAGTCAATAACATCAGTCACTACTTCAACTTTACAAGTATCCACATACAGGCACACACACAAACACGCTATAAGTTCACATCTCTACCTCCCAGAATATGTATTTATGTTTTTTTTTTGCTTAAACACTACCGTAGATATTGGAATTTTCAATTTGATCCATCAAATAAAAATGTATTTGATTGTCTTTTTGTTTTCCTCTTCTTTTCTAAAAATTTCTCTTGGAATCCAATCTTTAGGTTGTTTACCTAATCCTCTCTTGAAATTAAATGATCCAACCCATCGACTCTCATCTTAAACACACTTTTGATATCCCAAGAAATTAACTTAGTCAACTAGAAATTATGATTTCTCATGAATAGTTAAAATGATGTTCTTCATCCAACATTAAGTTCTGACACTCAGTCATCACTGGGTTACTCAGTTACTATTAAACTTCTTTCTCAACACATATCCCATCACTCGATTGATACTAATGCTTGATCAATGCTAATTTTTCTTGACACTTGTTGTGGCTTAGTTGTAACACCCCACCAAGGGATCCAAAAGAATTAACCTATGTTTTTACTAAGTTTGCCAAACAATTTTTTTTAGTCATGAAAGATAAGCCATTCATATCAAACACATAGTAGCAAAAGCAAGAACATACAATCAACTATAAGCATAAATAACAGGTTACATTCCTTAGGGATCCCAAGATTTTGAGTCACATTTAATTTAATTAATACTATGTCTAACAACTACCACATCCACATGAAAGAATGATTAAAAATTCCAATGTCCATAATATACATTTGTTTTGAATGCCTCTTGGCAATTAAATTCAGAATGCTCTATCATCCACTGTACATGTCACAGGGTATGAAAAGCTTAAAAGATTAAACATATGTAAAAATAAAGATACATCATCCTCATCAAATCTATGATACAAGTGCAGTAAAGTAAATGAAACTATTAGCATGCATGATACATCCATCCATCAATAAAGATATAACAACCATCGTAAAAGATAATCATCCATCATAAAACACAATTAACTAAATGTGCAATTCCTCCCAACCATCAATACCATCATTAGACCATCATGGGACCTAGCCATCCCTTTTTACATAACATCCCAAGCCATGAAAGAGATCATCGGTACTATAGTAATAGGATGTCACTCCTACACATGCTAAAACTTATGCCGAAAGAAATCTAACATGCAAAAATTAAGCATAAGATGATCCTAGAAATTAGATAGCATCATCTATCACCTATTAATCATCAATATAAAGAAACATACTAGTAAATAACATCCATCATAAGATCCAAGAACATAATGAAGATAAATGCCAACAAAGAAAGTGATGGAGGAGATAGTCTCTCAAGTCTCAAATAGGATATCAAATCACATAACAAAAATACTCTCTAAGTCTAGGAAACCCTAAAAGTATACTAATTCAAAGGTTTCAAGATAGACCGACATCTAGTTCCCATTGACTCTTAATAAAATCATTCGCATTATTTTACTAAAAATCAATGTTACTAATTATTCCAAGAAGCGTCTCCCATTATTCAAATTATTAGAATAATACTTATCAACCATCAAATAATTAGTTTACGATTTCCTTAAAACACTTCAAGGACAATCATTTAAAATAATCTTCATTGATTTTAAGTAAAATCAATAATTCAATTATTTAATTCCACTAAACACTTATTAATATCTCTTTTCTTTTAATTTTCCCTCATTTAAAATCCCATTTACTAAAATTGACTAATAATTAATTAGACTCTTTCTACTATTAACTAATCTTAATTAAATTAAATTAAATTAGATTAGTTAATAAATCATATAAAACTAATGCATAATAATAAGATTCTATATTAATTCGAACCCAAACCTGAATTAATTTCCAAATCTTGATTCTACTAAGGGAAGATTGCAATAATATTTTTAATTCCCATAACTGGATGAAACAATATCCATGCCCAAATACAAAATTGAAGATTCATTTAGACACACATAATAGACATGATGAAGATAGGAAGAGAAAGAGTGTAATGAAAATATGTGAAATAATCACGAGTGCCTACCTAGACACTAATGCTAATTCGCTATGCCTCAAAAAATAGTAGTGAAGATCCTCCTCTCATAACCTTCTCCTTTTTGAAAATTCCTTCCTTCTCCAAAATTTGCAATTCCTCCAAGAACTGAACCCCCACCCCCCCACCCCCCAAGTGACTAGGAGTGCTTGTAGAAGCATATGAGGATGTCCATACACACTAGGAAAGCCTGTATATAAAGGCCTCTAAGATGCATCTAGAATGTGTCTAGAAAGAACTAGGAGATAAGCATGACAACTAAGCACATATCTTCCACGATAAAAAGATAAACATGATGAGGTGTCTAGAATATTGTAGACACCATGTGCTCAAATAATATGTTAACTCCTAAGTGTAGACAACATGTGCATAATTAGAGTGCAAACTCTTGTGTTGTCAACATGACAACTCCCAAGAGCTCGCATACTCCTATGTAAATGCACATTAATTTATTTAATTAAATTTCTTTATTTAATATTCACTTGAATCCTTTTTAATTAATTTATTAATTTTAAATCTTATGCACTCAGTTTATTAAATCCGCATGTTTTATCTTAATATATTTTAATCACATGCACGCATCATGTGATCTAGAATCTTTTAATAATTTTAATATCTTTTCCAATTTTAAATTTATTTTCAAAACTTAATTGATAAAATATTTATTAACTTAAATAATAATATTATTTAGCATTTATTTAATATGTACTCTAAATATATTATTATTAAATTAAATAAATATTATCATGTTCCAAATTTAAACTTATAACTTTCATCTCCAAATTTAATTCTTTTTATTTACTTAATTTCCCAATTAATTAAATAAAATAAAATATTAAAATATCATTTTAATTTTCATTTAATTAAATCATTAATTAAATCTTTTAATTAGACTTAATTAATAGAAAAATACACCAAAGACTCACAAAGTAAAATACGAAAACCCATCTTAGCAAAACACATATAAAATCAAACCAAGGGTTAATATCACAAATTACATCATCTGACGCATTCAGAGGGTACTCAACTTAGATACTTGTCCTAATTTTCGATTCAGACAAATGGCTTAAAGGGTTGGGATTTGGACTTGAGAATTTATCTCCCCTCTCTTACCATTGAGATAATGTGATAAGGTACGCTCATCCTAACAATTCAGGGAAGTCGATACTTGGTACCTGCAACCTGCATAAAATCCACACATGTACAAGCACAATATATACTAAGCTAAACAGGTAATGGCAGAAAGTGGTGCATCATGTAGATCCCGACTAGCAGGTGACTACGACTCCCTTCCTTAACCAAATTAGAAATGCCATACAGAAAGAAAACAAACATGCACACCATACACATGCAAGTATGGGGTAAGCATCCATGAGAAAACACATACGATAATAAATCATCTAACTAATCATCATTAATAACTGCAAACACTGTGATAATCATCATACATACATGAAGTAAGGAGTATCAAGTAATCTCATCATATGATCAACTGAATCTGAAATAATATATGATAATCTCAAAATAATGTCACTAATCATCAATATACAATTGACCTAAAAGAGTTCAGCAATGATAACAAAAATGCAACCTAGGGGCAGGCACTACATTAGTTGACACTAGCATCAGTCTATTGATATTGTGGTGAGTGATCATGTAGTGGGGGATAATAGAAAGGTTGAAGGTTGTGTAGGTGGACATTACCCAGGTTTTGTTTGAACCACATCAAATTTGTGTGTTATCTATGTTCTTTGTGTTTTCTTCTATTGTTTATGCATAAAACTATTTATTCTTATATTGTTATGGATCTATCAAACCTTAACACACTTGACATAGACTTCAAATTTGTAATCTTTTTCTCTTATTTTGGATCAAGCCTATGAATTTTATCTATCTTTATTCACACTTTCAAGCCTATACATTTTAACAATCAATTTATCTTGTCAAAGTCCAACTAACCAAATGTCTAATTGTAGTTTCCTTTTCATAACTCAATCTTTCCTATAGATTCATTTATTATGATCAACTTCTCAAATCCTCTTCATCAATCAACTAGATATGACACTTAGATTAGATAAGAAATTGTCTTATTAATAGATTTGACAGCAGTGACAACACAAAAATTGTTTCAATTGCAGTTTCCAACAATAAAGACATAATGTCATTAACATTGGATATTTCATGCATCTAAGATGTATTTTCTTAATTGTTTATTCATCTTAAGATGCACATATCTTTTTATATTTAGTCTTATTTTCTTGTATATCTATATAGTGACAATTGGCAATATTTTGTGTGGAGTAAATTTTGATTACTTAATTTTGTATTAATATTAATATAAATATATCTTTATCTATTTAGTCTTTTTTTTTGTTTATACGTATTTTTCAGATGTGACTTATTTATCATATTATTACACATATTTATACACCTATCTCTACATGGTTGTTGGTCATTTGGATCTTATGGTTTTCCTATATTACAATAAACCAAAAATTGTGAAGTTCTTCCTTTCTTTTTTAAAATTCAAATTCAAATTTCAAATACCTAGCTTCATCCACCTTTTCATTTTAAATTGGTTAAATGCACCTTTTACATGAGGTTGATGTTTTCTTATTTTGTTTAAAGACAATTCAAGACATTTTAATTATAACCACATAAGTACAAGAAAGGAATCATTTGAAATTATTTCATTCTAGGACATTAAAATGCAGTTAATAGTAGCACATCTCAATTGTATACACTCAACAAGGTACAAAATGTGCATGTACTAGTGCTCTTCTCTCTATTTTCAATTTTGAGTACACATTTATAAGGATTGACCTAGGATAGCATGTGTCTTTGGGGCCCATAGAATGCACCAACACCATAGTGTTATTTAAAAATATCTTTGTAAATAACACTATAGTACTCACCCCATAGTTCAAAGTGAACTATATCTAGCAACTTGAAAAGTAGAATCTCGCTATTATAGGAATGTAACCATAATTTAATCCTAGACATGTAAATGTGTTTTTTTTAATAAAATACATATCTAACATAGATTCTAAGACATTTTACTAATTAAAATGATTGAAAAACACTTTGCTACTGATACACAATCTAATTCCACTGATTGAAAGACACTTCACTACTCATATGTAATGCACTGCTGGGGAACCCAAAAGAAATTAACCTAAAGTTTCACTAAATTTGCGAAACATTTTTTTTAAAGATAATAACAACAAGAGATAATAAAGTGTAAGCAATAACTAACATACATACAAACAATCCATAAACATACTATATCTCTTAAGGGTTCTGTGGCATTGAATCACACACACACACACACACACACACACACACACACACACACACACACACACATATAAGTTTTATGAATACTAAATATAATACATAACAATTCCACAACATAGAATAATCACAAGTATGAATCTAATTAAATAATATAAAATTACATAGGATTCCACTTGGCATAACCATAATGCATAATAATCCTCTATACAAGTTAGAGGGCATGAAAAACTCAAAGAATATACATCATGAATAAAATGCATCATCTCATAAGATCTTTGATAATAAAATACAATACAACTAAATATAAACATCCATTAGAAAACACAAGATTAGATTGAAAGGTACAACTACAAAAGTACATCTAGTAATGACATCCAACTATTGGATCTCAATGGTATAAGAAATACTACCACTTGACCTCATGGAACCTAAATGGTCCACTCTCACCATGTTGAGGAGATAGTCTCAAGTCCCAAATAAATATCAATCGACAAGTCATAACTAACATCTAGGTCAAGGAAAACCTAATAGCAATCTATCTCAAAGGTACCAAGACACAAATGACATCTAAACCTAGACGCAACAAAGACATGTAGGAAATCTACTATGTAAGTCGACAAGTGTCATCACATGAGCCAACTCTAAGATTACCCTGATAGCTTCTTTGGACTCCACTCCCTTAGTGTCTCTATGTGACATCAGTATCTTTTCATATAGATAAGGCATACTGGCAAGGAAAGGTCACAACCAAGTATCCTCTCTACTCCCATCCTAGCATGTACTAACACTCAAGGCCTGGGTGAGGAAAACATATTGACACTTATTAATTATTCTTTTTAAACCCATTTAATGAAATGTTATCACTTATTAAAATAAATTACAATGGGTTACCTAGGCAGTCTCTTTAGGGCTTCGGCCTCATTGCAAGCCACTTCCCAACATACACATAGGTAACCTACCCTAAGCTCAAGAAAAGTATTACACATAAAATCACAATTTTTGCCTCAGTCCTCTACAAGTAACTAGAAAGCACCTAAAGATAAAACACAATATTCACCTCGATCCTATGCAAGCAACTAGAAAGAACCTATAGATAAATCACAATAATCGCCTTAGTCCTATATGAGGGACTAGAAAGCATCAAGAGATAATTGATCAAAAATCAAAGTTTACACTAGAAAAATCACACCATACACCTCAGTTCTATATAAGCAACTGGAAAGTACTAACAAGTAACTAATCAAAACACATCATAGAATCATGTGAATACACCATCATGGTTGGGTATAAAAGATCAAGACCAAAATATACATAACATCATCATAGACCAAAACTCCCCAAGCCTTTGGCAAACATCCTAAATGGTCAATGTACTAAGTCCAACTCAAACCCCAAATCATATAATACAACATACATCTTATAAAGTATTTAAACAAGTATTTTCATAGTTTATTTGGTTTTAAAATCATAAAGATTTGATTTACAAACAAGGTTCCAGTTACATTTTTCCCAGGTCTTCTATCTGGCTGAGTTTTTTCGAGTTCACAAATATAATAAGATTTCTTTTGTGTACAAATATATCATAACAATTGAATCATTTCTAGAATAATATTCTTCATACAATATTTTAATTACAAAAGAAAAACATCTATTCATATATATATATATATATATATATATATATAGACACACACACACACACACACTTAAAAAATTGGGGAAATATGATCTTCAACATGTTTTTCAAGAAGGAAATAGGGTGGCAGACTTCCAGGCAAATTTTGGGATTTGAGAATAATGAGGATATGGGATTTGAATAGTTTGATCATTTGCCGAAGAATCTATGGAAGATTCTTGTAGAAGAGAAAGGTACATTCATGAGAAAAGGTATAGGTTAGTGATAGAGAGCCATCAACTCGACCAATGGAAGTAGTATAGTCCATGAGATAGTAGCCACACAATTCTGAGTACAAAATCTCTATAAAAGCTAGTTATAAGAGTGTAATAGAGACTAGATAGATTTGAAGGTCAATTTTTCATTACACATGATAGTAGAAGGAAGGGATGTTATTATAGCATGAGTGATAGCGAAGGGTACCTAGAAGTACTTTTTTGTAGTCAAGATTAATTCAACACAAAATCCCATCGAAGGTTTTGCAAAATGGTCTAGCTAGGTTATTAGAGATTGGTCGAGGAATTATGTATTTATATCACCAACCATTGATGGTTGTGCATTTCTTGCTTTTCTTCTCCTTATGTAATTTTTCTTTTCATGAAATATAAAGGGTATTGTCCCCTTGGTAGAACTTGCTTTATATATATATATATTAGTAAACAAATTATTTTAATTAAATATTATTATCAAAATTTAATAATAATTAAGATTAATAATTTAATTATTATATTATCTAATTTAATATATATAAAATTCTATTAATAAGTTTATAAATATTATAATTAATAATTAATAATTATTATTAAATTTTGATAATAATATTTAATTAAATAATTTTTTTATTAATATATAAATATATATATTAATAAAAAAATTATTTAATTAAATATTATTATCAAAATTTAATAATTATTATTAATTATTAATTATAATATTTATAAACTTATTAATAGAATTTTATATATATTAAATTACTAATAATAATAAATATTAAATTAGATAATATAATAATTAAATTATTAATCTTAATAATAATTATAATGTTAATTATAATTTTTATTTAATAAAATAATTAATAATTAAAAAATATAAATGCAACACTTATGAAAGCCCATAGGCTGTTGTGTTAAGCAGCCTAGGTGGCTTCAATTGTCGTAGTAGTTTTGGCTGCCTTTGTAGCCAAGTTGTAATCACACAAACCCTTTTTCTCAAAAATTGGCTCCTCCAAACCTGTGTGTGGATAAATGAGCTCTAATATCTTAATAAAGAGCCTTCTCCCTTTAGGGTTTCAATTTTTCAATCACATGAATCATTTTTCTTTATTATTTTATTTTATTTTAATTTCATGTGCAAACTTTTGCATTTTGATTAAAATAAACTTTATTTAATTTATTCTTTCTCTCTTTTATTAAATCACAAGACATCTTTAGTAAACTATTTATTAATTTAACTAATAATAATATTTAGAGTTTATTATAAAAAATAAAACTCCTAAATAAATTATGTCAAAATTAAAAATTTAATTAAATCTTTTAAATTTAATTATATTATATAATTAATTTCTCAATTAATTAAATATAATTAAATACTAATTTTTTCTTTATAATTTTTTTTAAAATAAAATCATTTAATAATATTTTATTGGATTTAATTATAACTGAAAATTACAATAGCTCCATAAATCCAAATAAGAAAACCCAACTGAAAGACAAAGCACAAATTCAAACTCTAGGGTCATAATCATGAATTCACATCACTTGGCAAATTCAAAAGGGTAAAACTTAGATGCTTGTCCTACTTTCTAGGATAACTGGCTTAGTGTTAGAATTTGGACTCAAGAATTATCTCCCCTCTTTTACCTTTGAGATACTGTAATAGGGTATGCTCATCATGACAATTTAAGGAAGTCGATGCTCGGTACCTGCAATTTGCATAAAATTTAAGCATGTACATACACATATAATCTAAACTAAATAGGCAATGGTGGGGAGTGGTGTATCATGTAGATCTCAACTAGGTAGTGACTACGACTCCCTCCCTCAACCGCATCAAAAATGTCAATCATAAGATAAAACATACATGTTCACCATACCCATGCAAGTATGGGGTAAGTATCCATAGAAACTTCATATAAATCATCAATCTAACTTTCATCATGAAATAACTAAAATCACTCTCTACAAGCATCATCATCGAATGAATAATCATGTACACATGAAGTAATCAAGTACCAAGCAGCTCATCACATAAATCAACTGAGTATGAAATAACATCCAAACAATTTGGAAATCAAATACCACTAATCATCAAACATAACCATAAAGTTGGCCTAAAAGAATTCAACAATGAGATATAGAAGTCCAAAGTGAAACATGTTGAGATAGAGAAGTCTCTGAGTCATCTTATTAACTAGCTTACAACATATACATCATTATCAATTGTTACATCTTCAATTTCAAGATATTCATAAGCTACTTAGAGTAGTTGACCTTTCCCTCTTGAAAATGTAGAAGTTAGTACTTGATTCCCTTTTGCTTTTTCCTCATATGTCTTTAGTTGAAAGGATGAAAAGTCAACTATAACATAATGTCATAGTAAAATTGTAAAATTTCTACTTCCTCATGTATAATATAGTTAGAAGACTAAACATCTACTTTTCCAAATAATTAGCAAAATAGCCTATTAGATATAATCAATAACAACATTTCTAAATGAAATTAAAGTACTTAATTAAATTAAACCCTAGATTTGGGCAAAATTAAAGCTTTAGTCCAAGATGAAATTAAGTCCTAGATTGAATAGTAAATGGGGTTCCAAATAAGTGTGTTGATTTGGGGAAATGAAGTGGAGGGAATTATTTTATCAAGTCCCTTTTTGGTGGTGCTTTAATTAGAAGGAAGCTTAAATTTGACAAATTATGTTTTAAGATAATTTATTACCACAAATGAATATAAGTAATGTTAGTAGAAAAACCAATTGTGGTCAAATACATTATCTAGCTCAGTATATTATAAGTAGATCACAATTTTTCAACTCAAAATGTCTATTAACATGACTTTAACAACAATTTATTAAAAATAATTATTCCAGTATGATGTTGTGACAACTTTTAATCATGTAAATTATATAATAGAGTTCTAGTAATACTAGCTTGTAGATCTATTTAAGCATAATTTTCTTATAAAATTTTGATATTTTAAATATCTTTCTTATATTTTGTAATTCTTAACACAAAATGTAAGAATAACTCTTCTCTCCCTTATTTCCTAGACATGGGACAAAGCAAACCTCTAGTGCCACCATCACTAGCCACTCTAGATCTATGAGACCTCGTAGTTGTTATACTCGTTAGCGACACCCTCCCATCTTTTCCCAGTGGCATTTTAGGGAATATGCTCACCCTATTTCATACCCTTTGGTGATTGGCTTCTTTTAATTGAGGAAGGACCCTTAGTCCTTGCCTCATTCATGTGCTCCTTTCTTCTTTTTGTATGTCTTATTTTTCCTATTTTCTTTCTTTCCTTGGTACCATTTGGTGCTCTTGCTACTAGCGGTCTTGTATCTTGTATGCTTTTCAGTCCCATAGACCCTGGTAGTTTCTTTTTGAACACTAAGAAACTTATCTTATCTATTGTGATATGGATCCCAATCAAACTCAAAGATTTATTGGATGTGGTTTTTTCCCCAGATTATTTCTATATTAGTTTGGGGGCAATGCCCCCAAGACAAGGTCAAGGGGTAGCACCACTGACGCAGTACAAGGTAGGAGAATCCCCAAAGGAGATGTCCAAAACCCCCAACAAATAACCACATAGTAGAAACACAACAACAATGCAAAAATTATACAAGATTTGAATACCAAATCACAAGTCTTTATTCATAAACAACTGATTACATGCAATATGCCCAATTTTAAGGCCTTCCGGGTTAGGGCCAAATACAAAAAATAATTAAAATATCAGTTATGCAAGATCCCACAAGATCCAACACACAAAACTAGTCCCAACTAGTCTAGATATGCACTCTAGAAGACAACCACCAAGGAAATCTTAACTTGTACCCACAAGCCCACCAAGCAATCTCCTAGATTTCTAAGCCACAAACTCCTACACTTCATCCTCTTCTTCAAAACTGGATGATTACGACTGAAGACTCCACAAGTCCCCTTATTTTACCCAACTAAGCCACAAGTAGGCCTAGAAATTAAAACTAAATAAAACCCCTTGCATAAAATGCATATTTAAGCCACAAGTCAGCTCACAACAAACATTAAATACACAATGTTAACCCTCATGTTAACTCATAGTTAACACATGATAACTACACAAAATACTTAAGCCACACCCCAAGTTTATGACACTAATTAAATTCACATAGAAAAGATAACAAAAACCACACATAGGTCCACACAAGCTCTCAGATCAGTCCATGTCATGATCACATGATACATGCATTAAATGCACTAAGAACTCCAATCAGCACCAACACACTATCGAGTGTCAACAATCTCCCATGCATTTTTGAGTAACCAAAACATCCTAAGAAACCAACACATGTCGAGCCACCAATACATGCTGAGAACAATAGTGAATGTCGAGCAACAGTATCTATCAAGCTCTTTAGCGATTGAACCCCTTTAATGATCAAGCACCTCAGCCAAAACTACTTTAAAAAATGACTGAGCACCACTCCTTTGGTTTTTGAGTCCACAACTCTAAAGCCAAATACCCCCAACATGCAAGATTCCAAGAAAGCCCAGGATTATCTTGCATCAGACACCCTAGGTTTGTAAAGATGTTATAGTAGCTAGTAGAACATCTTCTAGGATTCAACACATAAATCCCAAATTGGTTCTTCACATAAATATCCTCCAAGTCTTCAACTTGTACACTCTTTTCCTTATTCTTATTTTTCTTCTTCACATTCATCACATGTGTTCCACACGTCTTCTTTCCATACCAATCTCCAACCTTCTCAAAATTTGTCAACTCAACTCAGTTGCCAATACTCAAGTTCCTCCTACTAAGCTCTTCATTTTGCAAAGGAATTAGGGAAAAATTCCTACCACATTTCTCAATAGTAAACACATTCTTGACACAGTCATGTACAACCCTACAATCATATTGCAAAGGTTTACCAAGTAACACATGAAAACTACTCATGTCCACAATATCACACAACACTTGATCCTTATACTACACAAGATCAAGAAATCAACAAGGCATTGCTCCCTCACTTCCAAAGCATTCTCACCTTGAAACCACCCAATCCTATAAGCACAAGGATGTCTCGCTGTCTTCAAACCAATTTTTTAAACCATCTCCTCAACAAAAATTTTATTAGTACTACCACCATTCACAATCACCTTGCAGAATTTACCTCTAGACTTACAAGAAGTCCTAAACAAACTAGTCCTCTGACAAGAATCCAGTGTTCTCTGACCCACCAATACTTGTCGAGCAAAAAAATTCTCTCCTTGCTTAGGTTGACTATCTTGGACTTCAACTTCATTTGCAACAACAACTATCCTACCAATCAAACATTCAAAAGATCTATGCCCTTCTTTTCTAGATTTGAAACAATTACTTCTAAACACACCTCCACCTATCCTTTTTTTCTAATCAATAGGTTTTGGTTCAGCTTTTGCACTCAGTTTAGCTTGTGCTGACCTGTCCTACTTTTCCTTTCCTCAAGGATTACCTTGATGTCTCCTCTCTAGATTCTCTTCTAGTCTCAAAGAATACTAATAAGCATCCTCAAATCAAGAAATATTTACCATACCAACCTCATCCTAAATATTAAATCTCAAACCATTAATGTACCAAGCTACCTTCTCCTTTGACAATTATCTATGCCCAGATCGAATAGTCAACTTGTAGAACTCCTTGGTATAATACTTCATAGTCACATCCTTCTACTTTAGATTTTGCAACCTCTTAAACAACTCATATTCATAATCAACATGAATGAACTTAGCCTTCAATATAGTCACCATTAATCTCCATCTAGAGATCTTCATTTCATGTTCCTCCTCTTTGTCTCTTTATAGTACCTTCCACCAAAGAGAAACATGTCCTTTCAACTTAGTTTGTGCCAACCTTACTCTAGGTGAATCCTCAATATCCTCAAGCTCAAATTACTCTTCTAGTACACCAATCCAATCAATCAAGTCTTCAGGATTCAAAGTACCTAAGAAATTAGAAACCTCCATCTTATGCTTTGACTTCAACTAAGATCTAGGTCAAGAAAATTGACTAGCCCTAATTCCAATAGGTCTCTCCACACAATTAGTTCAATCCTCACCACTCGATCTAGTAACTTGAAAGTCTTTAGAAAATTCCTCATAACTACCTTCAATATCCACATGCCTAGGTATGCCACCTAAAGTACTCACAATTTCAATAATCTTATCAGCCTTCATCAATGCTATCTGAGGTTTGAAATTGGGTTTAACCTCCTCCATCTCAGATCTAAAATCTTCTTTAACTTTCTCTAAGATTCTTTCTTCCACAACATCACATAGATCATCAATTGTCCTAGGGTCTAATCTTCTCAGACGCATCTTCCAAGATTTTCATAAACACTTTGCAACAAATCCATAAATTTAGAAGATCAATCAGCTCCACAAGATCAACCTTCTCTAACCCACGATCCTAGTGGAAACTTCCCCAGCTTTGGTGACCTGTCTACATGCTTAGAAACAACCTTCACTCTAATACCACCTAATGAAGTGCAAGGCAGGAGAATCCCCAAATGAGATGTCCAAAGCCCTAGAAAATAACCACACAGTGAAAACACAACAACAATACAACAATTATACAAGATTTGAATACCAAATCACATCTCTTTATTCATAAAAAAATGATTACATGCAATATGTCTGATTGTAATGCCTTCTAAATTAGGGCCAAATATAAACAACAATTATAATATCACTTTTGCAAGATCCCACAAGATGCAACTCACAACACTATTCCTAGCTAGTCCAGATCTGCACTTTAAAAGAAAACCACCAAGGAAATCTTAACTTGTGCTTGCAAGCCCACCAAGAAATCTCCTAAATTTCTAAGCCACACCCACTAGCTTTTCAAAGTTCACTCCTACACTTTATCCTCTTCCCCCAAACTATATGATTGTGACTAAAGATTCTACAAGACCGCTTAGTTATACCCAATTAAGCAACAAGTAGGCCTAGCAATTAAAATTAAATAAAACCCCTTGCATTTAATGCATATTTAAGCCACAAGTCAGCTCACAATAAACATTAAATACAAAATGTTAACCCATAGTTAACAAGTGATAACCAGACAAAATACTTAAGACAAGCCCCAAGTTTACAATATTGATCAAATGCACATAGAAGAGATAACCAAGACTACACATAGGTCCACACAAACTCTTAGATCAATCCATGTCACAATTGCATGCTACATGCATTAAATCCACCAAAAACTCTAGTCAAGACCAACACACTACCGAGTGTCAGCAATATCCCAAGCATTGTTGAGTAACCAACACATGTCAAGCAACAAATACATGTTGAGTACAACAATGAGTTCTAAGCAACATTATCTATCAAGGTCTTTAGTGACTGAGCCACTTCAATGACCGAGCACCTCGGCCAACACTAATTTCAACAATGACCAAGCACCATTCCTTTAGTGACCAAGTCAACAACTCCAAAGCCAAATACTTCCAACATGTAGGATTACAATAAAGCCCAGGATGCTCTTTCATCAGCTCCTATGGGGTCTTGGGGTAGTGCCCTAGGTGCGCTCCCTATTGTAGTACAAGGTGGGGTCGAGGGGAAACACCTTTGTAGGGGTTTTGGGGGGTAGTGCCCCCGAAGCCAAAAATGACCTTATATTGTAAAAGGCATTGGCTGCTATTTTTTTCTATTGGAAAACTTATTCTAGCCCTAATTTTGTAAGAAAAAAAATCTTGTATAAAAAGGCTTAGGATTAGGGATTTAATAATGTAATTGTGATATTGTAGCTTCTTGTAGTAGTATTGAGTTGTAAGGGATTATAGATTGTAATCACTGGATATTAATAATATTGGACTTGTTGTTGGTGGACATAGCCCAGGAATTGCATGAACTAGGTTAAATATTTTTGTCTTGTGTTCTCTTTTGTGTGATCTATTCTTTTATGATATTGGTTATATTTGCATGTAACTATTATTTTTTGTTTGAGGTTAATCCTAACAAGTGGTATTAGAGACATACAATCATGATTATTTTTTAGCTAGAATGTCATCATTTTCTTTTTAAGTGATCCTATGTAGGAAGGTCTCATGGTTGAGTGAGAGTCTCATGGTTTAGTGGAAGCGATGGCAGATAAGGGTAAGTTAAAGGTGGAGAAGTTTAATGGGAAGTACTTTGAGTTATTGAAGATGTAAATGGAGGACCATCTTTATCAGAAGAATTTATGGAAGCCATTGGAAGGAAAAGCCAAGAAATAGGGAACTATGATAGATGAGGACAAGGAGATTTTAGACAAAAAGGAACTTGGATTTATTCAACTATTCTTGGCACCATCAATTTCATTTAACATTACAAAACAAAAGACAAAAAAGGAGTTGATGCAAACCCTAGTGAAACTAAATGAAAATCCCTCCACTTCAAAAAAGGTATTTCTCATGAAGCATTTATTTAATATGAAGATGAAAAAAGGTGGACCTATTGTAGATCATTTAAATGAGTTTAATATTGTTACTAGTCAATTATCTTCTATGAGTATTAATTTTGATGAAGAAATTAGGGCTCTCTTGATTTTTTGTTCTTTGCCTAAAAGCTAGAATGACTTGATAATGGTTGTGAGTAATTTTGTTTCTATATCTAATAACCTAAAATTTGATGATGTGATTGTTGTTATTTTGAGTGAGGAAACTCATAGGAAAACCTCAAGTGGGTCTACATTAGGAAGTTCTTTGAATGCACAAAGTAGAGGTAGAATGACTGAGAGAGGAAATAATTCTGAAAATCATGGAAACTCAAGAGAAAAATCAAAGGGGAAGAGGTATCAATTTAGAGGACTAAGAGATTGTTGGTACTGTAGTAAACTAGTGCATAACAAGAAATATTGCTAGACTTGGAATAAAAATGAAGGAGATAAACCAAAAGGGAACAAAGAGGAACATGTGGTAAGTAAAAAATCTAAATACAATGCTTTGCTTCTTTCTTTAGAAAGTATTGATGATTCATGAGTTTTAGATTCTGGTCCTTCATTTCATACTACACCCCATAGAGATTATTTTATTGATTATGTCCTAAGGCATTTTGGGCTTGTTTATTTGGGGGATAATGAACCCTATTAGATTTTTGGAAAGGGGAAAATTAAGATTAAGTTACAAAATGGGAATCATTGGCTACTACATGAGGTTAGACATGTTCCAATAGTGAGTAGGAATTTAATTTCAGTAGGGCAACTCAGTGATGAGGGTTGTGTAGTTACTTTTAATGATAAAAATTGGAAGGTTTCAAAAGGTTCCCTTGTAGTAGTAAAAGGTGTGAAAGTAGGCATATTATATATTTGTATAGGTCATAGTGTTCCTTCTACTTTGATTGTTTTAGAGAAAAATAAATGTTTAGGGACAGTTGTTGCAGTTGAGCAGGGAGAACAAACAATTGTTGTAGATTCTGATATAGTGCTATGGCACAATAGACTTGGGCAGATGAGTGAGAAAGGTATGAAATTACTTCATTCAAAGAAATTTTTACCAAGTTTGAAATGTGTTAATATGGATTTTTGTGAATTGTGTGTATGGAAAACAAAAGAGAACGAGCTTTGTGAAGAGTGGAAGGAAAATAAAAGTGGTAGATTAGAGCTTGTGTATACAAATGTATGGGGACCAGCTTAATCTTCCCTTGGTGGATCTCATTGTTTTGTTACATATATTGATTATGCAACTAGAAAAGAATGGGTTTATTTTCTTAAACAAAAATCTGATGTATTTCAAACTTTTAAGAAATGGAAATGCTTGGTTGAAAATGAGACTGGTAAGAAATTAAAATGTCTTGGATTTGATAATGATGGTGAGTATTGCAGTCAAGATTTTGAAGATTATTGCTCCACTAATGGTATTCATATACAAAAAACCATTCCAAGGACTCCATAGGAAAATAGAGTGGTTGAATGCATGAATAGGACAATAATGGAGTGCACAAGGAGCATCAGGTTGAATGTTGGATTTCCCTTAAACATGTGGGTAGACACTGTCAATATTAATACATATTTGATTAATAGAGGTCCCTTTACTCCTTTGGCTTGTGGTATTCTAGAGGAAGCATGTACTAGTAAGCAGGTAAGTTATTCTTTTCTCAAAATCTTTGGTTGTGAAGAATTTGCTCATATAGATTATGAAAATAGAACCACGCTGGAAGCTAAGTCAAAGAAATGTGTATTTGTTGGATATGACATTGATAAATTTGGTTATAGTCTTTGGGATTTTGAAAATTGTAAAATTGTAAGAAGCAGAACAAATACCACACACTCTAGTGAATGTTAGATGGTCAACAAGGCTAAGTAGACCTCCAAAACGATTTTTTCCTTCTTTGTATTCTATTTTATTTACTGATGCTCATGAACCTGAATATTATAATGTAGTTGTGCAAGTGGATACAAAGATTTAGCAGGAGTTTGCAATGAAAGAAGAAGTGGACTCTTTGCTGAAAAATAAGACATAGGATTTATGCAAGTTTCCTGTAGGTAGAAGGGCTTTACAGAATAAATGAGTTTATAGGTTGAAAGAAGATGATAGAGATATGAAATGATTTAAAGATAGATTAGTGGTAAAAATATTTGCATAGAAAAAGGGCATTGATTTTGATGATATATTTTCTCTTGATGTTAAAATGACTTCCATTTGCACTATTTTAAGTATTATGGCTACTAAAGATTTGCATTTGGAGTAGCTTGATGTTAAAACAACCTTTCTTTATGGTGATTTGGAGAAGAGATATATGTGGCACAACCACAAGGATTTGAGGTGAAAGGTAAGGAGAATTTAGTGTGCAGATTATAAAAAAGTTTATATGGCTTAAAGTAAGCACCTCGGAAATGGTATCTAAAATTTGATAGGTTTATGCATGAGCATGGATATAGGAGGTGTCATTTAGATCATTGTGTTTATTTTAAGAGGTTGGATGATAACAACTACATTATTTTATGTTTATAAGTTGATGTTATGCTTGTGGATAGGTCTAACATGGATTACATTAAGGGGTTAAAGGAATAGTTAGCACATTCAGTTTCTATGAAGGATTTGGGGGCAGCAAAACAAATCCTTGGTATGAAAATTTGGAGAGATACGAAAAATAGAAAATTGACATTATCTCAGGTTGATTATATTGTGAAGGTGTTGCAATGTTTCTATATGGAGAATGGTAAAGCTATTAGCACATCTTTACCTGGTCATTTGAAATTGACTAAGGAGATGTGTCCAAAGACATAAGAAGAAAAGGCTAAGATGTCCAATGTACCTTATGCTTTAGCTATTAGAAGCTTGATGTATGCTATGGTATGTACAAGGCCTGATACTGCACATGCAGTGGGAGTCATTAGCAGGTATATGAGTCATCTAGGAATTGAGCATTGGAATGTTATAAAATGGATTCTTAGATATTTGAGAGGAACATTGAGTAAGTGGTTAGATTTTGGGGGCTCTACTACTAATTTATAGGGGTATGTTGACTCAAATTTGGTAGGGGATATTGATACCAAACAAAGTACTATGGGTTATGTATTTACTGTTGGTGGGGCAGCAGTGACTTGGGTTTCTCGATTTCAGAATGTTAATCTTTCATCCACTACCAAGGCAGAGTATATTGGTGCTATAGAGGTAACCTGGAAGGAGTTGATATGGATTTAGTTCCACATGCAAGAATTGGGAGACATACATAGGGATACTTATTTGTTCACAGACAACCAGAGTGTCGTTCATCTTGCAAAGAATTCAACTCTGCATTCAAAGACAAAATACATACAATTGCGATACCATTTCATTCAGTCAGTTTTGGATGATGGACAGTAAAATATAGAGAAGATACATATAGATGATAATCCAACAGATATGTTCACTAAGCTAGTAACAAGGGAGAAGTTGAACTCCTCTTCAACTTTGGTTGGTCTTCTAGACTTAACAAAATAAAAGAACAACAGTTTCTAGGGTGGTTTGATTTTCTAGTGGGAGCTATAGGTTTAGCAATGCTATGATTAGTCTCCAAGTGGGAGGTCATTGTTTTGGAGTTTGATTAGTCTCCGAGTGGGAGATTGTGTTAATGTGGAGCCTAAGTAGACTCAGAGGTTTATTCAAAGTGGTTTTTTCTCCAAATTATTTCTATGGGGGTTTAGGAGTAGCACCCCCAAGACGAGGTCAAGGGCCAGTGCCCCTATGCCCCAAGTGTCCAAAAATGACCTTATATTGTAAAAGGTGTTGGCTACTATTTTTTCTATTGGATGACTTATTCTAGTCCTAATTTTGTAAGCGGCAAAAGCTTGTATAAAAAGGTTTAGGATTAGGGATTTCATAATGTAATTGTGATATTGTAGCTTCTTGCGGCATTATTGAGCTATAAGGGATTGTGGATTGTAATCACTGGATAATAATAATATTGGACTTGTTGTTGGTGGATGTAGCCAGGGGATTGGGTAAACCATGTTAAATCTTTGTGTCTTGTGTTCTATTTTGTGTGATCTATTATTTTTTGATATTGGTTATATTTGCATGTAACTGTTATTTTTTGTCTAAGGTTAATCCTAACATTATCTTATCTACTAAAATATTAAAATATATGACAAACTATATTAAAAAAAATCATATAATAAAATAATAAGGATTAATTTAAAAATTATGTTTATCAAAGTAAGAAAAAATATTAAATGTACTAATGTCTCAAGTTATGAATTAGAAAATATATATGTTAAAAAAAAAATTACCTTTTTAAAAAAGAACTTTCGAATTGACCTCATTTTTTATATCTTATGAACATCTAAATTATAATTTTATTTTATTAACAATATATATTATTTTTTGATTTTCTATTATTTTCCACACAATACTGCTAATTGAATTTTTTTATTTTGAACATTCATCCCCTTAAAATACATTTGACTTTAAATTTTATAATTTCTTCCCATGCAATTCCACCAATTTTTTAATGTTTACCTTGCATATTTTGTAAGTTTAAGGTATATTGTATTTAGTGAAAGGAACCATTGTGAGGAATTTGAACTCCACATTAGTCATTCTTCCCACAACATGTTCCATTTATGGTGCATAGTTTGACTTATCACATCATGTGCCTTTATTTTAATAATAATAACAATATAATACCTCTGTAATATTAACCAAACATTTATGCATAACACAATTACGCTTTGAATATCAATTATAATCCACAATTCCAACCTTGTTCACATGTTCCTCATACACTTGACTCCTATAATCAGTGGTCAAGGAAAATTAAGAAAAGCTTCAAACTAATAAGAATATTTAAATGCAAGTGTTCTTATTAATTTTTTAATATTTTTTCTTTAAAAAACCAATAAATTTAATAGAGCTAGTGGTCCTTTGAATTGTATATTTAAAATAAACTTAAGATTTATGGTGTCATAAGTTAAAATAGAGTTGCACCTATTGAGATATTTTAGGAAAATTGTAAGATGAGTAGTCATGTGAATTTTATTTAAGGAAAACATGATAATAAATTTGTATTTTTTTTGTCAAATTGCTAATTTTTTTCCACTATTTGCAATCCCACCTCATTTTCACCCACTCAAATCTATGGCCTAAAAAAGTGGGGTTCCTATTTTAGAAGAAAAGATTCTAATTAGTTTTGTAGCCCCAAAATAATTTATATGACACCTCATCGACCTAAAAAATAGACCTTTAATCCCCCTAACACTATCTTAAAATCTTTTCATACCAAATAGAAGCTCGTACTTTTTAGGCCTTTGGATTTGATGGTTAGACTTAGCTCTACTAACTTAGAAATAATATTACTGCTGAGAAAAGAAGATTATTAAAAGAATGCCTTTTGAGAAGAAGTGAACATTACGATGGAAAAATAATTATTTTGTCACTGATGTCAAACCAATTACTTGTTGATAAGACAATTGCTTACTTTGGTTAGAATGTTATCATTTGATTGATTAATGAGGACGATTTAAAAAGAAAGGACAACATGAGTACCTAGAGAAAGGTTGAGTTATACGGTGTATAAAAGGAGCACTAAGACTAAATGAGACATTCATGATATAGTGTATCTTTTATCTACTTAAGGCTGCAAAGGAAGGATACAAAAGCTAAGTCAAGAAGAAGAGTTTTTAGTAAGTTTTTATCTACCAAGCCTGATTGAGCAAACAACATAAGCCTAGCATTCAGTTCAGGCTAAGAAAAAATTTTAGTATGTGCCATGAAAAGTGAATATTAGAAGGTGTCAAGAATTAGAGACAAATTAGTATGTGTCAAAAAAAAGAAAGTATGTGTCGAGCATTAGTAAACTTCAATATTGATCAAGTGAAGAGTTAGTGTATGCCAAGAAACCTAGTGTTGGTCGAGCATCATAAACTAGTTATTGGCGAGTGTTAGCATAAAGTGTTTTATTAAAGATTTGATGAATCTGAGCCAACAAAGTAGACTTCTTGAATTGTGCAAACTATGTTAATGATGAGTTTGATGAGCTGGTGGCACATAATTCAAGATAAACCATTTTGAGACAAATCTAATATGGATTATTTGAGAAGTTTCTAGAAGGAAACAAATGGAAAAGAGGGAGGATTTGATGAATCTAGCCTAACCATAAGATGGATGATTGTGATTAAGTGCAAAAGGATCAAATTCTCTATTTAAGAGGGTACAAGGCTAGAAGCAAATAAGGTCGATCACATGTTAGAGATCTAGAGTTGTTGCTTCATGTGGTGGCCGAAGAAATGAACTTGCAGTTGGCATACTAAGAAAGAAGGCTTAAGAAGGTGAATGCTTAAAGGGTGAACAAGTTATTTAAGATGAAGGGAAATGAATACCAAGTAGTATGAAGAGCTAAACCAAAGATCCGCAATCCACAAGTGGGTGGAAGCACAAACCTGTGTCACATTAGGTGATATCCATAGGGGTTTCAGCTAGAACGGTTCTGGCCAAAACATTTTTGGCCATACAGATGTGGCACTTTTAAGCATCGACGTGGTGGTGAGGTTTCTGGCCAAAACCCTTTTGACTAGAAGGGTTTTAGCCATAACCCATATGGTTTTATAAATAACCAAAAATTTCTCTTGGCGGTCATTTTCACTGTTGATTTCACTGTAACAGTTACCAAGCAGTCAGAGTGTTTCGGCTATAATAGGTAGGTGAATTTTTTTTTATTTTTTATTTTTAGTTATTACATGATAATATTAATTAAATGAATTATTTTTAAGCATTTTATTAATTAAATTAATTATATTTTAAATGTTTTTTTAGTAGTTGATAATAAAACATTAGTTACATTTTACAAAACATTAACATAGTAAACATTTTACAAAACATTAACATATTAAACATTAACAACAAACCTATTAGTTACATTTTACAGAACATTAACTTAGTAAACATTAATGTTCAATAAACCTATTAGTTACATTTTAGAAGACATTAACATGGTAAACATTAATGTTTAACAAACCTATTAGTTACATTTTAGAAAACATTAACATAGTAAACATTAATGTTCAACAAACCTATTAGTTACATATTAGAAAGCATTAACATAGTACAAATTAACAACAAACCTATTGGTTACATTTTACAAAACATTAACATAGTAAACATTAGTTCAACAAACCTATTACTTACATTTTACAAAATATTAACATAATAAACCTATATGTCCTAAATAACATTACATTTTACAAACCTATTAGTTACATTTTAGAAAACATTAACATAGTAAACCTAGATGTACTAAATAACATACATGCATATTTTTTATTCACATACATGAGCTAGATGTACCAAATAACATGTGCATATTTTTAGTTACATTTAACTTTGTACATATTTATATACATACATGTTTTAAATTAAATTTAACTTTTAGTTTTATATGTACTTATGTATGTATATCTTAACTCTGCATTTATAGATATCTAGATCTTTGCATATATCATTATGGCATCCAATACTGGTGGAGCACCTATGTCCTCAGGGGAGGCTAGTGTTCATGGAGGGCATCCTAGTGCTAAGTCAGGAATAACATGTAGATCGACATCTTCTACTGAGGAGAGACAACGTTTATTTATAGAGACTATTGCTAGATTATCTCATGCTCTCAAGTATCTTGATTCTACATTGTTAGCTTCTACCACTCTCCCTAATAGGGAGAAGGTTGTTTCTATTAGAGATGAGTTGTGTCAAATGATCGAGATGATCTCTAGGTACAACCCATTTGATGATATTAGTATTGAGACATTTTACTCTTCCCTTTCTCACAGTGTCACTAGCACTGTGAAGTATTCACAGATTGATGGTCAAGTCTCCATTGCTATGGTGGAGACCATGTTTCCCTTTTATATAGATAGGGATAGGGTTAGAGGTTATTTAGCAATGAAGGGTACAAATTAGATCATCACTACATTTATATATCCTTGATGGTTAGCCACACATCACAAGTGGCCACAGAAGGATGAGTTTCCCCTTTATTTTTGCAAACAATTATTTGCAAAATTTCATTTACATCAGGATGTCAACTATACAAATTTTTCAGGTCATGTTGGACAAGGCTGAGGCTGACTATTAGAGAGATTTAGACCTACAAACACCCTTTTTCCCATTAATAAATGGGCAATGGTGGGTTCAAACCTTTTGGTCATGCCAAGAGGTCCATAGATAACTACTATGGGTTTGAGTGTTTCTAATGATACAAACAACACTCAGATATATTCTAGCATTGCCACAGTTGTCACATAGTTACAGGAGATATCTTCAGATAGATGTGCCAGATATATGTTACAATCTTGTGGTCTCATTTTGACAAGTGCATCCTCTAGTATAGGAGCTAATGATCTATATGAGATGGCAGATCTACCATCACCACTAGAGGTTTTGGCCATATCAGATATGGATGCATTATGATGTATGACATCTTATTTAGGATATGATCTTCTTGGAGCATATCAGGCATTGTCAATGGTCACAGGGATTCCTCTTCATGACATTGGTGGACACATCAGCCATATTTTTTCATGCACAGTAGGACCACAACCTGGGTCATAGAGACAGGAGGATATCCTTGCACATTCTACAGTACCTACTCCTACAGAGGACTATACAGCTCATATCCCCACAACACCTATCCCCATACCTACTTGGGAACCTATAGCACCTACTCCTACTCCTGCTCTTGCTCCTACATAGCCTGGCCTTAGAGCACCTACATTCTGTGATTCAAAGATCACTCTATCACTACATGACTCAAATACCAATCAGATTGGTAAAGCATGACATGATGCTACGGTAAATATTGTAAATTTATATATGTTTATATTTATTTGTGACTATAATTTACACATGTACATATTGTTGAGTGACAAAATTTAACTTTTGTACATGTACATGTGTGTTCTATAGGGTCTTAGAGATAGTCTATTGCATTTTGGAGATCTTTAGACCCTGACAGATCCTCCACGACATGAGTCATAGGTATGTTATGTATTTTTAATTATATTTTTGATGGATATACATATTGTACACATATATTATTTAATACATGCATGTATACACATGAATATATGTATAATTTTATAATTTTACAAATTTCTTTCATTTGACACAGGGCACAAATTAGGAGGGGGATGTGATTGATGTTAGTTTACACATGTGTCTATTTCATTGATGTTGCCAAGATATTGTATATATATGTACATGTCATTTTAGATACTTTTATATATCCAGAGATGTATGTTATCTCAAACACATATGTTATTTTAATACATGTCTTATTTCAGATACTTTTATATGGATGTACATGTTATTTTAGATACATTTGATGCATGTTGTATTTTAGAAATATTTGATGTTGTATTTATGTATGTGTTATTCATGTTTATGTATATATTATTCGTCTTAATACTTTATTCATGTTTTCAATATTTAATCAATAAATTTAATACATATTTAAGAACATAACTTGAGTACTAGAACTTAAATTCAATATATATTTCAAGAAATTTAATACATATAATTTAATATATAAATTCAATAAATTTAATGCATAAATTCAATAAATTTAATACATAAATTCAATATATTCATGTATATTTTATTTCATAGATGTATGTAACTTTGTTCATGTGTTAAATGTAGACATGTATGTTTTCAATATTTATGTAAATATGTATATGTTATTGTTTTTAATGCCTTAATCTAAGTATAATTAACTATATTTAATGACATGTCTTAAGGGCAACATAGAATATAACATAAATACATAACAACATTAACAATCATATGTAAGAAAACATAAACAATGTATATAAATACATACAAATACTAAAGGGGTTGTCTTAAGGAGAGGTCCTAAAAGGTGGTACTAAGGGGATGTCCTAATAGGTGATCTTAAGGGGAGGTCCTAATAGGTTGTCTTAAGGGGCAGTCCTAAGAGGTTGTCTTAAATGAGATATCCATGTCTAATTTAAATTAAAATAACAAAACATGTCTAATTTCGCATATACAAGATAAATGATTCAATGTATACAAATTTATAAAACAAATATCCTGTCAATATTAAATGTGAAAGTATAAGAGCTATATAGACATAGCTGAACTAAAGCTCCACAATAAGTACATAGGTAAACTAGAGCTCCATGAACAATGTATTGTTAGGATCCTCTCTAGTTTTTATTATCTCTAGAAGTTTTTCATGTTCTTCAATAGATAGTTTCCACTTTTGATTTCCATGACATCCTCTTCTTTGTAATGCTTCAAATTGTAACTTGGTTGCTATAACATGGTTACTGTAATGTAAAACCTTTCCTCTAGGCTTGTATTCAATAAATTCAATACCAGTATCAGTTACCCTTGTTTGTTGATAATATGTTCCTTCAGTAACAACTGATCCAATTGGATATGAATGTTGATCAACATCTATTGTTCCTTCTAGCAACCCGTCTTTTGCTTTTGTGCATCTTAAAAGATAATAGTCCACATTTTCTGCATTATTTGGTAAGTCTTGAACTACAAAAATAACTCCTACATGTATATAAAAATATAGATAAATATAAATTAATTTTAAAATGAATATACATGTATATTAATTTATATATATATGTATATATGCACACAGACCTACCATAACTAAATTAGAAATGCACTCATAATCAGCTGAATATACATTATCATGAATGTCAATGTCAATGTCAACATCTTCAAAAGGAGGCTTTCTAACTATCTCCTTCAAATCCCAATGTGAAACATATCCATTCACAATATTTTCACATGCACTCACTAGATTTTCCTTAATGCAATCATCACAAAAACATGTTTTCTCTCTTACTTTAATTACTAGAGGTTTATGGTTTCCTATAGTCATCACTTGATGCAAACTTCTAATACCAGTGATAGTTTGACAATTGTAAGGATTAGATCGATCTATATCTATTACAAATACATTAAAAATAATTTTCATATTTCAAAATATTTATGTTTAATATAAAACTGAACAATTTGAAAAATACATTAAAAATAAATATAACTTAGTTCACCTTTCACTTCCTAAAAGTAATGCTTATTGTATTCAGTGTCTCGAGTAGAAAAATATACTTTGCACCATTCAACAATTTGATTTGCACTCTCTATCCTATTCCCTGTATGTACATACAATATGCATATATATAAAATTTAAAAGTATATATGCTACTAGTATTAAACATGCACATTAAATGCATATATTTACCTACAAGTTCATGTTGTCGAAGTGAACACTTTATACATGCTCCTACTCCATCATGCTCCCCTTTTCCATGTTCACTTTCAAAGAAATTTCATAAAAACCTAACATTGGTTCTAGCATGTTGCATTGCTAACCAATTAAATGCTTTTGCAGATTTGAATTGTCCTATGAACATGAAACATGATTAGTATCTACAATTATCGGTGTACATGTATCAAATTGAAATATGCATGTACAAATAAATGTAAGTTAAAATAAAGTTAAGTAAATGTGTAAGTTTTTGTACATACTAACTTGCACATCCATTAGACCAAATCCAATACTCTAAAACATTTATTCCATGATTTCTAAGATCTTCAAAGAAAATTGCAAAACAATGAGCCACATAACTCCTATCATGAACTCTATCATCACTAATATAGAAATGAACCTCTTTGATGATGATGTGTTCATTTTCATCCAACCTTTCTATCTGATCCACCTCAAATTGTGCATGTCTATAGGTCACTTGCACAAATATTGCAACTTGTTCAGAATGACAATATTGCCCTTGAAGCTCTATTTGAGGTGCAAATGTATAATTCTCATAAAAATCTACAACTAAAAGTATACAACTAGGTGGAAAACAATTTTTGGAATCACAAAACTATTTAGTTTTCCATCGTGCACCAAGACAATGTTGGATATGTGGATATATCAATGGACAAAACTTGGTCATAAACTCATCATAATGCAATTCACTCTCCTTCAATACAATTTTTCTAGATTCATCTCCTGTCTTATTTTGGTATGTCTCATATTCATATCTCATCCATGAAACTAGTGTGGATTCATTAATATTTCCAATTTACATTTCAAAAAATTTGCGTAAATCTCCACAATCTTCACACTGATTTTTGATGCATTGCACTTTGAACTCATCTGAATCTTCTAATTTATCACATAATATGGACTTCACAAATTGTGTTATACTGCTAGGGATGACCAAATTAGGATCATGTACTGCCATAACTTTTTTATATGATTGCAACTGTAGACCAAATTCAACATGATTTTGACAACAACAAGTTTCACGCGTCTTATTTATGCATACAAAGGAAGGACACAAACTCTCAAACATTCTCTGGCATATTTTGATATTTGAAAATTCTTGAATGTTTGAAATAATTCACTTTGAGTTATATCTATGAAATGTTTTGGATGTTCAATTTTGGCCCCTGTCTCTTGATCTTTAATTTGTATAGTATCACACCTATTGGAAGAAACACGAGAATGTGTGGTCCAAAATTCAATAACTTGTCTTTTCACATCTTCAAAAATTTTGTCTTTCTGAGGAACTCTACAAATATTCACCTAGTTATTCTCAATTTTATCATCTAGCATATTTCTCCTCTTGATGTATCTCTAAACAGTTCTTCTAGATATATCTAGTACATCAAAAATTTCACGTACCTATTTTCTATGTGTCAATTTTCTACTAGATATAGCAGTCATCAATGCTTTACGTGCATTGCTCAAATCACCTCCTCGAGTTGTGTTGTTAGTTTTGTTATAAACATTTTGCAAGTTTTCAACTATTGTTTTGTTAATATTATGCACATGGTTTTTCCTATTATCAACACTCAACAACTCTAAAACAGGTCTCATATCTTTTTTCCTAAATAACTTGACAAATAATTGTGCTTGTCAAAATATACTTTTATCTTTGAAATAGTCATCCCACATGTTCTGACAATGATTTCTAATAGTTTTTTCATTTATCATATCCATAGATGGAATTTGGTTTAAAAGTAGATCCTCATCCAAATCCATCAAATTTGTTATCCCTTCTAATTTGTTTCTATCAGTAGAACTACTAATTTCTTCTTCTTCATTAGTTTCATTCTCTTCATGAATCTCATCCTATTCAGGTATTTCAGTAGGTTGGTTTTGGTTATGTTTTGTATGATTTTTCATTTTTTCATCTCTTTTCCTATCATATTTCCTTGATCTTTTCCTTTTATTGCCCATTGAATACTTTAATCTATAGAAACAAAAAAAAAAAAAGATTTTGAACACTAAATACTAGCTAATGCTTCAATTTAGAATACATAAAAATAAAAATAGGTAGACAGGAAAAAAAACCTTACAAATATTCGATCCTTTGCAATTCTAAGGATTTCTATGAAATAGTTGCTGCAAAATGACTTCAAAAATCGTTGTCTTTTGAAAATGCTCTTCTACTTTTTGTTGTTTTCTATATTCATTAAAATAAAGAAAACACAAATCTTATTTGTTACATTAAATAGCTTGTAAACTGACTTATTTTATACATGAAACCACCAAACTAATCGCTTGCGATTTTTTGGGCTGATAGGGGTTCTGGCCGAAATGCTCTCGGCCGAAACTGTGTTGGAAATATTCAATATATGATAAGTTACTAAGAGGGGAGGGGTGAATCAGTACCTTTAAATTCTTCTTTTTAAATTTTTCACAAACCAATCTACGCTACTGTATGCATTAATATTGAAAGTTAAAACATCCATCACACAAAAGAACACAATATTTTGGTGACCCATAAACCTTCCAAATAGAAAGTAAAACTAGGGTGGGGATGATACCCACAAAACTTCAATACTATAACATAAAGTTGGCTTGTTAAGGTTTACATTGACCACTTCTGGTGATCTACCCTATTAGGAGCACAAAGGACTGCTAGGTCCACCTTGTTAGAGGATTTACAAACATACAATGAAGTATGCACTCGGTTAAGAGATTTGCACAAAGAATGTTAAGTCTACCTTGTTAGAGGATTTAGAAAACTAATTTGCCTATTAAGATGAAGCAGTGGATCTACTTACAACTAATTTCTAATAAGATCATTTATGAACTAATCACCTTATGTGATAGATATAATTGTTTTGCCTCTGTATTGAATTTCTTGTATTCCTTGAACTACTGCTGATAATCTTTCGCATATACTTCTCATTACTTCACTATTACTTCATACATGTGATATCTTACAATAAACCTTACATATATACCTTTCAAATTTACAAAACTGCAAGGTTGGCCAAAACACAAGTGAACAAATACAGTATAAAGTTGGCCCAATAGTAAATAACGTGGGTTCACTGAACTGACTCGGTGACCTTCTGATACACGGTGTTCACTGCATTACTCGACATCATCATGCACTTGGTAGAAGTGAAGGCTTAGTCTATACTAATCAATCTATGTAGTTCTGAACTTGATGACCACTGGTGACTCGATAGATATAGTGTCACTCAGTAGATACTGAGTTTACCTTGCTTCACTCGATAAACACTATTTCTTCCAATGCTCAATTTACACAAAATCTGCATGACACAGTGAAGCTAGGTAGACACTATTGATCTTCATATTTCCTATATTCACTTGGTAGCCATTGTCTTTTTGGTGTAAACTATTGAGCTCTTCAAAGCTTTGTTAACACTAGAATGCTTGGTGAGAGTAGAGAATTAAGTGTTGAGTTCAGTAGCTATATTGATATGGATAAGTGTTTTCACTAATGGTAATACTAACTTAATGCCAAAAATCTCCCCCTTTGGAATTAGTGAGAAAACACTTATAAGCCAAAACATATGTACATAAACTGACTCACTAAATTTTGGATTTTCACAATTGATCTTTGTAAAGCTATTGCATATATATTTCTGCATATATCTCCTTGATGACATATAATGTATATACAAAGATACTTATGTACATAGCTATACACATATACATTTTGATTCTATTGAGTGATATCTCCCCCTTTCACTTATACTGATGTTTCTCTTTATATACATAATTTCCCTTTTTGTTTATAATAATATCTCTCCACATTTTTAATAGTAATGCCAAAGGCCTACATGTACTATCTATATAGTTACACCAAAATGGGAGAGAAATTCTTGATGTACCTTAAGAATGAGGGCAAATGAGGTATCCCAATTCTCTTACAAAATTTTGCAGGTGGAGAGAGCAATCTGAACTTCTACTGATAATTTGATCAATTGATTAGGCACTAAGAAGTTCTGATCCTGAACCAATGTCTTTTTTCTACATTGTATCCATTATTGGCAAGATCATGTTCTGAATATCAATCAAGGTTACTCTTATTCTTGCTTCTTCTCTTAGAAGTTCTGCCTATACTTATATTAGATATTTCACCTTGGTGTGATGAGAGGAGCTGGAAGAGGGGTCAGCCTGCAACTTTGATGCACTAGATTTCATGTCAGCATCAATCTTATTTAGCTTCTCCTTTATTTCATTGGTTAAATCGGACATATCACAAAGTTTTGCAAAAGTGATGCTACATTATTAAAGGGATTTTCAAAATTGCCCAAAAATGTGGACAACTCCACTTGTTTGATTGCAATCTACTGAGTAATACGCTCTAGCACCTTGGTATCAAACTTCCTTTTAGCCTTTTCAATTAGCTTCTCTTGTCCAAAGGAGTCCTCATTATATTTCTATATAGCCTCTTCTAATTGAATCAAAATATGATGAGTGGAATTGTTCTTGGAAGTCTTCACACTTTCAATGTTTTTGTTCAATTTCTTCAGTAGTACATCTAACAAATCAAATTCAAGGTTCTTCTTTATAACCTTGTATGCTAGGTCAATTACCTCACAATGAACGTTGTTTGACCAACTTGAGCTATAAATCTTATGTGCAATGATATGGATGCCAAAACTAAGCTCTATGTTAGTGACATTGTTTAGTTTCAAACCTCTATCATTCCATTTGGCTAGGGTTTTCTTCTGCAGTTCCTCATGACCTAGGGTTTTGGTTGATTTGGCTTTGCTTAGTATTGGTAGACCCGTAACCTTGTGTATCATCTTCTTTTTAATCAGAATGGGTTGCTCCAACCATAATTGAACATTTTGAAACTAACCCAATATGTATCTTATCCATTTCACTTGGAAATTTTGAGGCATGTGAGGGATATGAGTTAATCCATTAACTTCCAAATGTTTATGCTCAATTTCCAAAACTCTATCAACACACATTTTAGCTAGGGAATATCCATTTTTAGTGTCCCTAATTCTTGAACAGAACATTTAAAGTGAGTTCATATGTCATTAATTAGGAGTACCTTAGGTAGGATTTGTGACTGAGCTCCATATGGATCAAGTGACTCATCAATGGTTAGAACGATTTTGAAGTTTGGTGCTTTCCATTTGACACCCTTAACCAGCATTTCAGAACCCTTGTTTGGTTTAGTGTTGCTTCCACTGGTAGATGTCATCGCTACTCGATAGATGATGAAATTCGTGAAGATCTTGCTGTTGAATCACTCAAAAACACTATAATGCTCTTTCAAATCACTTTGCTCTGTGAATGCTATGGATGCGATGAAAAATGAAGTCAAAATTGCCCCTTTTTGTTGAGAAATTTTCATAAATTCTCGATGCCATTATGACATAGTGTGTGATAGACTATCATCCACTGACCTAGCTGGGCAAGAGTATCAACTCGGCAAACAAACCAAATTTCCTTTACTCCCGACCTCACTCGGTAAGGTCTACAACCAACTTACCTTGGTGGAGTCTAATGTAACTCAGTGAAGGATAACCTTTCTGTGATTCCTAGTGTATCTAGAATACTAATTGGATCATTTGCATTCCTCATATTTCTTGGAACTACTTATGATTTTCTTACTGCGTATAGCTCCAATACAGTCTTAGGAATTTAGTTTCAGGGGATGGAGTCACCCACTTCTTGAGTGGCTTCACTACCATGATTCAAGCTTGTATCCTTAGTAGATTTAGGAATCCATTGCTGCCTCATTTGTTTCCTTATATTGTCAGCCCTTGCTTTCTTTTCATCTTCAACTTTTCCTATATTCATGCAATTTTTAGCTATATGACCGAGTTCAGTGCATGTGTAACACCTTATAGTAGTATATTTCTTTATTAGGTGATGGCTTGCACAATTTATGCAAGTGTGTCCATATTCTCCACAATAATGACATCTACACCAAGTATTGTAGTCGCATCCAAATATTACATTTACTATTTGTTCAACTAGATTGAATGATTTGGATCTGCATTGAGATGCCTTGTGACCATGCTTTTTGTATTTGTGACATTTACCTTCAAATTTTGGTTTCTCCTTGCATTCATTGGCTTTGTGACCATGCTGATTGTAGTTATAGCACTTTCCATTGAAATTTCTTTTTCCATTATTCCAGCATTTGTTTGATGTATGACCAATTTTCCCACAATGATTGCATGAGGGTTTTAGATTTCTTTTTGCATCTTTCTTGGAAGATTCACCTTGTTCTTCATTGTATCCTAGTCCTGCTTTAACTTTTTTCCTATGAAGATTCTACTCATTTTTCTAATTCAATTGATTCATGTCTTCTTGTGATTTCAACATTCTCTCATTGATTTGTTTTTTAGCATTTAGGTCATTCTTCAATTTTTCAAAGATTTTCTTTTCACATCTTAGTTCTCTCATTATTCTTTCATTAATTTCCCTTTCATAATTTAAATCACTTCTTATTCTTTCATTTTGTGTTTTGAGAATCCTAATTTCTTCATTTGCTCTAATGATTTGATTAATGAGGTCTTCGTGCTGATTGGATTGATTTTGTTCTTCATTGTTCCTCACCTCCAAGTCTTCATTTTCCTTATTCCTTTGTTCCAAAATTTCACATAGCTTGATTGATTGGATTTCTTGTTCTCTTTTAAGTTTCCTTACTTCTTCTTGTAGAGAGCCATTCTTTGTTAGGAGTTATTTGATTGCCTCATTAACTTCATCTAAGCTACTTGATGGAAAAAAGTCTTCAATCTTTTCTTCAACATACTGATGGTCATCCATTTGTCTTGCAAGTTCCTTCCTTCTTTTCAGAAATTGGGAAAGGTGCTCTTTTTCTTCTTTGAGTTGAGCTATGGCCATCTCCAGATCTAGCTTTTCATTTTCAATTTCCTTGTCAAGTCTGAATATCTCCATTTGTCCTTAGATCTTTGCTCAAGTTGTCAAACTTTTATCCTGAGAACCACAATTCTCTGATACCAATTGTTGGAAATATTCAATATATGATAAGTTACTGAGAGGGGAGGGGTGAATCAATAACTTTAAATTCTTCTTTTTAAATTTGTCACAAACCAATCTATGCTACTATATGCATTAATACTAAAAGTTAAAACATTCATCACACAAAAGAACACAATATTTTGGTGACCCAGAAAACTTCCAAATAGAAATTAAAAATAGGGTGGGGATGATACTCACAAAACTTCAATACTACAACATAAAGTTGGCCGGTTAAGGCTTACATTGACCACTTTTGGTGATCTGCCCTGTTAGGAGCACAAAGGACTACTAGGTCCACCTTGTTAGAGGATTTACAAACATACAATGAAGTATGCACTCAGTTAAGAGATTTGAACAAAGACTATTAAGTCTACCTTGTTAGAGGATTTAGAAAATTGATTCTCCTATTAAGATGAATTAGTGGATCTACTTACAACTAATTCTTTATAAGATCCTTTACACAGTGATCACCTTATGTGATAGATATAACTTTTCTGCCTCTATATTGACCTTGTTGTATTCCTTGAACTGTTGCTGATAATCTTTCGCAAATACTTCTCATTATTTTTCTATTGCTTCATACATGTGATATCTTACAATACACCTTACATATATACCTTTCAAATTTACAAAATTGCAAGGTTGGCCAAAACACAAGTGAACAAATACATTATAAAGTTAGCCCAATAGTAAATAACTCAGGTTCACTAAATTGGCTCAGTGACCTTCAGATACATGGTATTCCTTGCATTACTTGGCATTGTCATACACTTGATAGAAGTGAAGGCTAGGTCCATACTAACCACTCGGTGTAGTTTTGAACTCGATGACCACTAGTGACTTAATAGATGTAGTGTCACTCGATAGATACTAAGTTTACCTTGCTTCACTTAGTAAACACTATTTCTTCCAATGCTCAATTTATACAAAATCTGCATGACACAAGATTATTGCTCAGTAGACACTATTGATCTTCATATTACCTGTGTTCACTCGGTAGCCACTGTCTGCTCAGTGTAAACTGTTGAACTCTTCAAAACTTGGTTAACATTGGAATGCTCGGTGAGAGTAGAGAATTAAGTTTTGAGCTCAGTCACTATACTGATATGGATAAGTGTTGTCACTAATGGAAATACCAACTTAATGCTAAAAAAAATTTTTGGCTAGAACTACCTATGTGGCAGCCACATAAGCAAAAATAAGAACTTCCACAAACTTCTCACTTTGAAGGCCAATTTGACCTACTAAATTGAAGTTTTAAAAAAAACTAAAAATATAGTTTTGCAGGTCTTGGAGTCAAGATAATGATCATATAATTTTATTATTATTTTGATTATGGATAATATGTTATAATTTGAAAATATTACAAGTAGGTATTTTAAGATTCAGGAAGATGTCTATTCAAAAATAAGAAAAAAATAGTAAATCATGTTCAAAAATTATTATTTTTTAATGTTGCACTAGAGGAGAGAGTCTTCTTCAAGAATATGTAATTTAAAAAAAAAAAATGTAGATTTGATAGAAAAAGTTTGATGGGAGAAAAAAACTGTCAATTTCTGATAACTTTGACTTTGACTAGTTATAACTTGAAAAATACTAGCCAAATTTCAATTTTTCCTTTTTTGGTGCACTAGATATACATTTTGACTCTAACATATTTGAAACTCGGGCCAAAATATGAACATTTGCATATATTCTTTTGACCGGAAAAAAACTCTATATTTTCAACATTTTTATAAAATTGGAAAATAGATAAAATTTTCACTCAATTTTTTTAAAAAAAATTGTAGACATAAACTTCATCTAATTTTACACATTTCATTAGTTTACATCATCTTCATATTCTAAGCACAAATGCCACTTTTATGTCATTAAAGTTGAAGACTTTAAATTTGATATCACTTTTCTTTTATAAAAGGTGACACAGGTTTGTGCTTTTACCCAAGTGAGATGTTTTTCTATCAGATCAAATCCTACTACTACTTTTTAATAATTGTATCAGTCTGGATAAATCCTTTGGATTAAGGTTGACCTAGTAGTCATGAGTAAATCCTTTAACAAGGTAGCATTCTAATGGAATGTTCTAAAGTCTTCTAACAAGGCTTATTGCTAACATAGTGATTGAAATCCTTTAATCAAGGTCATATTTAGCAGTATGCATTGTAACCTTTAACAAGGTTGGCTCCTCACAAAGCTTACTTCCTAAGAGTGAAAATTTGGTAGCAAGTTACTGGTAGTTTTTCCCAAATTGGGTTTCCATGTAAATCCTTGTATTAATTTGTGTGATTAAATCTACTATGTTTCATGTTCACATTTTTGCAATGTTCATTTGACCTAGGACAATAATTTACAAAAGTTAAAGATAATGGATGGTATATTCAATACATTCATACATAAGTTTGTTGAGCATTAAAAAATTTTATTGCTATACATTTGGACCTTAGATAACTAATTCAAAACCCCCCCCCCCACTCCTCCTCTTAGTTATTCTAAATATTCCAACAATTGGTATCAAAGCTCTTGGTGCTTTTGAAGAATATAGCTTGAAGGCAATTAAAGCTAAAGATCAAGATGTATAGAAAGGAGGCACCCAAGATTAACAAGGAAAACTTTTCTACATGGCAAAGTTTGATGAAGTTGCATCTAGGAGGACTTGGAGATTTTTCACTATCAACTGTGACCACTGAATATGTAGAAATTACTAGAGCCCTTACTACAAAATAAATGAAAGATGAGAAATAACACAATAAGGAAACGTTGGAGGTTGCATCTTCCTTGAGTTTTTCTGAGTTTGAGGATATCAAATAATGCACTTATGCTAAACAAATGTGGGATACCCTAAAGAAGATCTATGGAGGAGATAAGAAAGTGTTAAGAACTAGGGGAAAAAGTCTAAGAGGAAAATTTGATGATATGAGAATGCAAGAACATGAAACTATAGTTTAGTATTGTGGAAGAGTCAAAGATTTTGTTAATGCAATCAAAGGATTAGCTAGAAAGATTGAAGATGAAACTATGATCAGAAAAGTATTAAGAACCCTATTGCCCATCTATGCTATTAGCATCTCTTCTATACAAGAACTGAGATGTACTCTAGGTAATTATCTTACCCTTGAAGGATTGGTTGGTAGACTCATTGCTTTTTAACTTTTAGATTTTGATATTTTCAAATCTAAGAATGTTGATTCTGCTTTGAAAGCTAAATTGACTCTAAAAGAACCTAAGGATAAGAAAAAGAAAAAGGTGAAACATGTTGCGAGTGATAGTGATATAGATGAGGAAGATCTAGATGAACTTGAAGTATTTTTGGCTAGGAGATTTCATAGATGCAAAGGAAAATACAAAGGTAAGCTACCTATCATATGTTTTAATTGTAATGAAGTTGACCATATTACAACAAGATTCCCTAAAAATTCAAACAACAAAAATGAAGATAAATACATAAATAGAAGAGATGAGAGTAGAAAAGATTATAAAGACAAAGGAAAGAAAGCCTACTATATTTTTGAAGAAGAATCAAATGATGAATCAGATGATCATGATGATGAAGTTGTCTATGTTGCTATGAAAGATGACTCTGATGAAGATGAGGCAACTGCATTAGTATCTTATGCAAGAAAAAGTGACAAAAGGATCATTGATAGTGGATGTTATCATCACATGACTAGAGACAAAAGCAAGTTCAAATACCTTGAGCATTACAATGAAAATAGTGTTAGATTTGGAAATGATGCACCATGTTTGATAAAAGATAAAGGTTTATAAGACTGATAGACAAGATCATATGTGACAGTGCTTACTATGTTGAAGGACTTAACTATAATCTATTGAGTGTGTCAAAATTGAATTGTACATGATGTAGAGTTGAATTTGAAGACAAGAAAGATAAGATCTATGATGTTGGTGAAGAACTCATTGGAAGTGGTGATCAGACTAGAGGTAATCTATTTTATCTTGACATGAATGAAGAAACTTGTCTTGTTTTACAATTTGATGATGTATGGTTATGGCACAAAAGATTATGTCATGTAAATATTGACAATTTGGTCACTATCAATAAGATGAAAACAGTTAGAGGTCTACCAAAGCTGAAGAAACCTATTAATGAGATTTGTAAACAATGTCAGTTAGGCAAGATGACAAAGTCTAGTTTTAAGAGTAAGACTCATACTTCAAAAAAAAAATTGGAATTAGATCATACTAATCTATGTGGACCAATTGATGTTCAAATATTTAAAGGTGATAAATATTTCATTCTATTTGTTGATTACTACTCTAGAATAATGACAATAATGTTTTTGAGAGAAAATTTTGATGCTTTGTAAATGTTTAAGTGTTACTTGGAAACAGTTGGAAAAAAAATGGTAAAAGCTTGAAATGTTTGAGATATGACAGAGATGGAGATTTTACATCAAATGAATTCAACAATTTCTGCAATGATAGAGGAATCAAAAGACAAACTTCTACACCTAGAACCCCTCCACAAAATGGGATTGCTGAAAGGAAAAACAGATCTGTGATGGACTATGCAAGAACACTTATGATGGAGAAAAATGTTGCTTTGAAATATTGGAGAGAATTTTTTAGTACAATTGTCTATACCTTGAACTAAGTACAAGTAAAGAAAGGTACAATTTTCAAACCTTTTGAATTATGGTATGTATACTCACCCAATGTTAAATACTTTAAGGTATTTGGAAGCAAGTGCTACATTCGTAAGGAAAACAAAAATATAAACTTGATGCTAAAAGTGATGAAGGTATATTCATAGGATACTATTGGAAATAGAAAGGAGTAATTGAGAGGGGAGGGGTGAATCAATTACTAAAAAAAATAAGTCCAAAAGTCCCACAATATAAAACCAATAACTTGTTATAACTCAGTTAGCACTGAATATTTTGCTATAACATGATTAGCACTAAATATTATATTATAACTCAGTTAACACTAAATATATTATTGTGACTCAGTTAGCACAAAGATCTTGGGATATTATGTGATTAACCTTAATTAACTTAGTTTTAGAAACATAAAGAAAATAACATGAACACAAGAGACACCAAGATTTAATGTGGAAACCCAATTTGGAAAAACTACTAATTGCAACTACTTACAATTTTTCACTCCTCAGAAGTGAGCCCTATTAGGAGCCAACCCTATTAAAGGTTACAAAACACATTGTTAGGTGTGACCCTATTAGAGGATTTAATTCACCCTATTAGGAGTGGCCTTGGTAGGGGTCTTTAGACACTTCAATCTAGAAATGCCAAGTTGTTAGAGGATTTACAAAATAGTTGGTAGGATAACTCTATTAGAAGATTTGATTCACTACAACAATTATTATAGAGTAATAATGACTTGACTTGATTGCTAATGCAACTACCTTTTCTAATTTTAGATCTCTATTCTAGCTTGATTACTTGATCCTCTTTGATCAAAATGTTCTTTTTAGCTTATTCAACTTAAATATTGTATTATCTTGTAGATTTCCTTCTTATTCACTTCCTTAATTCATATTCTTCAATCCTAGGCTTCCTTTTTTCAATCCTCAATTTGACCTTATATTTCTATGAATAATCTTTTCAAGTCATATTGAATATACTTTTAATCAATTAACTTTTATCCTTGAAGTCAGCTAGTATTAGCCAATAAATCTCTCGTGCTCAATTTGATGCTAGTCGACTAATATAGAATTAAGTACTCGGTCAATAGAGAGAAATTATTCATTAACCAACCCAACTCATTCAACACAGGATCCATACTAACTTTCCTTTGGTAACTAGGTAAACTTGGTTAACATAAGATCTTCCTTTGATGCCCAAGTGAGCTTAGTAAGAACCAACTCTGAACTTGGTTATAACTAGAACGCTTGGCATACATAAGAAACTATCTTCAATGCCCAAGTGATCTCAACAATCACTAACTTTCTTGGTAAGGCTTGAAATTTTGTGTAACATCAAGGACAACATACAATTGAATAATTATTTTTAATAATCACGCTCTTTGGCATTGATGGAAATACAACATATCATAGTACAATGTGTTAGAATTCTCTAGAATAACTGAGAGGGGGGGTGAATCAGTTATTCAAGGTCCAAAATTCCCTATTAATACCTTTTTACTACTTTTAATGAATCCATACCCTTTCATCCATCCAATACTTAAATTAATCATATAAGCAAGTTACTATAAATCTATATGCAATGACAAAACATTCAAGATCAACACATGACACAATGATTTACGTGGAAACCTAATTTGGGAAAAACCACCAGTAACATGCTACTTGATTTTCACTCTTCTAAAGTGATGCCCTGTTAAAAGCCTGCCCTGTTAAAGGCTTACAACACACTATTAAATGTGACCTTGTTAGAGGATTTCACCAAACTGTTAGGAATGGGCCTGGTAAAAGGTCTTTAGACCATTCACTTGGAATGTCACCCTGTTTAAGAATTTATCTAATGTCTATTAAACCAACCTAAGTCCATAGTATTTAGACTTACTGTTACAATTGCTAGAAAGTAACGATAATAGTCTTTTGATATGATATAACTTACAACATACTTTGCAGATTTCAAATCACACTTTCAATTCAATCCTTATGCTTGGCTTCAATCACTTCAGCTCTGACTACTTGTCTCCCTTTCAAGCTTCATCTCCTTGAGTCTTATTACTCATTCTACCAATGCAATCATTCTTGTGGTTGTTTATTCAAACAGAGTTCCTGTGCGTTCTTCTCCTTAGCACATTCTACAGCACTTCATGCTTTTATGCTTGACCACCTCTCTCTCTACTTCTTGTTTTCACTCTACTTCTTCATTAACTTATGTCTTCTTATATAGAAGTTTGATTTTCCTTCTGCCACTCAATTCTCCCTTTCCAATTTTAGGGTTTCAAGATGGATTAGGTAGGATACAATGTATCTACCCCATATCTTGGTTTCTTCTAGAAACTTTGCCAGTTTTTTCTCTAAAAGAAAAACATTCTACATGGTCTTCTATGCCACCAACTCATCATTCTTATCTTCCTTTTAATTCACAAACTTCTAGATAGCAACCTTGTCAGCTTAGATCTGGCGAATCTTCAATTTCCAAAATAATGTAGCAACTCAACATTATTGAGTTACTGGTGCTCGACACCTCTGTGTTACTTGACACGTATACCTACTCGGCACTTGGTTCTTCTCAGCACTTGGTTCTGCTTAGCACTTGATTTTTCTTGGTACTTGGTTCTGCTCGGCACTTGGTTCTGCTCAGCACTTGATTCTGCTCGGTACTTGGTTCTGCTCAGCACTTGTTACACTCAGCACTAACTAGGAATTTGCTCGGCTCTTACTAGCTTGCTCGGCTCCTTCTCTCTAATAAACTTAGTTTGAGCTTTACAAAAGACTTAGCTAAAACCTTAAATCTTTGATATGTTTCAGTGTGCCCATTCTTTGTAATATGTCATCAAATACACTTTTTCATCAATGGCTTAGCTGATCCTTGTACTTCATTACAACATCATAACTTCAACCTTTCTCTAGGTGTTCTAGTTACATCTTATTGATTGCTTCCTCCTTGACAATCAACTAATTGATAGTATTTGGATCACTAAAGCAATTGTCATTCCTGCAAGTAGCAAGTTTGACATCAATGACAAAAAAATGATTGAGGACATTCTTTACCAGTTCCATATATTATTCCAACAACTTTTCTTATGATCATTTCAATCATTTCCGACACAATGAAATTTTAGAGAAAAAATAGAAGGAAAATATCCTTAGTTTCATTTTATTTTTTATCCATGAGAACTCCCTCTAACATCGATCTCTCCTTTATTGATACAAAATTTCTCTATTATGACATCAATCTCTCCATCTTTGACATCTCATGTCAAAGACAACAATCAATGGATATGCCATGTACCTAATGTACTAATTCATATGCAATCTATGCTGACAATACTACATCAACCTAATTGATCTTCAAATGCTTAGTTGATGCATCACTAAACTTTGTTTGGTGAGCTTTAGATAGGGGAATGACCTCTAGCTTACCTATTAGATACAAAAATAACTATTTAGGTAATGACTTGGTGAAGATATCTATAATTTGTGTCGAGTAGACATAGGTGTTCCAATTGGTTTAAAATCTTCCATTCCAAATTTCTTCAATATCTTCTTGATGTAATTTGTTTGAGTAATGTAGATATCATCTTTCTTTTTTTGAATTTTCAAGACAAAAAAGAATTTAATCTCCCCAAATATTGACATTTCAAATTCTTTACTCATTCCTTCAGAAAAATATTTGCATAAATCATCATGTCCAGTGAATAATGTATCATCTATAAAGATTTCTTCTAGCACTATCTTCTTATATGGTCTTTCCTTGATGTATTGGTTGTTATTGTCATTTTTCCTTTGAAAACCAATCTTTATGAGATGATTGTGCAATCTTTCATACCAGTCTTTAGGGATTTTTTTGAGACCATATAAAGCTTTTTGTAGTCTACAAATCATATCCATTTTGTTGGGATCTATGAAACCTTTAGGTTTCTCAATGTAGACTTCTTCTTCTAGGATTCCATTCAAGAAAGCTGACTTTACATCCCTCTAATATACTTTGAATCCTTTATGAGCAGCATAAGCAAGTAGTATTCTAACACCTTCTAGTCCTTGCAATAGGAGCAAAAGTCTCTCCATAATAAATACCCTCTTCTTAAGCATAACCTTTGCATACTAATCTTGCCTTCTTTCTTGAAACTTCTCCATTTTCATTCAACTTATTTATGAAAACCCATTTTATGCCAATTACATTTTTTTTCCTTGGGTCTAAGAACAAGAGTCCAAGTTGTTTTTCCTTTCAATCTAATCAATCTCTTCATAGATTGCCTCAATCCAACTTTCATTTTCTAATGCATCTTTAATAGTTCTAGGTTCAAACTTAGTAAACAAACATGTACCTTTTAATTTTTTCCTTGTCATATTGCCTTTGGATTGATCTCCAATGATTTTCTCAAGTGCATGATGCCTTCTAACATATCTAGCTAGTACAAGCACCTTCTCCTTGAATTTAGAACTTGTTTCATTCTATTCATCATGCTCTGAATCATGCTTGGGTTCCACTATTTGTAAATTGGATCTATTAGACTATAACTTAGTTTGCACTTTCTAAAACTTAAGTCCTTTTGACTACAACTTGGGTCCTTCAGAATATGGCTCAGGTTGCAAATGTTGCAACTTGGGTTGAACTATAGATTTAAGGGACTCAAGTGGGTAAGATTACCGATTTCCAATTGTATTTTCTTGACTCTCAGGTATAGTATCAAGTTCAAAGTAAACAAAGTTTCTATAGTTTTCAAGTTCTTTTCTACTTTTTTCTTGACTCTTTTCTATAAACTCATCAATTTTCACATGTGCACTTCCGATGACTTTATGAGTATAAATATTTAAACATTTATATGCTTTTCTCTTGTTGGAGTATCCCAAGAGTATTCCTTCATCACTTTTCACATAAAATTTTCCTTTCATGGATTCTTTCAAGATATAACATTTTCTTCCAAATACTTTGAAATAATTGACATTAGGTTTATAGCCATACCATAATTCATAAGGTGTTTGATCTCAGTCCTTTAATTGAACTTGATTTAAGGTATGAATTGTTGTGTTGATTGCTTCCTTCCTGTATTTGATTTGCAAAAAATTTCTCTGTCATCAATGTTCTTGCAAAATCCATAATGGATCTATTTCTTATTTCTTCTATGGCATTTTGATAAGGTGTACCAAGTGTAGATACATGTCTTTTAATTCCTCTTTCATTGCAAAATTCATTAAATTCATTTGAGATGAATTCTCCTCCTCTATTAAACCTTAGACACTTTAGTTTCTTTCCTATTTCTTTCTCCACTCTAGCCAGATACCACTTGAATTTTTGAGAGGCTTCAGATTTATCTTTTAGGTATGTAACTATCATCATCCTGGAATAATTATCAATGAATAAAATAGTACTTAGCTCTAGAGTATCTTTCTATGCCAATGGATCGACAAAGATCTGTATGAACTAGCTCCAAAACTTCTTCAGAGTGATAGTTTTTTCTTTAGAGCTTGTCTTTGGCATTTTTCCAATTTGATAATTTTTGCACATACCCATATTAGGTTTCTTTAGACTAGGAATGCCTCTCACTCTTTTGTTCTTTCTTATGTTGACTAGGTTATCAAAATTCACAAGACACATCCATTTATGCCATAACCAACTTTCCTCTACTTGAGCCAAAAAACATGAACTTTAAGTTAGATCTTGATAGAATAGATTACCTATTGTTTGATTGCCAATACCAACTAGATTATCTTTCCCATATAGCAACTTGGTCTTTCCATTCATGAGTTCTACCTCGAATCCAATGTTGTTCAATTGTGCCACACTAAGTAAAGTGTGTTTCAATCCTTCAACCCAGTAAACATTGTCACATCTGAGTTCATCAGTCAATGCAATGCAACCTTTTCCTTTCACATAACAAGATTCATCATTTCCAAATCTAACACTCTCACCATCATAGTGTTCCAATTGCTCAAACTTAGATTTATCACCATCGTGTGATGAGAAAAATCACTATCAATAATCCATGTGTCATTTTTGCTAATATGAGAAATGGAGGCCATCTTATCATTTTCATCATCTTATTCATCTTGTATAGCAATGTAAACCATTTCATCTTCATCAATACTATTAGAGCCTTTAGCCATGTAATAGTATTTCTTATCTTTATCCTTGTAATCTTTGTAGCTTTAGAAATCTTTCTTGCCTTTGAACTTGTCATGATTCTTTTTTCTTATTTTTCTTCTTTGTTTGGACACCTTGCAGAAATGTGACCAAATTATTCACAAGAAAAACATATTAGAGGTATTTTACCTTTGTACTTTCCTTTGCCTTAAGGGAATCTTCTTGCAAGTAGGGCTTTAATGACATCAAGGTCATCATCAAAATTTTCTTCATGTTCACTTTCAGACTTTTTTTCTTTTAGATTTTCCACCTTTCTTCTTGAGTGATAGTTTAGCTTGAAATGTAAACTCAATGCTACTAGAGTTAGGAACATAGTTATCAAAGTTATCTAACTCAAAGACTGTCAACCTTCCCACTAGTGTATCCAAAGTTATATCATTTTTAGGATCATGTCGTGTCTCTTGAATAGCTAACACTCTAATTGCATAAACTTGAATAAGAGCTATGAGTACCTTGCTAACTACTATCACATCATCTATTTTCCCTCCTAAAGCTCTAATTGCAGTTACACTTGCTTTGATTCTTTCACTATATTGTGCAATGTTTTCATCTTCTCTCATCTTCATCTAATCAAATTGAGCTCGTAGACTTTCTGACTTATCTCTCCTGACATTGTAATATCCTCCATAGATATCTTTCAATTTTTTCCACATTTCATGAGCAGTAGGACAATCTTTGACTTCATTAAATTCAACATAATTGAGCGTAGAGGCAATACCAATCATCATTATGTTGTGATTCTTCTTTTCCACAATTTGATCCATAAACAAAGGTCCACCAGGTGCCACATATTTTTTATCTAGACTTTTTAGGACTGTGTCTTCAATGGTTTCCAAATGTAGCATCATGAGTTCTTGCCATATATGGAAGTTATCTTTGTTCAGTTTAGGAATCTCCCTTCTATAAGACATCTTGATCTTTAGCTTAGGTCCTTGAAACCTTATGTACAAGGACTAATAGCTCTAATACCAATTATTGGAAATGGAAAGGAGTAATTGAGATGGGAGGGGTGAATCAATTACTAAAAAAAAATCCAAAAGTCCCACATTATAAAACCAATAACTTGTTGTAACTCAGTTAACACCGAATATTCTAATGTAACTCAGTTAACACTTAATATATTACTATCACTCAGTTAGTACACAGATCTTAAGATATTAATGTGATTAACCTTAATTAACTTATTTGTAGAAACATAAAGCAAATAACATAAACACAAGAGACACCACGATTTAATATGGAAACCCAATTTGAGAAAACCACCAATTGCGACTAGTTAATGTTTTTCACTCTTCTAAAGTGAGCCTAGTTCAGAGCCAGCCATGTTAAAGGTTACAAAGCACACTATTAAGTGCGACATTATTAGAGGATTTAATTCACCCTATTAGGAGTGGCCTTATTAGAGGCCTTCAAACACTTCAACCTAGAAATGCCACCTTGTTGGAGGATTTACAAAATAGTTGTTAGGCTAACTCTATTAGGAGATTTGATTCACTATTACAATCATTAGAGAGTAACAATGACTTGACCTGATTGTTGATGCAACTATATTTATTGATTTTAGATCTTTTTCCTAGCTTGATTACTTGATTCTCTTTGATCATAATATTCTTTGCAACTCAGTCAACTTTGATACTTTGTCCTCTCACAGATATCCTTCTAATTCACTTCCTTAATTCATCTTCTTCAATCCCATGCTTCCTTTTTTAAATCCTCAATTTTACCTTATACTTATATGAATAATCTTGTCAAGTCAGCTTGAATATACTTTTAATCAAACAATTTTCATCCCTTAAGTTGGCTAGCATTAGCCAATAAATCTATCAAACTCAATATGTTGTTAGTCAGCTAATATAGAATTGAGTACTCAGTCAACTCATAGAAACACTTTGTTAACCAAACCAACTCAATCAACACAAGATCCATGCTAGCTTTCCTATGGTAATCATAGGATCTACCTTCGATGCTCAAGTGATCTCGACAAGAGCTAACTTTGAACTTGATAACTGGAATGCTCGACATACACAGGAAATTGCCTTTAATGCCTGACTGAACTCTACAATAACTAACTTTCTCAGTAAGGCTTGAGATTTTGTGTAACATCAAAGACAACATACAATTGAATAATTATTTTCAACAAATACTCCATAATAAGTGAAGCTTATAAGTGTTTGAATACTAACACTCAAAAAGTTGTGGAAAGTGCAAATGCAAAGATTGATGAATATACAAAAATACATGAAGATGAAAAAAAGAAGGAACCTAAAGATTACAAAACCTTTGTGTACTACTATGAAGAAATGCCTTCTGATAAAATTGTGAACCAAGTTGCTACTCAACAAGAATTAGTGACTACTGAGTCACATACAATTGATGTCGAGGTGTAGTCAAAAGGTGAATTATAGTCTGATGCTGAGATCAATGTGATGAGGCTAATTATTGCCTCTATTTTATGATAATTTTAGGCACTCTATTTTACTTCCACCAAGGCATTTGTGAACTTATGTTTACTTGAACTGATGATTAACCTATGGGTAGATAGTATGTCATATTTTGCCAATATTATATATATATATATATATATATATATATATATATATATATATATATATATATATATATATATATATATATATATAGATAATGCATTATTTCATATAACCATCAGAATGTGTGTTCTAATATTTGAATTTAATTTGATAATGCTTATTTGCAAATATCTCTACATAATAACTAACAAATTAGCAAAGGAAGCTGAAGATGGTCAGAAGTATTCAAAGGGAAACGTTGAAGATAGCCAACAACATTCAAGGAGAAAAGATGTTAAGGTTTAGCCACGGTGGAAAAAGTCATAACAGTACCAAGGGACATGACCGCTAATATGGAGGAGCTATGAAGAATAGCTATATTTTCTCTACATTTATTATTGTGTCAAAGTAGTTGTCCAAACCTTATTACTCATTTCATGGGTTGTTATCTTTCCTTCTTTTTCACTGGTAGATTTGTAGTTTGTTTTTTTTTCTTTTCTATTTTAGAATAAGCATTGATCTTCTATATATAGGGATCAGACTAATAGTGTTAGAGGTTAGAAGAAAGTTTATGACAAGAAATTGTTGACTCTTGCAGTGAGTTGTTTTTATAGTTTTATGTATCCTTCTCATATACAAATTTTTTGAAACATAATGAAATTGCTCCTAGTTTACATTTTGTGCTAGTAGATTAGCAGAAGCCAACCAAGGAGGCCCACTTGGGAGGTGGATTAGATTAGAATAGTGTAGATTTGTTTTCAAGCATCTTTAGTATTATAGGTAGAAGTTGTAAGTTCCTTCTTGTAGTATCGTACTTTGTGAGTGTTCCTACAGCATCTGTAAGAAAAATTATAGTAGATGAACTAAGTTGGAATATATATTAGTATTTAATTGCATTTCTAGTAGTAAAGAATTAAGTGTGTTAGTTTCTTGCAAAAATAGTGTAGGTTCTCTTCTTGCATTTTACTTTCCTATAACATAAGTATAATGACTCATTAAGAAACCTAGTGCACATACTATGCCAACCATTTGAAGTATACGTCCCTAGGTTGACAAAATTAAATGCACCTCATAGTGGGAAAAAATAGCCCTTAGATTGAATATACTATTCCTAAGTATGGCCTTGGGCATGATTATTATACACCTATTGTGAGGCGAACCACAATGTACAAAGGAATGTCAAGTTATGTGATAGTGAAGTACATAGTGAACCTAAGATTGAATTTTATGAACAACCTATTGTTGAAGAAAGAAGAACAGAGCCAAGATTGTCAAAATATATCATAAGATTTCATCTTGTTGATTAAGTTATTAGAGGAAAAGATGATGAAACCTTGACAAGAAATATATTGACAAATGACACATGTTTTTAAGCATTCATGAACCTAGAATAGTGAAGGATGCTCTAGAGAATGAAGACTAGATTCAAGCCATGAATGAAGAGATTGATCAGATTGAGAAGAACAAAAATTAGACAATAGTACCTAGACTAGAGAACAAGAATGCTATTGGAACAAAGTGGGTGTACAGAAAAATAAAATTCGATGAGAATGGTGAAGTAACAAGGAATAAGGAAATATTTATTTGCAAAGGATATGCCTAAGAAGAGAGAATTGACCATGGGGAGACATTTTCCCTAGTTGCTAGATTGGAAGGAGTAAGAACCCCACTTGCTTAATTTTCTCATAAAGGATTCAAAGTCTATCAAATGGATGTCAAGTCAACATTTCTAAATGGTATGCTAGAAGAGGAGGTTTACATTGAACAACCTGAGGGATTTGTTGGTCCAAACAAAAGAAACATGGTGTGTAGATTGTACAAAGATTTATATGGTTTAAAGCAAGCTCATAGAGCATGGTATGAAAGGCTACACACTAATCTGGTGAAGATTGGTTCTGAGAAGAATGATGACAACAACAACCTATAAGGAATTCTGCTAGCTAAAATATTTGTTGATGACATCATATTTGGAGGACAAGATACATTATGTAAGACATTTTCAAATAAATGATAAAAGGATTTGAGATGTATATGATTGGAGAAATAAATTTCTTTGTTGGATTACAAGTGTATCAAATAAAATATGGTATTTACATTACTTAGTCCAAGTATGTAAAGAGAATCTTGAAAATTTTTGGAATGGAATATTCAAGACCAATTAGCACTCCTATGGTGACTAGACATAAACTATCCAAAATTGATGACTCTATTGAGGTAAATCAAACATTGTATAGGTGTATTATTGAGAAATTGAAATATGTAGTTTATAGAATACCTGATATTGCACTAGATGTTGGGATTGTTGCAAGACTTTTTGAAAATCCTAAGGAGAATCACTTGATGGTTGTTAAAAGGATTATGAGATACTTAAAAGGAATAGAAGACTATGGTCTATACTACAAGAAGAATGAAAAATTTGAGTTTAGAGCCTACACTAATGTTGATTGGGCTAGAAACATTGATGATAGGAAAAGTACAAGTGATGGAGGATTTTTCTTAGGAAAAAGATTAGCTTCTTGGACAAGAAAGAAACATAATTGTATTTCAAAATCTACTATTGAAGTTGAATATGTGGCTATTGTAGTGAACTGTACAAATGTGGTGTGGATTAAATAATCACTCAAAGGCATGAAGGAGGAAATCACTGAACCTGTGGTAAACTACTATGACAATACAAGTGCTATAAACATATCTAGAAGAACCTTGTGATGAACACAAAGACAAAGCACATTGAAATCAAATATCATTATTTAAAAGAGTTAGTTCAAGACAAGGAAGTGAGAATGGAACATGTGAATACAAAGGAACAGATAGTTGATATATTCACAAAGGCTTTGCCTAAGGATGCACATGAATATCGTAGAGGTCAACTAGGGATGATACCCCTATCCAAAGCTACCTAATGAAGTAAGAGTAGTGTCCTGAATCAATTGAGTTGAATGTCATACTTTACAACTTAATGCAATGGATCTTACCTTAGTATCTACCTAAAGTAGGGAAGGAGCTAAAATATAAGATTTGTAGTCACATGCAAGGTGACAGAGGGAGAACTTGAATCATTGATATCTACATGAGAAGATGACATGTCTTTGGAATTATTGTCAAAGAGGGAGAAATGTATAGAGTTTATCAGACTAATCAAAGAGAATGTAGTGGAAGAATATTTTGGAAATATAAGAGGAGTAACTAAGAGGGGAGGGGTGAATTAGTTACTATTAAAATAAATCTCAGATCCCTTAGATGTTAGTACAAAAATACAAACTGAAAACTTAATATTGTTGATGCTCAGTAAACACACATAAAATGCTATAACTCGATAATTATTGAATGTGCTCAATAAATCCTAAACTATAAACTTCAGGTGTTATCTATGATTATCATTAGTTGCAAACAAACAAAGAAAAAATAGCATGAACACATTTGACACTAGGATTTAATGTGGAAACCCAATTTGAGAAAAACCACCAATTACAACTAGTTACTATTTTCACTCTTCTGAAGTGAGCTCTATTAGGAGCCAACCCTATTAAAGGTTACAAAACACACTGTTAGGTGTGACCCTATTAAAGGATTTAATCACCCTATTAGGAGTGGCCTTGTTAGAGGTCTTGAGATAATTCAATGGAACTATTACCTTGTTAGAGGATTTGCAAATAGTTGTTAATCCAACTCTGTTAAGAGATTTAGATCACTACTACAATGGTTAGAAAGTAACAATGAGATGACCTAATTTGAATGCAACTAAATTGCTAATTACAAATCTCTGTTTTGGCTTGTACTTGATCCTTGCTGATCAAATGTAGCTTTTCTATTCCACAAGGATATTCTACTTATCCTTGAAATTTTCTTCCTCTTCTTATCATTATATCTTCAATCACATCTTCATTCTTGCACATCCATACTTTGAAACTACAACTTGACCTTATACTTATATCCTTCATATTTTCAAGTTGGCTCAAATACAACTTAGACTAATTAATATTCATCACCTTAGTTGGTTGAAATCAATAGATAAAACAATTGAGCTTAATATGCCATTTAAATAAGAAAATCCTTCATTAGCTAGCCCAACTTAGTAGAAACTAACTCAAAAATGATTTCCTATGTTGACCAACAAAAGCTCAATTAACACTGCAAACTTGCGAAAATCTTTTGGCAAACGAGTGAGCTCATTTAGTAGTAGTTCCATCCAAGTTTCCTTCATTAACCAAGTGAGCTCGGTTAACACTCATCTTCTGCATACTTTCCTTCGACACCTAAATGAACTCGACAATCATTTCCTTCTGAACTAGGCAACCATAGGAACACTTGGTAGACATAGGAAACTATCTTCACTATTCGAGTGAGCTCAGCATATACTAACTGATAATGATATGAAATTTGTGTATCATCAAAGACAATGCACAATTAATCAATTGTATCCAAAAATATCCCTCTTTAGCATTGATGGCAACACAACATGTCATAGCATGATGAAATTTTGTATTTATTCTTGAGAACTCCCTCTGTCAATATGAGCTCTTTCTTTTACTAGATTCTTCCTCTATCTACAACAACTTCTACCAAGTGCATTCACAGAACTTTCTCCCTCTTACAACAAACTTCTCCTTTTTTGGAAAAACTTCTCTTTTTAGTTTCTTGCTTGGTTCCAAAAATTTCTCAGAGATATGATAGTAAACTTCTCCCTCTTTGATAGAACATGCCAAAGACAAAATTTTTGCTAATACCAATGTACCTTAAAAATTGATTCTTTTGCAATATGCCCTTGTCAATTCTACACCAACTAATTGATCTTCAACTTAGCTCTTGTTGATGCATCACTAAAATTTATCTAGTGAGCTTTAGATAGGGGTATTACCCCTAGCTTACCTCTTAGATACAAAAATGAATCCTTAGGTAATGGCTTGGTGAATATGTCTACAATCTGTTCCTTTGTATTGACATATTTCAATCTGATTTCTTTTTCTTGCACCAATTCTCTTAAGAAGTGATATTTTATTGCAATGTGCTTTGTTTTGGTATGCATCACTAGATTCTTTGATATATTGATTACAGTGGTGTTATCATAGTATATGACTATTAGATCCTTGATCTCTATCTTCATTCCTTCCAACAATTGTTTGAACCAAACAATGTTAGAACAATTAACTACTACTACCACATATCCTGCCTCCATTATGGATTGAGATGTACAATTTTGTTTCTTGATTGTCCAAGACACTAGCCTTTTAGCAAGAAATAATGCTCTACCACTAGTGGTTTTTCTATCATCTATACTTCTTGCCCAATGAGCATCAGTAAATGCCTTCAAGTCCAAATTGCCTCCAAGTTTATACCATAAGCCATAGTCTTTTGTACCTTTAGATATCTCATGATTCTTTGATTTCCATCATGTGATTTTCTTTAGGATTAGCTGAAAATCTTGCCACCATTCCAACTGCTAGAGCAATATCAGGCCTTATATGTACTACACACTACAATTTTCCAATCATCGATATGTATGTGGTCTGATCTACTTCTTTGGAATCATCATTTTTGGAGAGCTTATGTCTAGTAGACATAGGGGTTCCAACTGGTCTTGAATCTTTGATTCCAAATTTCTTCAATATCTCCTTGGTATACTTTAGATTGAGTGATGTAGATACCATTTTTGTTTTTTTGTATTTGCAATCCAACAAATATTTTTATCTCACTAAACATGGACATCTCAAATTCTTTACTCATTTCTTTTGAAAATGCTTTGCACAAGTCATCATTTTCTATAAATAGAGTATCATCAACAAATATCTCTACCAACACAATCTTCTTATCTAGTCCTTCCTTGATATACAAACTACTATTATCATTTGTTCTTTGAAAGCCAATGTGTACCAAATAATTATGAAGTCTTTCATACCAAGCTCTCAGAACTTTCTTGAGACCATATAATGCTTTGTGTAACTTGCAAACCATGTCTCTTTTGCTAGGATCTACAAAACCTTCTAGTTGTTCAATGTAGACTTCTTCATCAAGAATTCCATTCAAGAATGCAAATTTGACATCCATTTGATATACTTTAAATCTTTTATGCGTTGCATATGCTAGTAAAGTTCTAACACCTTCTAGTCTTGCTACAGGAGCAAAAGTCTCACCATAATCAATACCTTCTTCTTAAGAATAACCTTTACACACCAATCTTTCTTTGTTTCTTGAAAATTTTCCATCTTCATTTAAATTATTTCTGAATACCCACTTTGTACTAATTACATTCTTATCCTTGGGTCTAGGAACAAGAGTCCAAGTTTTGTTCTTTTCTATCTATTCTATTTATTCATTCATTGCTTCAATCCAACTTTCATTTTCCAAAGCATTTTTAACATTTCTAGGTTCAAATTCAGCAAGTAAACATGTACCTTTTAGTTTTCTTCTTGTCATTATTCCATCAGATTTGTCTCCAATGATCTGATTAGGTGCATGATGCCTTCTAACATATCTAGCTAACACAAGCTCTTTGGGATTTGAAAGAGTTACACTATCTTCATTATGAACTTTAGTTTCAAGATCAGGTCCTTCTATTTGTGACTCAAGTCCCTCAGACTCAGTTTGAACTAGCTCAGTAGCCTATGACTATAACTTGGGTCCTTCAAATTGTAACTCAGGTTGCACTACCTGCAACTTGATAACTGTCAAGGAGATTTTGGGGACTCAAGAGATGAAGCTTCCTTTCTTTTAGATAGATTTGGTAGGGTATCAGGTTTATAGTAAACAAATCTTTTGTAATCCTCCGGCTCCTTGCTGCTTTCTTCTTCACTCTTTTCTGCAAACTCATCAATTCTAACATGTGCACTTTCTATTATTTTATGAGTAGATAGGTTCAAACATTTGTATGCTTTACTTCTATAGGAGTATCCTAAAAATGTTCCTTCATCACCTTTTACATCAAATTTTTCTTTTCTAGAGTCTTTTAAGATATAAAATTTGCTGCCAAATACTTTCAAGTAACTTACATTAGGTTTGTAGCCATACCATAGTTGATAAGGAGTTTTGTTTGAATCTTTCTTCAACTATACTTTATTCAAGGTATGAACTATAGTGCTGATAGCTTCCTTCTTGTATTTGAGAGCAACATTATTTTCAATCATCAGGGTTCTTGCACAATCCATGATAATTCTGTTTCTTCTTTCAGCTATACTATTTTGATGTAGTGTACTACGGGTTGAGACTTTTCTTTTGATTTCTCTTTCAATGCATAATCTAATGAATTCATTGGAGATGAATTCACCACCTCTATCTAATTTTAAGCATTTCAACCTTTTTTCAGTTTCTTTTTATACTCTTGCTAGATACCACTTGAACTTTTGAAAATTTTCTAATTTTTATTTTAGATACATTACAATCATCATTCTAGAATAGTCATCATTGAAAAGAATGAAAAAAAATTCTCCAGTATAACTCTCTATTCTAATAGGTCCATATAAGTCAGTATGAACAATTTCTAAGACTTCTTCTGACTGATAGTGTTTGGCTTTGAAACTAGTCTTTCCAATCTTACCAATTTGGCAATTCTTGCATAGACTCATATCAGGTTTCTTCAAACTAGGAATGCCTCTTACTCTTAGATTTTTTCTTATCTTAACCAAATTATCAAAGTTTACATGACATAGCCTTTTGTGTCATAACCAACTTTCTTCTACTTGAGCAATAAAATAAGAACAATCACTGAGATCAAGATAAAATAGATTACCTTTTGTTTGCTTGCAAGATCTAACCAGATTGCTTTTTCCATCTAGTAGTTTGGCTTGTCTATTCATGAATTCTACCTTGAATTCAATGCTATTCAACTATGCCACACTTAGTAGATTATGCTTTAGTCCTTCAACCCAATAAGCATTGTCACATACAAGTTTTTTAGTCAATGAAATACATCCTTTTCCTTTTATGTTACAAGGTTCATTGTTTCCAAATCTCACACTACCTCCATCATAATATTCCATGTGCTCAAACTTTGTTTTGTCTCTAGTCATATGATGTGAATAGCCACTGTCAATAAATCCATATATCATTTTTTCTAATATGAGATAAGTGCATCTCCTTCATCATTAGATTCATCTTTCACAACAATATATACCATTTCATCTTCACTATTATAAGAATCTTTAGCTATAAAAAAAAATTTCTTACCTTTGTCTTTGTAGTTCTTGTAGTGCTTGGAATCCTTCTTGCCTTTGTGCTCATTGATTTTCTTTTCATCTTTGATTTCCTTATTTGGATACCTAATAGCAATGTCACCAACTTCTTTACAAGAAAAGAATATCAGAGGAAATTTACCTTTGTACTTTCCTCTACCTTTGGAGTACTTTCTTGCAAGTAGGGCTTCAACAACTTCAAGATCACTATCTAAACTTTCTTATGATGTTCCTTCTTCTTCACTTCCTAATTGACTAGATTTTGATTTCTTACCATTTTCTTTGAGTGAGAGTTTAGCTTTAAAAGTATATTCAATAACCTTTAAACTAGGAACATAGTTATCAAAATTATCTAACTCAAAAGCTATCAATCTTCTAACTGGAGCATCCAAAGATATTTTATTATTTGGATCACATATCATCTCTTGAATAGCAGACACTTTAATTGCATAAATAAGAAGAAGAGTTATAAGTACCTTGCTTACAACTATTTTATCTTCAATGTCTCTTCCAGATGCTTTGATTGCACATACACTTGCTTTGATCCTTTCCACATATTTTACAATGTTCTCATCTTCTCTCATTTTCATATAATCAAAATGACCTCTAAGACTTTTAGCCTTAGCTCTTCTTACACTATCATCTCTTCCATATATATCTTTTAGCTTGATCCACATCTCATAAGCTGTCTTGCAATCTTTGACTTCATCAAATTCAACATGACCAAGAGCAAATGCAATATCAATCATCATAATGTTATGATTCTTCTTTTCAACAATATCTTCAACAAATAATGTTCTAGTGGGATTCTTGAATTTAGTATCAAGATATTTACATCCAGAGTCATTGATGGTATCCAAGTGTAATCTCATAAGTCTTTGCCATGCTGCAAAATTGTCTCTATTTAGCTTTGGAATCTCTCTTTTGTAAGACATCCTAATCTTTGGCTTAGGTCCTTGAAACCTTCTCTACAAGCACCAAAAGTTATGATACCAATTGTTAGATATATAAGAGGAGTAACTAAGAGGGGAGGGGTGAATCAGTTACTACTAAAATAAATCCTAGATCCCTTAGATGTCAGTACAAAAATACAAGCTGAAAATTTAATATGGTTGATGCTCAATAAACACACATAAAATGTTGTCACTCGATAATTACTGAATGTACTTGGTAAATACTTAACATATAAACTTTAGATGTTATCTATGGTTACCATTTAGTTGCAAACACACAAAAGAAAATAGAATGAACACATTTGACACCAGGATTTAACGTGGAAACCCAATTTGGAAAAAACTACCAATTGCAACTAGTTACTATTTTCACTCTTCTGAAGTGAGCTCTGTTAGGAGCCAAAAGGTTACAAAACACACTATTAGGTGTGGCCCTGTTAAAGGATTTAATCACCCTATTAGGAGTGGCCTTGTTAGTGGTCTTGAGACAATTCAATGGAACTACTACCTTATTAGAGGATTTACAAATAGCTATTAAGCCAACTTTGTTAAGAGATTTAGATAACTACTACAATGGTTAGAAAGTAACAATGAGATTATCTGATTTGAATGTAACTAAATTGCTAGTTACAAATCTTTGTTCTGGTTTGTACTTGATCCTTCGTAATTGAATATAACTTTTCTTCTCTACAAGGATATTTTGCTTATCCTTCAAATTTTTGTCCTCTTCTCATCATTAAATCTTCAATCACATCTTCATTCTTGCACATCCATACTTTGAAACTACAACTTGACCTTATACTTATATCCTTCATATTGTCAAGTCAGCTCAAATACCACTTAGAATAATTAATATTCATCACCTTAATTGGCTGGAATCAATAGATAAAATAATTGAGTTTAATATGCCTAAATAAGAAAATCCTTTGTTAGCTGACCCAGCTCGGTAGAAACTAACTCATAAATTATTTCCTATGTTAACCAATAGAAGCTCTGTTAACACTACAAACTTGCAAAAATCCTTTAGCAACCAAGTGAGTTTGGTTAGCACTGGTTCCATCCAAATTTTCTTCATTAACCGAGTGAGCTTGGTTAACACTCATCTTCTGCATACTTTCCTTCAATGCCTGAGTGAACTCGATAGACACTACCTTCTAAACTAGGTAACCACAGGAAGACTCGGTAGACATATAAAATTGTCTTCACTGTGTAAGTGAGCTTGACATATACTGATTGATAATGATATGAAATTTGTGTAACATCAAAGACAATACATAATTAATCAATTGTATCTAACATAATAAAGATGAGTTTGCTAGAAGTAAGAGGGAGAGTTTAAGAGAGATTACTGAGAAACTAGTATCTTGATAGAGGGAGATATTTTGTTAAGCTATTTTTTTTCATATTGTCATTAGTATTGGTTTGCCATCAATACCAAAGAGGGAGATTATTGAGAACAAAAGATTGTTAAGAGAATGATTGGTGAGAACAAGTGAACATTATCATGGAATAATCATTATTTTGTCACTGATGTCATACCAACTACTTGTTGGTAAAATAATTTCTTACTTTGGTCAGAATGGTATCATTTGATTGATTGGTGAAGATGATTTGAAAAGAAAGGAAAACACGAGTACCTAGAGAAAGGTTGAATTATATGGTGTATAAAAGGAGCACTAAGACCAAATAAGACATTGATGATATAGTGTATAGTTTATCTACTTAAGATTGCAAAGGAAGGATATAGAAACTATGTCATGAAGAAGAGTTTTCAGTAAGTTTGTATTTCCCAAGCTTGACTGAATAAACAATGTAGCTGAGGTTCCAATTCATACCAAGTAGAAATTTTAGTATGTGCTGAGACAAGTGAATATTAGAAGGTGTCAAGCATTAGAGAAAAATTAGTATGTGTCCAAAAAAAGACAGTATGTGTTGAGCTTCAGTAAAGTTCAATATTGACTAAGTGAAGAGTTAGTGTATGCCAAGAAACCTAGTGTTGGTTGAGCATCATAAGGTAGTTTTTTTTTAGTGTTAGCATAAAGTGTTTTATCTAAGATTTGATGAATCTGAGCTGACAAAGTTGACTTCTTAAATTGTGTGAACTCTGTTGACAATTTTTTGATGAGCTAGTGGCATAGAATTTTGTGAACTATGTTGATGATATGTTATTGTAGAATGTGACATCACCGTCCTATAGCATTCAACATTTCACCAATAGCCCCCATGATCTTTGAGTTATGACCCTAAGAAGATTTATCTTCAAATGCACTTAGAGCATCTTAGAGACTCTTCAGTACAAGGTGGTCATGAAATGTGTAGCCTCTCTGTAATTAGAACAAGGTTGTCACTAGAGTCAGTATTAAGTAAATATATTATCTTTTAGCTCCCTTATGTTTTTGACATTGGGCACAGTGCAAGTTTGGTGTTAGCATTAAGTAAAAACATCATTTTTAAGGTTCCTACATAGTAATTACATTAAGTAAAAACATCCTTGTTGCTAATATTAAATTAATAAGTCTATATTTATAATACCTCAGGTGTTTCATTATCATTACATGAATACATAATTGCCAAAAATTGTAGTATCAAAAATAGAATAGATGTTTCTTCATTCCACTCCTTATTTAGTTTCTATCTTCATGCATGACTACTCTTCACAATGTACCTACATTCCAATATCATAAAAAGTATCGCTAGATAATTGTATTAAAGAAGGTAATTATCAGTTCATCGAATCATTATGAACAAAAGAACATAAGAAGTAAATATACCTAGTCAAGTGTTTTTGTAGGGTACTATCTCTCTGCTTTAGGGTCTCCAATAGTGCTTCATGATCACCATTACAAATAGTAAAAAGTTCTTTTACATTTGGTCTTCCTTGATGCTTCAACAACTTCACATTCTCTTCTATAATAAGATGTGAATATATGAGAATTATTCTATGCTTCTGATGGTCTTCAAATGTGGGAATGACATTGTGTAAGGCAAGAGAATCCCCAAAGGAGATGTCCTAGCCCCCAACAAATAACCACACAAAGGAAATAATACAATAAAGCAAAAATAAGACAAGATTTGATACCAAATCACAACTCTTTACTCATAGATATGATTACACGCAATATGCTCGGTTGTGAGGCCTTCCACTTTAGTGCCAGGATACAAACAACAATTATAATATCAGTTTTGCAAGATCCAACAAGATCCACTTACAAACTTGGTTCCAACTAGTCCATATCCACACTTTTACCCTTAGGTCCACCAAGCAATCCTTTAGTTCTCAAGCCGCATCCCTAGCTCTACAAAATTTGCATCTACACAATCCCCTTCACTCCTTTGAATGAATGAATTCTCTAGCTATACTAAAGACTCCACAAAACCCTTTACTTATACCCAACTAAGCCACAATTCAGCCTAGTTCATTACAAACTAAGCTAAATCCCTCTTATTAAATATATGTTGAGTCACAAGTCAACCACAACACAAATTAAATACCCATACATAAATCAAACGCCAAAAGTCATCTCATAGATAACTCGACATGAACATAGCTAAAACTGATACTAGCACTCAACACATGTAGGAACACTTAGCACCAATAGGTTCATTCAACATCCACTAACTATAGTAACTCGATATTCACTAGGAGCTACAATAACTTGACATCCACTAGGAGCTATAGTAACTCAACATCCACTAGGAGCTACAGTAACCCAGCATCCACTAGGAGCTACAGTAACTCAACATCCACTGGGAAGCTTTGCGGCAAAAGAAAAATTGGAAACCATTGGCACTCGGCTCCAACATGCAAGATTGTGAGAAATCCCAGGATGATCCTACATTAGACACCCCAGGTTCAAAAAAATCAAGTAATTGGAAGAACGTATTTTGGGATTCAACACATAAATCCCAAACAAGTTCTTCATATACATATCCTCCAATTCTTCAACTTGTACACTCTTTCCCTTGTTCTTCTTATGTTTCTTCGCATCCATCTTAGGTGTGCTATAGGTCTGCTTTCCACACTGATCTCCAACCTTCTCATTATCTATCAACTCAACTTGGCTGCCAACACTCAAGTTTCTCCTATTGAGTTCTTCATTTTACAAAAGAATGATGGAAAACTTCCTACCACCTTTCTCAACAATAAACACATTCTTGACACAATTATGCACAACCCCACAATAATTTTGCCAAGGTCTACCAAGTAACACATGACAACTATTTGTGTCCACAATATCACAAAACACTTGATCCTTATACTTCCCAATCTGGAAACATTGCTCCCTCACTTTCAAAGCATGTTCACCTTGCAACTACCCAATCCTATAAGGATAAGGGTGTCTCATTCTCTTCAAACTAAGTTTCTAAACCATCTCCTTAGAAACAAGGTTATCAATACTACCACCATCCATAATCACCTTGTAGACATTACTACTAGACTTACAACAAATCCTAAACAAACTCATCCTCTAATAAGAATCCAATGTCCTCTCACCAACTAGTACTAGTCGAACTAGCAAACTTTCTCCTTGCTCATGTTGACTATCTTGAACTACAACCTTATTCACAACAACAATTGTCCTACCAATCAAACATTCAAAAGATCTATGCCCTTCTTTACCACATTTAAAACAGTTACCTCTGAGCTCACCTCTACATGTCCTCCTTTTCTAATTATTGGGTTTCAATTCACCTTTAGCACTTGGTTTATCTTGTGCTAAGCTATCCTATATCTCCTTCCCTCTAGGATTACCTTGACTTTTCCATTTCAACTTATCTTCTACCTTCAGGGCATACTGATAAGCATCCTCAATTGAAGAAATATTCAGCATACCAACCTCAGCTTGAATATTGAATCTCAAACCATTAATATATTGAGCTAAATTTTCCTTTGACAATTCTCTATGACTAGATTGAATAGTCAACTTGTAAAACTCCTCAGTATAATCTTTTATAGTCATATCTTTCTGTTTCAGATTCTACAACCTTTTACATAAATCAAGTTCATAATGGGAAGGAATAAACTCAGCCTTCAAATTAGTCACTATCAACCTCCATCTAGTGATCTTCATTTCACATTCCTCTTCTCTATCTCTTTGTAATTCTTTCCACCAAACAATAGCATGTCCTTTTTGTTAGAAACAATAGTCCACCAAGATAACTGAGAGGGGGGAGGGTGAATCAATTGTCCAACAATTAAAACATTTATCTTCTTTAAACAAACTTAACCATTCAACCAAAGTAAACAACAACCATAATAAAATGCACATAGACAATTACACTAGATATGTTGACTAGGGAAACCCTTGATCAGAGGGAAAATCCCAATGGGAATGATGCCCACAAGATGATGTACTAATATAAATATTCCTTTTTAGAAGATGGACCTTATTAGCAGTCTATTACAATATTTAGTACATAGAGTCCCTATTAGGAGACTTTGAATCCCTATTAGGAGATTCCAACCCTATTGGGAGTTGTGGTACAATGTATGCAAGAAGAGCCCACTGCCCAAACATGCAATTTCAACTATAAGAAGAGCTCACTACTCAAAAAAGTAATTTATTGTTATCTTCCTCTTTCCTTTGTTCTATCAACTGAACCAATCATTGTTGAAACTTGTAGACTAGACCACAAACCTTAGATGCAAATACCAAACCTTAGATCACTTAAAAAAACCTTGGCAATGAAGTTTCCTTTACTTTTGCACTGCTCTAATCAACTTTGAATTTTGCTCTTGCTATTGCTTACAATAAAAAATAAAACCATATCATTCCATACCAAGATAAAGGAAAATGTCCTTCCTTTGTACTGAGTCCTCAAAAAAATTCCCTGAGTTGGCTGTTAGACCTTCTCATTTTATTATTATAGGACCACATTAAGAACACATTACACTTGGCAATAACATAAATATTTTTCCTTGCAACTTGAATAAATTTATATACACTCAATATTATGATGAATGAGCTTAACCACATCATCATCAACATGTCTTCTCCATGTTCTCAACCTCAATTCTCATAATAACAACTCTACGAAGAGATATAACAAGTTTACCAGAACATGCCTCTGTAAACTCTATCTTAGAACAGACATCACCAAAAATTATATAACTTCTTCTCGACTTATCCTTTCTTCTTTTGACATTAAATACATATACTAGATACTTAGAAGTATCTTCCATGACCTCAGATATTGTAAACACTCCACTAGTTGTTTGTACCAACTTGATCTTTTTTTTGTTCTTGTGTTAGATACCACAAAAAATTGTTATGTTGACGTCAATGACAGACTTAGTCATAAATGTAACATATCATCATAGTAACATATCTACAATACTCTGCCATAAGAATATCATTAGAATTCATGCTTGCAACCAATCTTCTAACAATCTCCCCCTTTGGAATTGGTGGCAACATAGATGAAAAACATCTATTTCCAAGAATACTAATAAAAGACTGCTAATCTTTTCAAATCCTTTTCATCAATCATTCTCGCCCATTAATATATCTTAATGTGGTTTTCGCCAAACTATCATTCCATGTTGTTTTCCATGCAATATTTCTACCTCAACATAATGTTTTTCATGCAATATTCTCCCCCATTGACATCAATGTCAAAGGTTTCAACAACCAGCTTTACTGCATCAAAATCTACAACAACTGATTCTTTCTAGCTAAAGTGTCAAGAGACAATGTTCAAAACAATATCAACAAGAGTCCTAGATGACTTTGTCCATCATAGATACTCCCCCATATACGAAGCATCAGTATTTAGTCTAGACAAACAATGGTGCTCTATTAATTTGGATTGATGCACTCTTGCATCGTCTACTTTGATGTAGGAAAGGGTATAACCCCAAGAATTTTTCAAAAGTCTCTTTAGGAAGAGGCTTAGTGAAAATATCTACAATCTGCTCTTTGGTGCTTACATAATCCATTCTAATTTCCTTATCTATAACTTTCTCTCTCAACATGTGATACTTGATAGAAATGTGATTAGTCTTTGAATGCAACATTGGATTCTTAGACATAGTTACTGTGCTTGTGTTGTCACAATGTATAACAACAGGTTCACTCATTTTTATCCCTATATCCTTCAGCATTTGCTTCATCCAAATGACTTGATTGCAATTATTTTCTGCTGAAACATATTCTTCTTTAGCTATACTTTGTGATGTACAATCCTACTTCTTACTTAACCAAAAAACCAATCTTTCTCCAAGAAAGAAGGCTCCACCAATAGTGCTCTTTCTATCATCCATACTGGCTGCCCAATCTACATCAATATAAGCACTTAGAGTAAAATCATTAGATGCGCCATACCATAATCCAAACTCTGATGTTCCTTTCAGATATCTAAATATCATTTTTAATACTATATAATGTGTTTCTCTAGGATCAGCTTGGAATCTTGCAATAACTCCAACTACATTCGCTATATCCGGCTATGTGTGAATCAAATATTGCAATCCTCTAATCATAGATTTGTACTTTTTCTGCTCAATAGTAGGTGTCTCAGCCTTTGTAGATAACTTGTGTCTAGTTACCATAGGTGTTCCAATGGGTTTACATGCTTCCAAACCAAACCTTTTCCTTCAAGTACTTAGTCTAAGAAATAAATATTCCTTCTTTATTCTATACGATCTGCAATTCTAGGAAATATTTCATTTCTCCTATCATACTCATCTTGAATTCCTTCTTCATCTCTTTAGCAAACATTTTCTTTCCTCATCATTTCCCCAAATATGATATCATCAACAAATATTACCAAAATTATTAAACCATCATCAATTTCTTTCCAATACAAATTACTATCTTCCATACCTTTTCTATATCCAAGTTTTGTCAAATGTTTATCCAACCTTGCATACCAAGTTTTGGGTGCTTGCTTCAATCCATACAATGCTTTTCTTAGTCTACATACTATGTCCTTGTCATTTGTCAAAGGACATCCTTCAGGCTATTCAATGTATACCTCTTCTTCAAGTTCTCCATTTAGAAATGCTAACTTGACATCCATTTGATATACTTTGAATATCTTTTGTGCTACATAGGCTAAGAATAATCTTATTGCTTCTATTCTATCCATTGGAGCATAGGTCTCATTATAATCTATTCCTTCTTATTGTGAGTAATGCTTACATACCAATCTTTCTTTGTTCCTTACAACTTCTCCTTGCTCATTCATCTTGTTCCTAAATACCCATTTAGTTCCTATCATATTCTTCTCTGTTAGTCTGAGGACCAATTATCATATCTCATTCTTTACTATTTGATCCAATTCATCTTTCATAGCTTGTTTCTAGTCATCATCTTTACATGGCTCATTTTCATTCTTAGGCTCAACATGAGATATCAGGGATAGTTCTTCATTGACTCTACTTCTTTTCATCACTCCTTTATCTTTTCTTCCAATGATTTGTTTAGATGGGTGATTCTTTATCATATTCTTTCCTAAAGTAGGAGTTGTTATCTCAACTCTTGGCTCTATTGAAGGTTCTGAGCTTTGTTCCTTCCTTGGCTCTCCTTCATTCTACAAATCATTGTTAGTCTCAAGAAATACTTCATCATTCCTTGGCTTAGTAACAACATCATCATCTGAATTGTAATCAACTATTCTCTCTTGTATTCTAAGTTTCTCATCAATTCTCACATTTGCATTGTCCATAATAGTCTTAGTTCTCTGATTATAACATCTATAAGCCTCTCTTTTCAATGAATAACTAAGAAACATACCCTCATTACTTCTAGCATCAAACTTATCGATATCATCATCACTTTTGATATAACACTTACTCCCAAAAACTCTGAAATACTTAATTCTAGGTGAGTGACCAAACCACAGTTCATAAGGGGTCCTATTTGTGTCCTTTCTAACTTGCACTTTGCTCATAGTGTAGACTACTGTATTCACAACTTCTCTCCAAAATGTCTTGAATACATCATTTTTTGCTAACATAGCTCTTGTAACTCTTGTAACTGACTTGTTCCTTCTCTCTACAATGCCATTTTGTTTAGGGGTTCTCAGAGCTGATAACTATCTCTTAATTCCATTTTCTTCACAAAACATGTCAAATTCATCTGAAGTAAATTCTCCTCCTCTATCTGATCTTAACCATTTAATCTTCATACCAGATTCATTTTCAACCCTATTCTTGAATATCTTAAACTTATCAAATTCCTTAGGTTTCTCTTTAAGAAATGCAACCCACATCATGCTAGAAAAATCATCAACTAGAATCATAAAATAACTTTCACCATAGCATCCTTTAGTCTTTGTAGGACCGATGAGATCTGTGTGTACAATCTCCAACTTTTTTGTAGTGGTAAGCTTCTTGCTGGGAAAATAAGTTCTATTATGTTTAGCCAAAACAAACTCCTTGCAAATTGTGTTAGTAGGCTTTACAATCTTCAGCAAATCTCTAACTGCAAACATTCTACTAGTATTTACAATACTATCAAAGTTTATATGACAAAATCTCTTATGCCATAACCAACTATCATCTACCTTTGCAACCAAACATGTCATTTCAATAGGATTCAATTGAAATACATTACCTATAGATCTGGTTCCTATTCTAATTACCTTTCCATCTTTGTCTTTGATCATGCATTTCTTTTTTGTGAACTGCAACTGATAACCTTTGTCTACTAATTGTCCAACACTCAAAAGATTGTGTTTTAAACCATCAACAAAGTATACATCTTCAGTGTTAGTTTTACCATCTAGAGTTATAGATCCAATACCTTTAACTTGGCATGTTGCATTGTTTCCAACTCTAACAATTCCTCCATCCTGACTTTTGAAGTCAACAAACTTTTTCATGTCACCAGTCATATGATGTGAAAAACCATTATCAATTATCCAATTAGATTTCTTCTCGACTTGTGATACCAAAGCTACCTTCTCTAGACTTTCTTCTTTAATTTCCACAAATCCAATTTCATCATTACTAGCACTAAATTTTTGTTCATCGAAATCATTATCTTCATTTGCATATAAACACTCTCTATCCTTTCTAGGTTTGTGATTTCCCTTATACGTTTTCTCTTTTTTAGGACATTTAGATGCATAATGAACATATTCATCATAAGTCCAACAATTAAAAATTTCCTTACCTCCTTTTTCTCTTCTTACCAGAAGGGCTACTCTTTCCTCAATCTTTCTGTCCTTCTCAAATTTGCTACTGCTTGCAAAATCTCCTCTAGCATTTGTGCTCCTTGATAAATTAGGTCAAATATTCAAGGCACTAGAAGCTATCTCTATTCTGGTCAATTCTTTGGACTATCTAAGTTCATTCTCAACTGCTTCAAGTCTTCCAATCAATATCTCCTTTGTGAAATATTTGGTACAAGATATCAATAACTATATCATTTGAACTACTAACTTAAATGGTATTGTTAGAGTCTTCAGTAACTTCCATATAACCTCATCATCTTCCTTGGTTCCTCCTTGAGCTTTGATACCTACAATAATTTCTGATATAGTACCAAAATATGTTCTTACAGATTCATCCTCCATCATGTTAGCATCTTGAAATGCACAAATCCAACTTTGTAGTCTCAACTTCTTAGAGTGTGCATCACCTTCAAAACTATTTTCTGAATATTTCCAAATCAAATGTGAAGTAGCAAGTGATTTTACTTGATTGTACTCAATTTCAGGAAGTGCAGTCAATAGTGCTTCTCTAGCTTTCATGGCACACATGAAAAGATCTCTTTCTGCCTCGGTACAAGTTTCCAAGTTATCTTCAGCAATGATTGTCTTCTTTGATCTTATCAAGGTCCAATATCCCAGACCCATACACAACTGATGTGTCTTCATCTTTTCTTTATAGCTATCATAATTTGTTCGATCGAACTTTTGGACAATCTTTCCTGAATATATTTGCCATGGATCTTCCAAAGTTGTTAAACTTTATCTTCAAGGACTTGATGCTCTAATACCAATTGTTAGAAATAATAATCCACCAATATAATTGAGAGGGGGGGTGAATCAATTATCCAACAATTAAAACATTTATCTTCTTTAAAAAAACTTAACCATTCAACCAAAGTAAACATAAACCATAATAAAATGTACATAGACAATTACACTAGATATGTTGACTAGGGAAACCCTTGATCAGAGGGAAAACCCCAGTGAGAATGATGCCCACAAGATGATGTACTAATATAAATATTCCTTGTTAGAGGATGCACCCTGTTAGGAGTCTATTACAACATTTAGTACATAGAGTCATTGTTAGGAGACTTTGAATCCCTGTTAGGAGATTCCAACCCTATTAAGAGTTGTGTTACAATGTATGTAAGAAGAACCCACTACCCAAACATGCAATTTCAACTACAAGAAGAGCTCACTACTCAAACAAGTAATTTATTGTTATCTTCCTCTTTCCTTTGTTCTGTCAACCAAACCAATCACTATCAAACCTTGTAGACTAGGTCATGAACCTCAGATCCAAATACCAAACTTTAGATCACTCAACAAAACCTCGGCAATGAAGTTTCCTTCACTTCCACACTACTCTAATCAAATTTGCATTCCACTCTTGCTATTGCTTATCATCAAAGATAAAACCATATCATTCTATACCATGATAAAAGAAAATTTCCTTCCTTTATACTGAGTCCTCAAAATAATTCCCCGAGTTAGATGTTAGACCTTCTCATTTAATTATTATAGGACCACATTAAGAACATGTTACACTTGGTGATAACATAAATCTTTTGCCTTGCAACTTGAACAAATTTTTGTACACTTAATATTATGATGAGCGAGCTTAGCCACATCATCACCAACATGTCTTTTTCATGTCCTCAACCTTGATTTTGAGAATAACAACTTTGCTAAGAGATATAACAATTTTACCAGAACATGCCTCTGTAAACTATATCTCAGAACAAACATCACCAAAACTTACATAACTTCTTCCAGACTTACTCTTTCTTCTTCTGACGTTAATTTGATATACTAGATACTTAGAAGTATCTCTCATAAACTCTTCTAGTGTAAACACTAAACTATTCATTCATACCAGCTTGATCTTTCCGCTATTCTTCTGTTAGATACCACAAAAAATTGCTATGTTGACATCAATGACAAACTCAGTCATGAGTGTAACATATCATCACAGTAACATATCTATAATACTCCCCCATAAGAATATCATTAGCATTCATGCTTGCAACCAATCTTATAATACTTTCAACTTAGTTTGTGGTAATGTCACTCTAAGAGGATCCTTAATATCCTCAAGCTCAAAGTAGTCTTCCAATTCACCAATCTAATCAATCAAGTCTTCAAGAGTCAAAGTACCTAAGAAATTAGAAACCTGCATCTTATGCTTCAACTTCAACTGAGATCTAGGTCTAGAAAATTGACTAGCCCTAGTTCTAATAGGTCTCTCCACATGATCAGTTCTGTCTTTAGCACTAGATCTAGTAACTTCAAAGCCTTCAACAACTTCCTCATAACTACCTTCAGTACCTACATGCCTAGGTATGCCACCTAAAGCACTTACAATTTCAGCAATCATGTCACTTTCAATGCAATCTCATATCTAAACTCTACTCTAATATTCTCTAAGATCCTTTCTTCCATACCATCACTAAGATCATTAATTGCCCTAGGATCCAATCTTCTTGGAGGTATCTTCCAAAATTTTAGAAAACCCTAAGCAATAGATCCACCAATCCAAAAGATCAATCAGCCACAAGATCAACATTCTCCAACACAAGAGCCTAATGCAAACTACCTCAATTTTGGTGATCTATGTACACACTTAGGAACAACCTTCACTCTGATACAATATGATGCAGTGCAAGGTAGGAGAATTCCTAAAGGAGATGTCCTAGCCCCCAACAAATAACCACACAATGGAAACAATACAATAAAGCAACAATAAGATAATATCTAATACCAAATCACAACTCTTTATTCATAGATATAAGTAATTACATGCAATATGCCTGGCCATAAGGCCTTCCATGTTAGGGCCAAAATACAAACAACAATTGCAATATTAGTTCTACAAGATCCAACAAGATCCACTTACAAACTTGATTCTAGCTAGTCTAGATCCACACTAGATAAGAACGCCAAGAGAATCCACACATGTACCCTTAGGTCCACCAAGTAGTCCTATGGTTCTCAAGCCATAGACCTAGCTCTACAAAATTCACATCTACACAATCCCCTTCACTCCTTTGAATGAATGAATTTTCTAGCTATGCTAAAGACTCCACAAAACCCTTTGCTTATACCCAACTAAGGCACAAGTCAACTTAGCTCTTTACAAATAAAATTAAATCCCTCTCATTAAATATATATTGAGCCACAAGTTGGCCACAACAAAATTAAATGTCCACACATAAATTAAATGCCAAAAGCAGGCTCACAAACAACTTGACATGAATGAAGCCAAAACCAATACTAGCAATCGACACATACAGGAACACTCAGCACCAATAGGAACACTTGGCACCAACATATTCACTTGGAATCCACTAACTATAGTAACTTGGCATCCACTGGGAGCTATAGTAACTCGGCATCCATTAGGAGCTACAATAACTTGGCATGCACTATGCAACTCGACAACAACATAAAAATTGGAAACCACTGGCACTTGGTTCCAATATACAGGATTGCAAGAAAGCCTAAGATGCTCCTGCATTAGGGAATTAAATTCCTTCTAAGCATGTATGTATGCAACTATGTTCTGGAAATTATTAACTAAACTAGTAGGATATGTGAATCCATCATCATCTATACTCAGTTGTGCAAGCTTTTGTTTACCTCTTACACAACATGCTAACCAATAATATATTTTCTCATCATGCCCCTATGGTGTAACCAATGTAAAGACATATCCTAGCTGAAGAAGATCTGATAGATGGTTATGCTCAACTAAACTTCCCATATCATCATTTCTAATAGAGGGCATGATAGATAATGGAGTAAGATAATGTGGATCCCATGTGTCCACCCTCTCACTCGACTTACAATGATCCCAATCACTATAAAAACAACTAGGACAAAAGAAAGCTAGCTATCATGTCCAAATGGCCCATGTACTATAATTAGAGCTCCAGAGTGAATCCAGGATTCCAATGATGCATAACAAGAAAAAATACATTGCAATACAGTATCATTTTCTAAGAGAATTAGTGCAAGACAAAGAGGTTAGATTGGAATATGTGAATACAAAGCAACAAATTGCAGACATATTCACCAAGCTGTTACCTAAGGATGCATTTTTGTATCTAAGAAGTAAGCTAGGGGTCATTCCCCTATTTGAATCTCACTAAAAAATGTTTAATAATGCATCAACCAAGCATTTTGAAGATTAGACAAGTTGATGCAGTATTATCAAAGAAGATTGCATAAGAATTAGTACATCAAGTACATGGAAAATACATTTATTGTTGTCTTTGGGATGAGATGTCAAAGAGGGAGAATTTGTTGTCATATCAAATATCAGAGAAATTTTGTAGAAAGGGAGAGTTTTTTGTCTTTAGAAAATTCATGTCGAAAAAAAAAAATCATTCCAGAGGGAGAGATTGATGTCAGAGGATGTTCTCACTGATAGAGGGAGTTCTGATGGATGAGAATCATAATGAAACTAAGGATATTATCCTTACTTATATTTTGCTCTATTTTTTTAATAATATTATAATATGTTGTGTTGCCATAAATGCCAAAGAGGGAGATTGTTGAAAATAATTATTCAATTGTATGTTGCATTTGATGTTACACAAAATGTCAAGCCTTTACCAAGAAATCAATGTTTTTTGAGCTTACTCAAGCATCAAAGGCAATTTCTTGTGTATGTCAAGTGTTTAGTGATAACCAAGTTTAGAGACAGTTTTGACCGTCCTCAGTTGGTTAATGAAGCATATCTTATATTGACTGAGTTTACTTGGTTACTAAAGGAAAGTTAGCATGAATTCAGTATTGGCCAATTTGGGTACATTGGTTAATGTTACAACTCTTGCTCTAACCCCATTGGGTCGGTTAACGAAGGGATTCTTAGTATTGACTGAATACTCAATTTTATATTAGCCGACTGTCAATATATTAAGTTTGATAAATTTATTGGTTAATAATAGATGACTTAAGGGTTAATATTTGATTGATTAAAAGAGTATTTAAGTCAACTTGATAAGGTAAATCATATATATGAAAGGTCATGTTGAGGATTGAATGTGGAATTGAAAAAGATGAATTAAGAAAGCAAGTTTTAAGGATATCTATAAAGGGCAGAGCATCCAAGTTGACCTAGCTACAAAGAACATTCTAATCAAGGAGGATCAAGTAATCAAGCTAGAATTGAGATATGAACCAACAAAGATATCTGCATCAACAATCAGGTCAAGTCATTGTTACTCTCTAATAATTGTAGTAGTGAATCGAATCTCTTAATAGAGTTAGCCTAACAACTATTCAACAAATCCTCTAACAAGGTGGCATTTCTAGATTGAAGTGTCTAAAGACCTCTAAAAAATTTACTCTTAACAGGGTGAATTAAATCCTCTAATAGGGTCACACCTAATGGTGTGTTTTCTAACCTTTAACATGGTTGGCTCCTAACAACACTCACTTTAGAAGAGTGAAAATAGTAACTAGTTGCAATTGGTGGTTTTCCCAAATTGGGTTTCCATGTTAAATCTTGACATCTCTTATGTTCATGTTATTTCCTTTATGTTTCTACAACTATGTTAATAAAGGCTAATCACATTAATATCTTAAGGTCTAATTATCTAGCGCAAACTGAGTGACATTAGTATATTCAGTGTTAATTGAGTTACAACAGAATATTCAATGTTAATCAAGTTACAACAAGTTTTAATTTTATATTGTGTTGACATCTTAAAGGGACTTTTGGATTTATTTTTATAGTAACCAATTCACCCCTCCCCTCTCAGTTAGTCCTTTCCATTTCCAACAGAATCAACTACATGGAAGAGTCTTTTAAAGATACATAACAAAATGAAAATAGTCTCAAGAATAATAATATGTATGCTTTTTAGATAAGGTTTGTTAAAATCATATGACTTTTCATTTTTCTTGTAAGTACATTTAAAAGAGTTGTTTACATGACTAGTAGATGATAAAATGAAGTGTTAAAATGAATAGTGATAATGTTGTTATCACAGTCACAAGTCATGGAAGACTGTGAGCAGCAGTGGAGAAGGACAACCAAATAATGAGAAAAATAATGATTTTCCTAGTTACAAAATGAAGTGACAATGTAAACAAAACTAAAAATGGTGATAAGTAACTATTGTAGGAAAATAGTATCACATGAAGTTCAAAGCTAAATACGAAAATGATTTCAAATAAGGGCATGTAAGTGATTCAAAGGAATCCTTGTTACACTGAGAGAAGTCAAAAAACAATGGAAAAGATGTTTTGTTCAATATATTAAAAATAGTGAATGCATATGATAAAACACAAACTATTTTCTCAAAATCTGACAAGAATTTACCTGTCATAACTAATTTTGTTGCCTATTTTTGCTAAACTAATGGAATAAATGATTTCACATTTGCATCACATGTTGCTTAGTTTTTTACTTATGCTTGGTGAAATCTAGCTTGCAAAGCTGCTACCTGTTCTTATGCTAGGTGTTTTTGAATCTTTCTTTTTGACTGATGAACCATATATGTTTTACAACTCACTTAGACTTTGCTTTATAGAAGCTTGCCCTCCAAGATTTGTAGAATTGAATTTGGGGCTTGCCAAAGCTTTCTTTTTTAACAAATCCGGTCTTTTTTTTTTGTTTTTCCATGGAGCTGGTGACTATCCTTTTAAAGAAACTTCCAGTTGGAGGAGTAGCTATGGGTGAATTATGTTTTCCTGAGTTTGTTAGAATATTTTTGGTACTGAGAACATTTTTCTTAGTCAATGAGCTAAATCCTTTTCGAGTTGTATTCATTGCAGTATGATAATCCATAATCTCCTCCTCAATCAGGCTTTCCTCCTCAATAGGAAAACATCTAGTATGCTCTTGAACTTGCTTTGCAAACAAGTTAGAGTCTATCCATGGAATCTGTGACAGTTCTGTCAAATAATATTCCACCTACATGGGTCAATGAATCTGAATAATCAATCTTTGGTGGATATCCCTTCCCCCAACATTTGATGGAGTATTCTGAGTGATCACTAGAGTCTAAGGAAAGATAAGCCCATCACACAATTGATGGTGTGTAATTTCTACACTTCAACATTTGATTTATTGGAGTGAATGAGTAAAGAGCATTGTGAAAACCTGTAGCTTCCTTATCCCTATTCACAAGGTTATCCATTTCTCATCACTCTATAGGCTTTCCTGCTATTGTGTAAGTCTTCCCCATTTTGAATCCCTGTGATATTTCTATTTCATGAAGGGAACCTAATCTTGTGCTTGGAAAAGGATTGTCATGACTAGTTGAATCAACAATATTTCTTGTTGAGGAAAACTTGTGGTGTTTTTTAGGCTGTGGCCGACATGTTGTAACCCTAAAGCAACATAAAATACTTGTATAAAAGGGCTTAGGGTTAGGTATTTTTCATTAAGTTGTGATGCGAAATTGGTTCTTGCGGCAGTATTGAGCTGTAAGGGATTATAGATTGTATCAACTTGTAATTAATGGATTGTAATAAGCTCGGACTTACTGTTTAGTGGATGTAGCCTAGGTATTGGGTGAACCACGTTAAATCTTGGTGCCTTGTGTTCTTTTCTATGTGATCTATTATTTTATGTTATTGGTTATATTTGCATGTAATTTTTATTTCTATCCATTTTTTTCGAACCCCAAAGAATTTATGAAGTATGTACAGTACTTTCTTGATCAGTCACCACAAACTAACATGTGGAAGACTCCATCATGCCTTACATCCCTAGAATGTCTCCCAAACCTTTTGCAAGTCTATCATTTGTAGCTTCACACGAACAATCTGCTCTCAAACTAGACTGTAGTCCAAATTCATTGGTAGGCTACTTATTAACTGCAACTAGCTTACTTAAACCACGGTGACCCAATTTTTTAACCACATTTCTTTTCACCTGCTTTACTTCTATTTGCATATGACGACTAGAGCTTGAAGCCTCTCTCATAGTAGTTGCAACCTAGGCATTAAAACCAACTTTTTAAAATTATAATAATTTGACTAGCCGTCATAATTGCGACGTACTCTTCCAACAACTAGCCTTCACTTGCACATCACATCTGTCACAACAACGTCACAATTACGATGACCAGTCTCGACAGATGAACGTCGCTTCCACAACACAGTTGTTGCATAGACATTGCAATTGTGATAAAGGACTAGAAGTTTAAGATGTCGTACTTATGATGACAGATTTTTGCAATTGCGATGTTGTGAACATGAACTCTTATCCCTTCCTTCTACCAAGTTACAATAGTGTCATCCATCACTATTACGACTTATAACATGGCCGTCGCAATTTGCGATAGCAAAAGTCCAACGACCATCCGATGGGAGCCAATTCGTGGTTTTGTCGCTTGGGTGACGGGTAGACTTCCCAATTGCGATGGTCTGTTGTCGCAATTCGGGTCCAAATGTTGTAGTGTTGAAAAAGGGAGGGACTCAAAATTAGGAAACACACATAGTAAGGGCACTAAAAGGGCTAATAGGTGAAGAGACCCAGTAGTCGCCAGGGTGTCCAATGACAATGAGGGTTTCATGATAGATATCCCCCAATTACTGCTTTTAAAAAGCCCAAAAAAATGATAACATATGTACTAATAGCCAATAACACATGTACTAATAGCCAATCAAACATGTACTATTAGTTGACCAATTTTTTGCTTTCTTGGTTGTTGATTGGTCTATTTGTGCCAACAATACTATTTTTTTTGTGAGAGGCTATTGGGGGTGAAAAAAACTAGTATTGGGTGAGTGTTTTAAAATGACACTTTTTGACCACTTCACACTCCACGATTTCTAAAGAGAATTTGTTAGTGCCCAAACATTAAAACCTTAGCTTTAAGCTCTTGAGTCAACTACATAAGTACATTGAAAAAATCAACATAATTCGACTTATGTTTTAGGAGATGAGTGCATGAAGTTAGCCGGATGGCTAATGGGTTTCTTCGCCTACATGATGTAAAATTGAGATTGGAAGGCGACAGTTTTTTTTCCCAAATTCTCATAAAACACATAAAAAGCTAAAACAAAAGTCCGCCTTCTTATTCAAACACGGTTCCCTGGCCAGCTTCGTGACGCTTGGGTTTCAATGAATGCATTCACTGGCTAGATGGGATATTTTAGCTGCAGACAACCCATTTTGAATGCGAGCAATCTTCACGCTGACATGCCGTCCATCTATGGCATGGCATTACAAGAACGTTCCAGGGTTTTCAGGCATTTTAACAAAAGTTCCATCTCCACTAATCAAGAGCCTATATTAAAAGCACAAGTGGGTACGAACAAAATATCATTTTTGATGGATCATGATTCTTGTGCTTCTTTTCTGCAGGAGTGTGCCAATAGCAGAAGTCTTGCAGAAGGCAAGCAACTCCATGCTCAGATGCTTGTAACAGGTACGGAACAATCTTCCATTTTAGCTACCAAGCTAGTTAACTTATATGCCATTTGGGGATGTTTCAGGGAGGCTCACATAGCTTTTCAGAGTATACCAAAGCTAATTCCTTACTCTTGCAATGCAATGATTAGAGGATATGTCAAGCACGGATTTTTTCAAGAAGCTCTTGAGCTGTTTCAACAATTGGAAAAGGAGGGTGTACCTGCAGACAATTTTACGTTCCCTTTTGTTCTGAAGGCGTGCACCGAACTTTCGAATTTGAAGCAGGGAATTGAGGTACATAATGCTATAATTAGGTTTGGCTTTGCTTCTAATGGTTTTGTTGCAAATACCCTTATAGACATGTACGGCAAATGTGGCGATATTGAGGACGCGCGTCAAGTGTTTGACAAAATGTCTCACAGAGATGTGGTTGCCTGGACTAGTATGATTACAGGTTATGCGCAGCGGCATATAATGGATGAAGCGTTGAACCTTTTTCGCCAAATGCAGGTAGAAGGTGTTGAACCCAATTCGTTAACTGCAACAACAGTTCTCCCAGTTTGTGGCCAATTACGATTTCTACAATGCGGTAAAGAGATTCACTGTTATTTGGTGAAGAAGGGGTTTGAGGAGGATGTCTTTGCCGGAAGTGCTCTTGTGGACATGTACGCTAAATGTCGAAATGTACATGATGCACGTTACGTGTTTGACAAAATGCCTGTAAGAAATGTGGTTTCGTGGAATGGGATGATTTCAGGTTATGCTCAGAATGAGTATTCCAATGAAGCTATGGAACTCTTTAGTTTAATGCAACTTTCAGGAATTAAACTCAATTCAATCGCTATCATTAGTGTTCTCCCAGCCTTTGCCCGATTAGGTTTCCTGAAGCAGGGGAAGGAAATACACTGTTGTATTTTAAAAAATGCATTTGAATATAATGTTTTTGCTTCCAACGGTCTCATAGACATGTATGCTAAATGTGGAACTTTAAATTTTGCGAGACATGTGTTTGACAAAATACCTTATAGAGATGTTGGATCTTGGACCGCAATGATTGCAGGCTATGGTATGCATGGTCATGGGGGCAAGGCACTCAAACTCTATAATCAAATGCAACTCTCAGGAATAACCCCAAATGAGATTACCTTCACTGCTATTTTAATTGCCTGTAGCCATTCGGGACTTGTATATGAAGGTCGGAAGATATTTGATTCTATCGCTCTGCTGTATCCTAGTATGCTCCACGAGAAGCATTGTGCATGTATGGTTGATCTTCTTGGCCGTGCAGGGCTCTTAGATGAAGCATGGGATTTTGTTAAAAATATGCCCATAGAACCTGGAAAGAATGTATGGGGAACCTTGCTTGCTGCATGCAGAGTAAATAACAACATAAGTTTAGGACAATATGTAGCAGAAAAATTCCTTGAGTTGGAGTCGGATAATGTAGGTTTTTATGTATTGCTATCAAACATGTACGCTGAAGCTGGCAGGTGGGAAGATGCAGAAAATGTAAGAGCTATTATGAAACAAAAGGGATTGAAAAAAAGCCCCGGATGCAGCTGGATTGAGATGGGCAATAAAGTCCACACTTTTCAGGTAGAAGACAAATCACATCCCCAATCAGCAGAGATCTATGCAATGTTGGAGAAGTTGTCTCGGCAGATGAAGGCTGCTGGTTTTGTTCCCGACACCAGCTTTGTATTTCACAATGTGGACGAGGAAGAGAAGGAATACATCTTATGTGGGCATAGTGAGAAACTAGCCATTGCTTTTGGGCTATTAAATACATTGCCTGGAACACCAATCCGTGTCAACAAGAATCTTCGTGTTTGTGGTGATTGTCATGCTGCGACTAAGTTAATCTCCAAGCTTGTCAATCGCGAAATCATCGTTAGGGATTCATACCGTTTCCATCATTTTAGAGATGGGAACTGCTCTTGTAGGGATTATTGGTGATGATCGAAGAACCCATTAAACTTTTCTGCACGATGATACAGTTGCGGGCTACAGAATTAGGCTGCGTAGAAAAAGATCAAAACATCACTCATCTAATTTTTAATGAAGCAAAATCTTTAGGGATGAAATGAGAACATGCTAATTGCTCAGATATTCTCCTAGCTGGAAATATTGCAGAGATCTGCTCGATGCTAGGAATGTGCTTCTACTTAACAAGTGTTGATATGCACCTTTTGAAGCAGAGGTAGAAAAACAGGGAATTGTAGAATACATTGGAGAAAGAAATCTAAGCAACTTGCTACAGAGTACAGAAATTTGGTGAACAGTATGAGTTGCTTGTGATCAATTCTGTATGAGAGCTTGGAAGGTTTTGTCCACTGTTACGACTTAGACATGTAATACTATTCTCTTAAGAGGACATTCTGCCAACACATTGTTACAATACCATGGTCAAGAAATTTTGTACCAGTTTCAAAGAGAAATACTCAGAGAACAATATAGGAAGAAAGATGAGCATTCTATATTAGTTTGCACATCAATCTTTTCCTTTCATCTGTGTGATTTATGAGTTATATTACCAATTCTATCTTATTCTCAAAGCTTCTTAACAACAGTTATTTCTTAGCATGATGTAGTTCACTGATTAATGCTACGCAGAGTATTGATATGCTAGATGAATCATAAGAAGCTTGATGCTTGCGAACATCCTTCGATAAATAACTAAATCATAAAATATATGACAAACCATGCGTTGACTATGACTTCTTTCATTTCTGTCAAGGGTATATGTGTAACAAAGCTTATCTTCAGGGTAAACTGCAGTAAGAAAGCTTATCTTTAGGGGAACTGCACTAACCAAGCTTATCTTGAAGTAAACTGCATATTTTTTTATCATTGAAGAGATTAATTAAAAAATATAAGTAGGCAATTTTTTTTACAGCAAGTCAAATCATGATATTGTTTTCGATTGAGTAAAACAGGTTTTGAAGGGCCCTGAAACCCAGTCGAAGAAGATCTAAAGATTTATGCCATTAAGCCCATAAGGTGAGAGAAGTCACAAAATTAAACAGAACAGGGCCAGCAACGAGACAAGAAGCCATCCAAAAGAGAGGGGACGCTGAAACCTTGAACAAAGAGAGCCAGTAGAGCAGCAACAGCTAAAAAAGATAGATCATACAAAGACCTAGTTGTAACCGACACCCCACAAAATGAAACAACTGGTGGTCATAAAAATAAACAATCATACAACAGACCACCCTATAAGAAAATACAAATAAAAGAGTTAAGATTTCGGATCTAAGGGCGATGTCAAAAGAAGCAGAGGGATTCTTAGAATGTTTCCGTTTAATTGTAATCCATCCTTCTTCAACCTTGGCTGCAACAGCATATGAAGCCAATGAATCCATAGAACAATTAATCCTACTAGGGATAGGCTTACCCAAAGAAGCAGAGCCAGCTCCAACAGAGAGAGGCTCACCATAAGAAGCAGAGCCACACCATTATATAGAACATTAGCAGCAGCCAAAGCATTAGTACCCTTGGTGGATTCAGCCAGGGGCACAGACCTGACACCACTAGAGGGCATGACACCACCCGTAGTAGCTGGGGCAGCAGGTTCCATAGGAGCAAGAGGTGAAGTAGAGACAACAGTAGCAATAGAATCAGCTGAGTTAGTATTAGCAGGAGCTTCAGTCACACGTACATTTACCAGAGCAGTAGCAACAACCAAAGAGGCAGAACCCATAGAAGAATCATAATGAGACACACAAATCTGGGATGAAATTGGAGCATTCACATCCGAATGAGGGTACTCCTTTCAAACAATGTAATAATCATCAGAAGAACCCTTCCAGCACAAGGAAGACTTTTTTGGCTTTCCTTCATTAATCTGCAATTAGCTGCAACATGCTCAATCTTGAAACACTTTCTACATCAGAAAGGGAAGCCCTCATAGTCCAAAGGTTGAATCTAAGTGCCCTTTGGAGACTTCAGCTCAATCTCAGCTGGAAGGCCATTAAAGGCATCCATGTCAACAAGAATACGTGCAAAGGTTGAGTGTATCATATCAGATGAATCCTCATCAACCATCAAAAAATCATCAACGGCATCTCCAATTTCTTCCAGTACTGGATCCTTCCAAAGACAAAGCGGGAGTTAGGGGAGATGAACCTAAGTAGGAACCTTGCAAAAGGTTTCACAGGAAGGGTTGAAGCCTACATGCCAACGCTTTATTATCAAAGGGACGGGATTCTCCACGGTGAAAAAATGCCTGCAAAGAACAATTTCTCTATTCAAGTCTCAAACTTGGTAGCAAAAAAACCCTTGGCTAAAGGGAAAATGTGTGTCGTATCTGAAACAAGAGGCTTCTAGTGAGCAGAAATCCACTTGTGAAGTTGGGGAAGAGAGGGCCAAAAACTCCTAAGTCTGCAAATGATAGCCCTTGCAGACAAGTCATAAGCCATAGTGTTGATATCATCAACAGTTTTCACATTCAGATCAACAACAGCAGGACGACAGATAGGAAAAGGTTGTGTCACAGTCCGACCATTACTAGGAGTAGCCATCGCAGCATGAGAAGAGTCATTAGAGGAGCCACTGATAATAGAACCACCCTTAGCCACATGAGCCATAGACAAAGCAGCCACATCCCAGTTCTATAGAACATCAAAGGTTGAAACCCTAGGTGCAACCTCATTAGCATGGAAAGGCTTTCTGTTGGAAAAGGGAGGAAGAAACCTGCCTTTCCCAACCGCGATAGAAGCAAGGCGAACAGAAAAGACAACACCCCCTTGAAGCCAAACCATCAGAAAGAAGAGAGGTGGGCACAAAATTCATGGGCCCAACAAGGAAAGAGGAGGTGGACCATTCATGAACGACCAATGTGGAATCCTCAGCGGATGGGGCCAAGCACTCCCAAGACCACCATCAACAACATGGGGAAATTGGGTAGGAGGGAGCATCCAATAGTACCATTCAAAAAATAGTCAAATCGTGATATTGTTTTTAACAAGAAAAACAGGTTTTATAGGGATCCTTAAACCCAATTGTTATAACAAAAACCAAGACTGATAATAAGCATATAAAGCCCAACCAAACAAAGACAAGTCACACAGCTGATAATAAGCATGAAAGCCCAACCAAACACAAAGGCCAACGAAAAGGCTAGTTCAACTTACATTGAAAAACCTAGAACAAGTAAAAGCCAACTTGACAAAAAACAGCAGTAAACTAACAGCTAAAGGCAGGAATAAATAAAACATGATTACTCTTCTGTCTTTCTCTCAAGGTCTTGCGTCGTTTGAGCTACTTCATAGACTTTGTGAGTCTCCTCAACAATCTGCTTTTGACTCTTATGGGCTTCCCGGTCCAGACTGCTGAAAGTAATTTCGGTCGCTGCATCCTCTTCCACCCTGGCTCTTTCCCTGTCCTTGTCCTCACTCTTGTCCAGTAGGCCTTTGGCTTTTAACATTCCAGTAAGGGACAAAATGTTATCATTGATAGAATTGAGGATGAAGATCATCTGGTTTGCCAGATTGTGATTATAGTTTTCCAGGTTCAGGATTCTCTTCTCAGCTAAACTGATTCTATACTCATTCTTCTAATTTCCCAGACCTGGCTCCTTCCTACTGTTTTCCATTTGGCCAATTATTTCTTTGATCTCTTCGAGTTCATGGTAAAGCCATTTGATTGACCTGAAGTTGTCAATCATGCTATTACGAGCATTATTCAATAGATTCATGCCCGTTTCTCTAACATTATCCGTTATTGCCACCATTGTTGGATCGATGAGTTCTTCGAACTGGAGCTGGTCCTATTTTTCTTCCAGAAGTTGGGGATTCATTGTCTCTTTGATAATCCTCATCTTGGATGTTCTGACATTAAAATTAATCCATGCATTTTGCCTATCCTTAATAATCACTTCTCCACCCTCTCCTCCAATTTTCTCCTTCTCCTACTCCTGGGGATGAATAGGGGAAAGAGAAATAGTTGAGATATTCAACCCTGACCCCAAAACCCCCTCAACATCCATCTATTTTTCCCTTTTCCTTTTCTTTGCAACTAGTTCCTCCCTCTTAATTTCCATCTCCTCCTCCTCATCATTAGATTTTAAATCCTCCCCTTCCTCATTGTTTTCTTCATCACCCTGGCCTGTAATTTTAGGCCTATGTCCTCTAGGGCTCTTTTTGCTTGGGATAATAGGTGAGGGCAATTTTTTCTTTGACTCTTTAGCCTTCTTTCCAGAGGAAACCTTTTCCTCCCCCTCCGAGTTGATACTTTCAATATCCTCCGAATTAGAGGAAAAACTAGAGTTGCTTGAGTCCTCAGAGGCATCCGCACTAGGTTGAGGGGATTTGCTTAAAGTCTGGGCTTTAAAATGCTCATAAATTAATAACAACATTCCCTCATGTAGGGCGGGATTCACAAAGGGTTTTTTCTTATATCTTGTGATAGCCTTGCTCATAGAAGTAAACAAATAAAAGGGGAAAGAAATCTTGATGCCATGACGAAAATGGTTGAGAAAAACAAAGTGATGGGTTCTCACCCGGTCAAATCTAGTATCGAACGAAATATACTCTATAATAGCTCGTAAAACATACCTCCAAAGTTTTTTGATGGAATCCATTCCATAGTATGTTTCGCATTTTACCAGATCATTCCTCTCCTCCATTTTCTTTGCAAAATCTTTGACCACGTTCACCAATAGCTTCTTGTCTCTATAAAATTTAAAGCCTTCCACCGAAATTTCAGACACAAGAACAACGACTTCCTCAGTAATCTGAAAGAAACTCCATTCACTTTAACTCTCCCATCCTTCCAAGAGTTCACCATACTGTTAGTAACATTTGGGTCGAAGCCATGGAGTTTAGCAATGTAATTTGCTATACCTCCCTTCTCCAATTTCTCCCATACTTTTGCCCTTTCTTTCCATTTTTCTGCTTCCCCCACAGGCTCCTTCCTACTCCGTTCCCCCACCATTTTTGCACTCTCCACCCCTACAATTCTCATAAACACCAACCTCTGCAAACCCTTCTCAACCCTTTGAAAGCTCTGGTTTTCATGTCTTTGAGAAGTGCCAAAATATTTTTCTATACTCTAGGAAAAAAGGCAGACGAAAATATCGACCCACAAAACATGTCGATATGACATTGATAACCTCACCTCTTGACTGCATTTTCCGTAAATGCTATAATTACAATAACTCACACCCCAACTTCCATAAATTAACATTATTACAATAAGATCTCTACCGTACTTCCCTGGATTTTTTCCAGTTCGATAAGACTCCTAACTTCTACTAGAATATTCCCATCTGAATTCCAAGTCATCACCTTATCTTGCTTGAGTGCTTTGTTGGCGAACCAGTTTGCCACAGGGTTAGCTTCCCTATAAACATGGGCGGCATGGATACATTCGAAATTTTGAAGAAGATTTCGGGTCTCTTCAATTAAATTAGCAATAGACCAAGAAGGTTGATTGATTCCTTTAATACATCTTATAATGTTATTAGAATCCCCCTCTAACCATAATTTTTTGATCCCCATTTCAAAGGCCAATTTAACTATATGGAAAGTAGCACTGGCTTCTGCAAAGTGGTTAGTTTGGAAACCCAATGGATGAGAAAAAGCCGCCACCTCTCCACCAAAATTATTTCTTATGATTCCTCCACAACCCGAAGGTCCATGGTTACCTTTTGTTGCACCATCAAAATTTGATTTATGCCATCCCTCAGGAGGGAGCAACCATTTCACATCCTATCTTTTGGACTTCTTGTCCTTTTCTTTCTCCTTCTTATTTACCACCATTTTCAATATCTCCCCCCTTCCTTACCTCGTAGTTTTCCTTTATGCTTCTATAAATTTTCTCTCTTAGAACATAAGCAGGTTCCTCTCTGTCTCTTAAAATTCTATTGTTTCTTTCCTTCCAAATTCCCCAACAAAAATGAGACAAGTCTAGGAACTTAAATCCAGCAAGTTTGAACCCTTGAACATACAAATCATGATATTGTTATAGTCAACTATATAGTTTTTTGAGTCCAACTTATTGATCTATGTTTTAGTATTCAATTGTATGTTTTTTGAGTCAAACTCATTGAGTTTGACTTAAAAAACTACACAATTGAACATACAAATCGTGATATTGTTATAGTCAACTATGTAGTTTTTTGAGTCAAACTCATTGAGTTTGACTAAAAAAACTACACAATTGAATTTTTATAACAATATTACAAAATACACTCAAGTAAATATTTATATCTAACATGTTAAGAATTGAAAATAGCTAATACTTGTAATCAATTCTGAAAACATGCTTTTATGTTCATCACTTGCATACGATATTTTGAACTATTTTTAGATTTTGCCTATTTAGTGAATTATTATTTAGTTTGTTAGACATATTGAGATGCTGTTGGCATTGTGACCACTGATGTCAACCTTCGTATCAATTGCTTGGGAGTATTGATTGGTGGTTGGTAGTTTTAGTGGTATACTTGTTGGCTGTCGATAAAGTATCAAATGTTTCAGTTATAAACAATAATATGTTCAGTATGTACAATTTTCATGCTTTATGGCATGTGTACTTCGCTTTACTCATGTATTACATATCTTAGTAAAGTTATATACTTTTGGTAATCTGTCATGCCTAAAATTTGGACAAAAACACATCGATATGTATGTATGTATGTATTTTTAATGGTTAAATTAGGTTAACTAACCACATATCTAAATTGAGTTGCAACTATATTGATAATCGTTGTACAAGTTGATAGTTCAAGTTGGATGTTTAAGAGAATCTTGTTTGGTTTTTAGTTTTCTATTGTTGAAAGTTCACTAACTACATGTTTATGTTCGATGTCGTAGGTTTTCAAAATCATTTTCCAGTTGTCTAAAATCAAGTTTATGTTTTAATTCACCAGAGGATCACTTATAGTGTCTATTGTTCATACGAAGTTTATTATAATATTAAAATAATATATTAATGTCTTGTAGGTTATAATGATACTAATTATCAAAAACCCATTTGTTATCATCATTATAATAATCAAATCTTATTTTAATTCTTTACCCATTATTTGCCATCATTATGATATTCCAATTTAATTCTATTTTGTAAATCCTTTAATCATCATTCTAAATTTACCAAATAAATTATTAATTAATATATAAAATATTATACATTAATTGTTACATTAAATAATATATTTTATATTATATATCATAATATATTAAACAAGATGTATTGTAAAACACACAGATAGATATATAATATTGTAATTATAAAATTATATATATATATAAGATTATATAATAATAATACATATTTTATATTAAAAAAACATAAAATAAAATAAAGTAAATTATAAAAAAAATGCACACACCTTATTCTCTCCACCACCCCCTCCCCTCGCTCACTCCTTATTAATAAACGAGGGTGGGTAGGGATAGTGCATCCCTCCACACTGACAATATAGATGCCCTACATTTGAACCAGCTTGGTCTCTTTCTTTTTCAATATAGGGGGTAGAGGTAGGGTCCATAGAAGCCCTCCCTATGCATTCACATGTAATATAGTGTAAGCCATCTGCATTAATTGACACATATAATGGGAGACGATAGATTGCAACAATAGATGCATTTATTTTCTACAGGTAAGGAAAAATGACTATATTAGATGGAATTTCCCCAATAAGATGATAGCTTTGTATTCTCTTGCACAACCACAATTAAAAGAGGACTAAATTTTGTGGCCAAACATAGGAGATGAGGAGATAAAACTCAACTTAGTTAGTCATCATGATTATTGACATAGATACTTTTGTTTCCACTTAAGGAGAAGATGAGATTTTGAATGATATCCAATCTAATTATTATGGATACTCTTATTAGGTCCTAAGGGGTCCTCTCCAAATGGTTGAACATACATGTTAATTACAAACAGATAATAACATAAATAATACAATGACAATTGATCCTCAAATGATCATGTACTTAAGGGATTAAGGTTATAATAAATAGTCCACTAGGAATCACGTGAAAGATAATGTGTTGATTCTTGAAATTTTGCTAAATATAAAATTTCTTAAAAACCCTTAAAATCCATAATCTTTATCTTAACTCCTATGAAGCTTAAAACACTCCTAAACATCCTAAAAGTATCATAAAGTATAACTTAAGTATAAGAAAGAAAATGTTACACTTTTAGTAGTATGTAACTTATATGTTATGTTTTATATGGTCTTGGTTCTTAAATTGACCTAGGAGGACATCTCTCCCTCAATCCATTTCATATTCTCACTATAGGGTGTACTTGCTATAGTACACACACTATAGTGCATACACTCTATAATATGTACGTACTATAACATGTAAGCACTATGTAAATCATTTTGATACGAATAAAATTTGGGGAGACATTTGCATTTAAATAACGTGCATAGACTATAGCCCATGTGTGCTATGTTGCATACAATATTTGCTTAACATTGTTATCCATGAAACCTAAGGCTTGGATTTGTCTTTGAGATCCAACCCAAAGACTTGGAGGATTCGAGAAAGTGTGAGATGTTTTTTCTAGCAAAGATATAAAAAATGACATCCTTTTTTGTGTGCCCCCCTTTAAATTTACTTGTGTTTCCATATTGATAAAATTGGATAACATGATATTGTAGATATCTATATTAGTTATTTGACCATAAAACTTATTTTGAATTTTGATTATGTTTAAGTCTTTAATCTCCAATTTCTTTTGAATGTATGCTAGATTTTTGTCAGAAACAAATGTGTAGTATTTTGGGTTTAGACTTTGGCTCATTCATCAAATTTTGTAACAAGTTAATTTTTTAGAAACTAGACTCCATTCTATGTAGTTTAAACAAAAAATGAAGTTTTGATTTTTGATTAGTTGCCATTAATTTATAAGGGGGCACATAAACATTTCATGTTTTCAAGATGTGATCACTTGTAAAATTCATATAAAATAAAACATACATTAAAAATTAGCGGAAAAATCTTGGATAAACTATGTGGTGTTAGCTATCTTCTTAGTGAAGGGATTTAAAAATCTCAAAACAAGTTAAAATTTTAGGGGAAGCACACCAAAAACTATGTTATTATTTTCATTAAAAATATGAGCACTTTTAGTGCTCCCTCTTTTTGAGGGCTTTTAAACTCCACCATTTTAAAACAACATTAATAGTTTAGAAACTAGATTCAAAGGACTACAACTCTTGTTCCTGTTGCATCTTGAAATTTTGAGTCCATCTTTCTTCAATTTCTTGTTAAAGTTCAAATTTACTGATTTCAGGAAGAAAAAAACATAACATCGTAAATCCCCTTTTTGGTGCCCCATTTTTTACACTTACCCTTGTACTAATTTCTAATCTTATGTTTATATGATCTTACACAATTTTGTGAATATTTAGTACTATGTGAAATTGAACTCTTTGTGTAATCTTAATTAAATTCATAGTGAAGGTGATATAAGAGAGTGCTAATAAAATAAGTGACTTTGAAGTTGAAGCCTTGGAAATAACATGAAATATGGGTTGCATTCTTGCTATATTATCTAATCTATTATAAAAAAATTCATTTTCTTCATTTAGTTTGGATTCGAGAACATTTTCTCTCTATTGGTTTCAATTTGGGTTTTTCACACCCCTATAATATTTCCACTTTAGTTTGCGATGGTATGGGTGGAGATAGGGTGAGTCAAACCCAATAAACACGATGATTTCTATAACATCATGAGAACTATCAGACAAACATCAACAATGACCGGCAACAAATGTATTAGACACATCCAATGTATCGAATTAATGATTTACACACATCATAAGACTTAAATTATTTGTCCTTTCACATTGAGTTAAAATTAAATGTTTGGAAACCTTTTAGCATGACATATCTATTATATTACTCAAATTTTTCTCCTCACCTTTTAATTTATTACCTAACTATATCTTCCATTTAATGTGACCATTAGATGCGAGTGAAATAAAATTACTAATAAATAATAAATATTTATAATTCAGACTTAAATGATGACAAACCTATCCAAAATACAAGCACCTGAAATACCAATCAATTATTATTTTTAGATGTATACTCTTTAACTTCTAAGATTGGATCCCATGGAGGGGAGCTTCCTTAAAAATATAGTAGTCCAATGAATCTTGTACTATGTTTAAGCCTAAAAATTCTAGCTCCTAAATTTAAGGAAGTGGTGGTCCCATTAATTTTAAATGAAGATTAATTTAAGAGATTTTAAATTCATGGTGTCATAATTTTGTTACAAAGATGGTTTTTTTAGAATCCATATATCACATGCTTGGAATTAATTTTTTTGGTCTAAAATTCATATAATTATAAATTAAAAAAGTAAAATCCATAACATTCCTTTAAATTATAATTAAAAAGTAAAAACTTTTAAAAAAATTGGTGGGGAAATAATCACTACAACCTTTGGAGTCATTTTGTGACAGCAAATTGCTACAATTGCAATGTCCAACTATCGCCCTAGCAACAAACTTGCTTGTTGGCTCCCATCGGACTTTTGCTATCACAAATTGCAACATCAAGGGAATTTGTCATACTTGTGGTAGTAAAAACTCTTGTAACTTGAAAGAAGGGAGGGACATGACTTCGTGTTCACGGCATCGCAATTGTGACAACACGCCATCATAATTATGATGATTTAAACTTCCACTCCGTGATCACAATTGTGATGTTTATGTGATAGCTGTGTTGTACAAGCGATGATCATTTGTTGGATCTTGCCATCATAGTTACGATAGTTGTGCTGTGCAAGGGATGGATAGCCATTAGAATTAACTGTCACAATTGTGATGGCTAGTTGAATTATTTAAAAAAAAAAATTATTGCTTTTGTCCACTAGCATATATAGGTGTAACTCACGTTAATACTGCTATTGAAACAAATTGATACAAATATGAGATCATGTTTCACTCATTGTTTTGTCACTAATGTCAAACTTGCTACTTGCTGGTAAGACAACTACCTAGATGATTTGAGTATATCATTTTTTTGATTGATGAAGAGGATTTGATGAAATGTGATAACAAGAGCACCTAGAGGAAAGGTTGAGTTATGGTAAGAAAAAAGGAGTACAAAGATCAATTAAGACAATGATGTTATAGTGTATTGATTATCTACTTAAGGCTACAAAGAATGGATACACTGATAGAGTCTAGAAAAAACAAGTAAGAAGAATTGAGTCTGCCAAGCTTGAACGAGTGGATAGTAGGTGCCAAACAAAGTTAGTGCAAGTGGAGCATAAAATTAGTTGGAGCCAAGTAAAGTGAAATTTTAGTATATGCCAAGTGATATAGTGTAAGTTGAACAAAGTTTAATTGATGCTGAGCCCTAGTAAACTTTAGTGTTTGTAGAGTTATCTAGTGGATGATGAGTGGAAGAACAATTTGGAAGCCGAGTGACAACATATTGATGTTGAGTGCTAGTATTCATGTTAAGTCATGGATTTGACGAATCTGAGCCAACTATTTTGATTTCTTGAATTTTGTGAAGCATGTGGAAGATAACTATGATGAGTTGGTGGCACACAATTCATGATAAACCATTTTGAGGTGAATTCAAAGAAGATTGAAGAAGAAATTTATAGAGGGACTCAAATGAAAAGATGGGTAGATTCATTGAATCCTACCTAATTCTACCTAACCCTAAAATGGACAATAAATGATTAATGGAAAAATATCTTAATTGTTTATTTATAGAGATGGCTAGTCAGAAGCAAGATTGATCAATGCTCATGAACCTAAGTTAGACAAGAGGTCTAAGGTATTGCTTCATTCAATGACCAAATAGAAGAAACTACTATTGGCAAGTAAAGCAAGAAGCCTTAAGAGTATGAATGCTTGAAGGGTGAACAAGCTATCAGAGCTGAAGTGTGTTAAAGCCAAGCATAATGGAGGATTGAAATAGAGATCTATAATTTGCAAGTGAGTTGCAATTTGTTATCAAATCAAGCCTTACTATTAAGTTCTAATCATTGTACTAATCTAGGGTAAATAATTTGGATTAAGGTTAACCTAATAGTCATTTGTAAATCCTTTAACCAGGTGACATTCCAAGTGAATGATCTAAAGTCCTCTAACAAGGCTCACTCCTAATAGGGTGATTGAAATCGTCTAACCAGGTCACATTTAACAGTGTGTATTGTAACCTTTAACAGGGTTGGTCTTTCACAAGGCATCACTTCAGAAGAGTGAGAATGAGTAGCATGTTACTGGTGGTTTTTTCCAAATTGGGTTTCCACATAAAATCATTGTGTCAAATGTGTTGTTGAATCTATTATATTTCATGCTTACATTTCAACAAAGTTAATTTGATAGTAACCTACAAAGTTTAAGTGATTGTATTATATAATGGATGTATGCATGAATATGTTTTATGGATATGGGTTCATTAAGTTGTGAAAGGTTTTATTTGTACATCTAGACCTTGGATAAGTGATTAAGCCCCCCTCCCCCCTATTATTCTAAAGAACTCCAACAACTGCTAGATCAAATAGTATTGTTGAAGTTTGAGAATAGCTTGGTCAAGTGCTCATAGGGATACTCTGATGATTTATGCTGTAAGATTTGGAAAAAATGAACCCTAAATTAGCCTACACAATCCTTTAGTCAAGTTATAAATAATGAGATGTATGCACTCAAATTTTCTTTGAGTGAATGCTCACTTTGAAAATTGGCTCACTTATATTGTTAAAATGTGGCTCTCTTATGCTCATTGGATGTATCTTCTATTTTCAATGTTGTCTAGTTTAAGGATAGTATAGTGTTTTGATTCAAGTGTATATCACTTAAGAAACAACTATGCCAAGTTCCTAAGGATAATACTTTATTTTTCCTAATGTATTAAGTAATTCCGAAATAATTGAAGACATAGAACAATGTCAATACAGTGCACAAAAGGCACATAAATTGCTTAACAAAAAGCTAATATAGGGATTGGAGGATAGAAATAAATTGAGTTTTTACAATTTGTATAGTTAACCTTCTTGGCCATGCCAACTACTATCTCAAGGAAGCAGTAAAACTTATCATTAACTAATGGGTTTTTGTTGAGCTTGCATGTCACATATGAACACAAGCTTACGAGTATTTATGTATTCACATTTTTTGTTTATTTTTTTACATCTTAGAAATGTTGTTGGTTATGTTATCCTATCAAATGTCAATACAAAAATCGGGCAGGTGGGGTGAGGTTCCAATGATAAGGAGATTGAGGCTCATATTATAAGTAGATTTATGAAAGATAAACAATTAAAAGGATTCTTGGTGTAGTTAGATTGAAGACCATATAATGGTACATTTTTTTAGTTTGAGATAGAATTCACATACGGAGGAGGAAAATAAAAATTTGGAGAATTGTCTTGAGAGATAAGATGACTAGATATATCTTGGATGTAAACAATTACTAAATGATTTAGAGGATGAGATATATCCAATATTTTTGCAAGAGGAAATGTCATGGGAGATGCAAATAATTTTCCAAGCCCACCCCAAATTTTCTATTGTTTCTTGACCTACTTGCTACCTTCTCTGCTATTGTCATACCCTACACTTCAAAGTACCTATTTCCCAATCTCGGTGCATTATAGATTTCAAATACACTTCAAAGTACCTATTTCCCAATCCCGGTTCATCAAAGATTTCAAATACATAACTTTGGCCAATTAAGTTTGCTCTCAAATTGTTGTTCATTTGACTCTCTGAATATGGCCTTGACTCTTGACATTGGTATACAGATTCAATATGTATTAGGGGTTTTCCACTACAAGATATAAATGGGGCCTCTTGTGTGATCAGTTGATGCTCAGATTATGTGGTTTACAGTTTCTACTGCTTATGTAAACTTTTTTGCAACTACACCTGATGAGATCATTTTGATATTTCTAAATGTTACCTGTAAGTTTTGAAGATGTTTCTATATCTAAATTGACTTCTATTTGTTGGCTTGTTTGTTTTTTCATTTTAATTTTCTCAGTGATATTGGATAGCAAGATGGATATCAAGGAGCTCTTTTGTCAAGCTAGGAAGGAGAGGTTTATTTGAAGAAAACATCTTTTTTCATATATATCTTCCCTTGACTATGTTCCTAATTTCTTTTGAAAAGCTATAGTTGATGAATATATGTCTATCTTAAAAACTAGCATAAGTATTTATGAGAAACCATGGGAAGGATGGGTTGAGACAATTTTGTATTTTCATTAGAATCATACTACAATATTGTGGAAAAACTAGATGGGCTATTATTATAATTAGATTCTTTTTCTAACAAATAACCATATGACGATTACATTGATCATAGAGGATGTGTTTTTTTATATGTGCAACAACCAATTGTAAAAGTTTTTTTATTTTCTAACTATCATCTTCTTTGTTGTAATCTATTGGTTGAAGAATGAGATTACCTATGCTTCTCTTTCCATGATCAGTAGATGGAGAACTTGTGTACTCAAAAAGTTTTTAAATCCCATTCCATGAGAATAAATTCATGTTATATAAGGCCATGTAGTGCTTGAAAAAATCACCAAAGTCATATTCTATAAGATGAGAAGATGAAATTCAGAGTGAAGTCAATTCTATCTCAAAACTTTAGACAACACTAACAAGTTTAGATATTTGTAAAAAACCACAAAATTGAAAAATAAGACACACCTCTTAAATATTCTTTAGACACTTGGAAAATCTGACCAAACCCCTCTCATAAAAAATTCTATAACAACTTAACAAAACAATACAAAATCAAAGAACAAATGAAATCCAAGAAAAGGATAAAATAAGATGGCATGTGGTAATGCACAACTTGGTTGTACAGAGTCTCCACAACATTCCATCCATGGAAAATTATTTGATTATGAAACCTTGCAATAGTGAGAAGAAGAAGAGTATAGAGGTGAAGCTACAACTGCACACCTTATGAAAAAAAATTCTTAAGAAGAAGAGGTTAATCTTATAGTGATATGAAAACTAAATAGTATTTGAAGAATATTATGAAAAAGTACAAGATACAAGACTCTTTGATTATGAAAAAGAACCTTAAGAAGAAGAGGATTAAACCAACCTTTGGTTTGTGGTATGAGGTAATGAAAATTTCACCTCTAGAGGGAGAAATGATACAAGATACAAAGATAATACATATTACTAATCAACAAGATCAAGCTGCAACTGAGGTACCAAAACAAGATGTTCCTTCTACACTTGAAAGAGAAGACTTTGAAGCTATAAATGCAATAACCAAAGTTCATTCTATTGTGAAGGATAATATATTTCCTTACAAGCCTCTTACTACATCCTCAAAGACCATTTGGTTGGCTAAAGAAGTGAAACCAAGAAATAGAACTTATATAAAAGAGGAGTATGTGGATATGTTGGTTTTAAAACAATCTTTCCATAAGGGAGAATTAAGACAAGTTGCATAAAGGATCTCTCACACATGACAAAAGATGACATAAATAGTTGGAAAACATAGGTTGTTGTTCCACCTCCTAGGGCGAATATATCAAACTTTACTCTTGATGGATGAGGTTGATTTAGGAGAACCCACAAGAGAAGGTGGGAAGGCATTGCCTACTTTGGGTTTGAAACAATTATTAAAATATATAGATTAGGATGAAACCCATATCTAGGATATAAAGAAGAAATATAAAGTTTTGAATGATTTCATTTCAAAGGTAGTATTCCTAAAAAAATGATAGTTTTCCCTAACCTCTTGTCAAATCAATGGATCACACTAAGCTTACACCACAGAAGTCTAAGTATTTTCATTCCTATCATCATAGTAATAGTTTCATTACATTTGAAGCATCTATTTTAAGATTTTATTAAAAAAAAGGAAAGATAAACATTAAACACACCCATGGATCCACTTCTCCACTTAATTATTTTAAAAATATGAAAATAAATTATGTGTATCTAGAGATTGTTTGTCTTTCTCATATCACATCAAATGATGAAATTATACATGAAAAAAGAAACCAAATAATACAATATTGATAAGTTTGTTCTTCTAGAGAATAAATATCTAAGAATTCCTACATAATCCATGAAAAAATATACTTTAGAACATGTACCTTGTAACACATGTCCTTAGGTGAAGTGGGCTATCTCAGCTATCTAGGGACTACAAGATTATCAATGGAAACAATACACCTATTTCAACCTAAAATATGAAGAAAACAAATTTATTAAATGATATGTGAGAAAATATTCATATTCATGTAGATATGTGTGACAAAATATAACAAAAAATGGTTCCAAACTTGCAAAAGTGACATCATTTTCCCATCTTCTAGGTGCATGTCATTTTTTCGTTGCATCCAAAACAAGATTCTACCACTCTAAATCAAGAATGCACGTGCAAATACATTCTATATGCATGGACAATAGGTGGAGGTGAAAAAAATGCACCAAATTTACATTTATTTAATAGGTATATTGATTTTTTAAAATTATAGACCATCGTGAACATTAGAACTCTACATGAACATTAGAACTCTAGTTGTAATGGCTGAGAGAATGTCCTCACCAAGCCAACACATAGAAAGCCTTGATTTGCTTGCATACTGAGGATATTACCCTTGCCTATAAGAGTCAAAGTTACAATGTTTGTGATGGTCTATAACATAAAATACCTAATTAAAGACCTCTAACGAAAATGCAAACCTATTGCATTTTTCAGTTTCACCTAATTTCCTATGGATATCAATTGAAATTGCATATTGAACTATGACCTCCTTCTATATTGCTTGAATCCAAGATATTGACATAGTTAGTTGTCATGCAATCATAAGTTAATATTGAACTTCACTTGGTAAATTTGAGAATAGTTTAATATTCTTTAGTAATCAGGGCCAACCATGTGAAGGTGGAAGCTCATTTGGTTCCAACCCCACCTCCATCTAAATTGCCCATTAAAATTCATGAATTATCGCATGATAAAATTCATTAATACATAAATTTCATTAGAACAATCACATTATCAGTAAAACATAAGATTCATTGGAACATTCACATTCACATTCAATGTAGCATAATTAAAACATTAAGACGTAAACATCTATCATTATCAAATAAATTACATAAATGAGAATCATTTTTTTTTGTCTTTTACTTTTATTTTTTCTTTCCCTATATTATTGTAGAGGCATATCCATTTCATCATTGACATTTCTTCTCACCTATGGACAGGATCTTGTTGTCCTTTACAAAGGTGGGTCCTCTGTGATAACAAATAAAAGGGTTAAATTTAAAAAAATTGAGACTTTAAAGAGTTTTAAGAACATAAGCGTAGCGCTCTTTACCTTGTCCAACCACATCATCTTGCCTGACGGCTTGAACCTCAACATGCTCATTAGGAACAACCTCTACATCCCTTGTAACTGTAATACAAGATATTTTCTTAATCCCAACACATATTATAGTTGAATTTACATTACTACACTAAATTCAATTTAAAATGTTTACTTGTATCAATAATTTAGATATCAAAATTTGAATAGAAATAGATACCTTCAGTACTCTAATACACATTCAAATTGATTCCTTCATGGTGCTCAGATGGTGTATCACAATTTGAAGGCTATAATCCAATGTAAATAATTAGTGCATTTATCAACAATATATACATATAAATACAAGAAAAATACTAAGAAATGCTAATCATTCATTTTAATACATATAAATATATTCACTTAAATTTTTTAAACAAATATATAATCATTGTTTCGTTACATAAAACAAATATAATGACTTATATTTTTGGAACTTAAATTAAAATATAGTAATTGCTAAAGTATTCAATTTGAAATAAAAATTAATTGACTTATTTACCTCATTGATATATCTAGCAGAAGAACATTGCACACTCATTTCTCAAAGTCATTCAACCACGACTGTATAACCTTTTTTGAAAACTATTTTCTTGTCCTCTTCAAAAGTTATTTTTTTAAACTCAAAGGCCTACATTTTTGCTTGGTATCATGAATTTTTTTTGTAATAAATTTCATCAAGACCAAATTGTTTGCAATTTATACATATTTGCATATAGTTTTTCATTTACTTATACTTACAATTTGTCCAACAAGTTTTGAATATTCACCTGAGCCAAGCTTGTGTTGCCCATGCTTCTATTTTATTGCTTCGGTTTCCTTTGATGTGATAGGAAACCTATGTACAGTTTGAAATCCATTAGGCCACATAAGTATCAAGGGTAATTAGTACATATTTTCATTCTTAATATTATGACATACCTTATTTCCTTGGGTGGTACTATTTCTCCACCACGTCTTGTGCTTTTATCATTGGCATTCTTTCTAAGATTCTCCCACTCAATAATAGGAATATAGGGGGACCACTCATAATAAGGGTTGTGTTCCATTTGGGTCCTATAGTTGTACCTAATATACTTCAAAGATTGACCCACTTTCTCATAGAGCCTAAGTTTTTGAATGACGTTGGGTCCAAAAAGTGTTGTCATGGCATCAATGAGTTTATCCCTTAGTCTGTAAATTCCACCTTTTAAGAAAAGAAAAAATTATTAGATTCATAAATGAATTGAAGCTACCATTTAATTTACTTCAAGAAATTGATCAAATGAAATCTGATGTAGCAATGAAATCAAAATATGATACCCTGTGCATATGGTTAACCCAAATATGTGCAAACATTCATCATTAAGTTTTTCATAAAATATATTATTCCCTGCATAATAATAATGAGATTAGTAGTTATTGTAAGGGACTGCACGGGAGGTTAGTGCATTTGATTATGAGTAGAAGGTTGTATAGTAAAAGAAATGATCAATTTTTAAAGTATCTAGAAGTTGAGTTACTCTCAGGGGAAGTCCATCTTCATTGCTCATGAGAAATTGATCACAATTCTTTAGTGTTCTCTTACATCTAACATGGGTACATCCAAGAATGTCCTCATCATCTCCTACATAAAATGAATCCAATATCACAAAATGCCTTCTAAGAAAAAATAGTTCAAGTGAGACAAATACATGAAAAATGATATAGAAAAAGAGTAATCTACTTACCAATAAGAGTTGTCATCACATCTTTGGCCATGCTACATGTTGCCAACGTTGTAGTCAACATTACCTCTTTAGTTCTGTTCCTTGTGGCAGGTGCTGTACTGAACATAAGATCAATGCTAATTGCTGAAAAATAAGATTGTTAGAGCATAATAAAACAAGATTTTTAGAGTTATTAAAAAAATTATTGTTTGAGAAAAACATAAGTGTAGGATAGAATATGCAATGTACTTGAACCACCCGAAGTATCTACATCTAGGGCATGACCCTTTAAAGTATTTTACATAATTTGTAAAAGTAACACATACATTTTATGTAATGACATAAATAAAAGAGTATACTACAAAAATAATTATTGAACTTTTCTTATAATTAAAAACTACATTAATACATACTATATAAGTCTAAACTAGGTACATCAACTCATCCTCTCTCTGTTGTATTCGAGAAGTCTAATGTTGAATTGATGCTAATTGAGTTAACGCTCTTGATAGTGCATGAAAGACCTTTTACAGTGTAGTTGCAAGATCAACGACTGATGAAAAATCAATAATGAGTGGATCCTACTCATCCTGTGGCTCCTCATGTACTAATTGTTCCTTTCCCTTTTCTTGACCAACACTTGTTTGTGATAATTATATTATTAGCACTATATTTAAAATCAATCCAAAATAGTAGTGAAGAATAAAGCATAATAAAAAGTATGCATTAACATATTTCTTGTATCTAATTTGTACAACAACAATGAGTTTTACCTATCGGAAGAAGGAGTCTCATGAGAACCATCATCATTGTGCGTATCGTGTGGCTGTTGATCCATACCATAGCCTTGAATTTCAAAAAAATCATTTAGACATGTTAAAAAAATGTGTTATTATTTGAAGTTAACCAAGAAAAAAAATAAAAAAATTAATGGTGTGTTAGATTCATTGATTGGAATTGATTTCAAATGTGTATAATAAGTACCATCTCAACCATGATAGTGGCTTTGTTTGTATCTATGCAATTCAAATTGTAATAAATAAGAAGCTCTTCCTCTCCATGTATTGATTTTATCACACGTAAAATATGAAATTTCCCTCATGCACCTCAAATATGCAATTGGATTCCTTCTTAGTTGGCATAGGTCGCTTCTTAGTTGACATAGGATATGTACTATTTATAAAATCTGCAATATTCCCTTATGCTTTTAGCCTTTTATCAATGCATATAGCAACTATTTTACTTTCTTCACTAACTTTTTGTTGTATATAATTTTCCATGAGTGCATACCTACACATAATTTTTTTATATCTAACATTCTGCATCCAACTACTATAATCATAGCAAGGGCCGACATACTCCATCAATTCAAAAACCTTGTTGTAAGAGACCTTTATGCCATCGATGGAAAATAGGCTTGAACCATATAATGAGAATGGTGCTACGTGACATATCCTCTCTCCAACACAAAAAATAGTGTTTATTGGAGGAACTTCATTGGGGACCCATTATTTTTGTAGATGTTTGTATCTAAAGGGCACATCTGATGCAGGAGCATCCAGAGGGATAAGGGCAATCCCATTTCACCCAAAAAAATGTACTTAGACTTAGTTTATGTTTCATGTGTTTTCATTTCTGGATACCCATTTGGGTCAAATAAAGGTTCCAACTCTCACAGTTCCACTATCAGTATTCTAGGATAGAGTATTTGAACACCTTGAGATATGTGTAAATGCCAAAAAAATAGGAGTGTATAATTGAGCCATAATTTTGGTGAACTAGGAGGTGTAAATTGGCTAGATGAATGTAATTGTAATTTAGAGCATTCTAGAAAAAGAATCAAGTCAAAAGGCTCCACGGTTTGAAAGTTATCACAATTTTTTGAGTTTTGGAGACCTCTTAAGAATGCTTCAAAGTCAGGTTAGGGGCATTAAATGACCTCAAAAAGGGCCAAAAAATGGGGGATGAGAAAAGCTGGTCCATAGGGCTATAGAGCACTTCGAGAGCTTTCTAGAAATGTAAACGGTTTGTCAATCGGAGCTACGGTTCAAAAGTTGTGCCTCCCGAAAGTTCGATTATCATCTTTGGATTTTTCTAGATTTGCGTTGACTTCTAACACAGCTTTTGGAGGCTTCTATTTGGTCGGTGGATGCCAACTAGCACTTTCTAGAATGTATTCCTAGTCCTTAACCCTCCGGGGTCTATTTAAGGACATTTCTGGCATTGTAAAAGGCAGTTCAGAGTGGAGTTTGAGAGGAGGTAATTAAAGGAGAAATTATCTCCAGATTTATGCTATTGTAAGCCCTTAGGGCATGTTTTGAAGTCTATTTTCTCTGTACTGAATGTACTAGTTTATTTTCACAGTTAATACAATTTCCCTTTTCCTGTTGTGTCCATTCTGTGCTTGGGTTGTGTCCCCATCAACATCAGAGTCACCTTCACTCTTATCATCATAAGAACATGACCCTCCTTGAGCAAGTAAAAAATTCATGCACTTATTAAATTTCTTTTTGTTATTTTGACCTTGAGTTAATGTCCTTGATTTAGACATACTAAATGCCTCACTTTCTTCTTCTATTCCTACATTTTCCTCGCACAAGGAAGACAAATTTGACAAATTCTTATTCACTATTACCTACACTACACGAAAAGAGAGAGAGATAGGTGGCAATAAGAGAGATATTTTACAAATGGTAAGAGACATTAATCTCTATGGGGTGTACTTACTTATACTTGATAATCCATGAGACAATGTGGGATGCTCATGAAAGGGCTTTAAGTTTCTGCATATGTAAATAAATTTTCTTATGTTAGCTAAAAATTTCCATGATACATATACTCAAAATTACATCAAATATTAGCATCACATATTTATTATAAAAATTAAAAGAAACATGACAAGTTAATCAAATTAATCATTGATCTATCAAGAGCTCAATATTAAATAGTATAGGCATTGATCACATAACTATACATTTCATTCTTTTCATTGATAATCAAAACCCCCTTCAATGTTAGCTAATCAAACTCCCTCATCATTGATATTATTCTTCATACATCTCATCATTAAGATCATCATTGTTGTCAACATTATCACCTCCACTATCATGGTCATCGTCATCATCCTGCTCCTCATCGTGATTAGTAGACACATCATCATCATGATTAGTAGCAACATCATTTGCATCAAGAGCATCATCAACTAACTCTCAATCATGATCCACTTCTTCCTTTTCCTCATTATCTACTTCTTCCATTGCATTATACTTTATTGACCGTCTTCCTCTTGGATTTTGTCTAGCAAAAAATGACCAACCTAGTTTATGTGAAACCTCTGAGTAAAATACCTACTCATATTGGCTTGGAAGAACATAGGGCTCATCCCTAAGTGGCTCAAACAACCTTGCATTAATCATTGGAAATCCATTCTCATGCTCTATATGAGTTCTATTAGGATTATTTTGATTGAGTCATAGTCTGTACCATATGATGATGAAGATAACAAATTTGAAGGAATAAAAGTCATAGTCAAGTATATCAAACAAAATGCCATAGTATTGATTTTGAGATTCTCAAGGATGTAAGTCATTTCTAGATGAAAAATTGGTCACCTGGAAGACTGCACTTATCCCAAAATCACAAGTTCTCTTTGTGTCATCAAAATTTCTGATGTGAAATTTAAAACCATTTCATACCATATCCTTGTGGTGTTTCACCTACAATAATGTCAAACATGTATAAATTATTGCATCACGTTCAAAAACATATGATTGATTAACAAACTTATAAGTACCTGGAGATCTCTTAAACCATATGCTAAATCTTTTTTCCTTTATGTAACATTGGGATCTCCATTCCAATGAGCTTGTATAACTAATAAAGATATAGATCCCTATTTTAATCTATGACTAGAATGTTGACATCATTCAATCCATACCATTATCCAATCTTGTTTGTTTGCAATAACAAATGTATTGTATCCCACTCTTTAGCAATTGTACAAAAGTAAATAGTTGACTTACAACATATTTATTTTGAAGATTAATAATTAATTAACTACAATAACATCTCATAATTTATTAACTTTCACTTTCCTAAATATACTGTCCCCCACCAAGTACTCCCCTTCAAATTTTTTTATAGAGTCAAGACCCCAAATGCAATTTTTATGAGCCTTTGGTGCAAGATTAGGAAGATATTGAGTAACGTACACCATCATCTAGTATACCATATATCCCTCAACCATAGAAACCTCAAGACATGCTCTTTGTCGAACCAAACGCTTCAAAAATTTCAAGTGTCTCTCAACCATCCACATTGACCTAGGCTATACAGGTCCACACAATTCAATCTTCTCAACTTGGTGTATGAGGTAGTGTTCTTGTGCATTGAAAAAAGTTGAAGGTAAACACTTTTGCAACATTAGTAGATGAATTATTTTCTTCCAATATTCTATATCTTGTTTATGGATTTCTTTAGATGAAAACCACCTAAAGGGATTCAAGACACAAAAACATATAAATATAAGAATTTGCAATATTTTACTAGTTTGATATATTGATCAAATATCACTGCTTACCTCATGTATTTTCCAAGATCATATCACTATTTTGATATTATTGTCAAAGTTTCCTAGGAGTGATAGGGGTAGCACATACTGCAACAATTGTCAACTAATCATTTCATTCTTTTATAACCTAATACAATGAAAATTAAATGTAGTTTCCCAAATATATTGTAAATACAAAAGACTGTGACTTAGCTTGATGAAGGTATGCCAATCATGCATTTTTAGCCTCGGCCAAAACTCACATTTCTTTGATACGAGATTGCTAATATTTGTAGAAAATCCTGTAGGACATCAAATTTTTTGTATGACATCTTTTATGGCCTTAATTTGTTGCTCTGTTAATAACCAAGGGAGGGCACTTGCATTAATTTGGTCTTCATTTCTATTTGATTCAATGATATTTTTCATTGCATGATTGGAATCATGAATGTCACTACAAATTTTGGCAAGTTTTTCTTTGTCACGCCTTCCATCCAATATTTTCCATAGTGTCTCTATTACATTCTTTCCAATATGCATAGTATCAAATAAATGCACAATTTGTAGTTTCTTGTAGTAGGGCAGCCTACTAAATTCTCTGGGATAACATTTTAGTCCCTTTGGAAGGTGGTCAGTGATGCCTTGACCTTCATGATCATCAATTACATAATTAGCCAATAAAACACAATCAAAATATATAATTTCCAAACATAAACCATTAGGTGGAGGGATACTATTTGAAATTCTATTATATTTCAACTACCATAGGTGAGGTGTCATTCTTCATGGCTTTGATGTAGTCTTTTTTTTCCCACTGAAAAGATATTTTTTGACACTTTGATACTTATGATTTCTATAGAGGAAGTTCATATACTCATCAAACACCTACTTTCTTAAACTTTTGGAATGACAAGATTTTATCTTTGGACCACACATTGGAAATGCAAATTTTCCCTTTGTTTGAAGACCTACAAGATAATGATACAATTGGATTAAATATGTTTATTTTTGGAATTATAATTATAATTACAACGTACAACTAGATTTCAGCATAACATACCATAGAAATGTTTCAACCCTGGGGCATCATGAATCATCCACACATGTATTGCATGGAATTAAAATTGTTTTTGTCCAATTGATCTAGAGATATCATACATAGTGAAACCATTCTGTAACACCAGAAACTCATTGATAAGAGGCACAATATATACATTCATATCTTTCACTTAGTACTTACCTACTTGAATGAACATCATCAGATAATTATTGTGGTCATTTCACTCCAAGACTTATAATTACATGTAGATAATAATAATATAATAAAATACTTAGAACAATCATTGCTAACATAATGTGCTCCCTCTTTATTGACATCCATGGAGGAATGTTATTGTTGATAACAAAAATATCTCATCTCTCCAAATGAATTGACACTGTCAATTGTTAGAGAAAGTCTGAGATTTGGAGGTTCTTCTTTAAAGTGTGGCCATTTTTCCTCTATGTCCATAAATGATGAACCATACACATGCATTCAAATAATGTCATCTCAATTTCTGTTGAGTGCATGGTAATCCATAAATTGTCCCAAGCTATTGTACCTGAATAATATTTTAAGACATAGAATAATGAGGATGTAACAAAGAACCTTGTGAGACACCTTTTTTGTCATTTGATCATCTTTATATCTGCTTGTATAGCATTCAGGGTATTATGTTTCACCTTTTGTGTTCTTTATGATAAATAGCATGATCATCAAGACAAACATCTATTACTTGATACTCCATTCCAATATGTTTCATAGTCTCACATAATTCTTCGTATGACTGAGGGAGAAAATTTGATGGTGGTAACAAATAGTCACCTATCAATCTACAACAAAAAACATAATTTGTTAGTATAAAAAATCTTAATGATACATGTTTCACCTTTATAGACTATAATATTGTATATGAAAAACCTTAGCATATGTGACAAGATTATGTTGGATAAACCATTCATAACCTTTAAATTCACTAGCAAAAATACAATAGAGAGCAGAGTTGATTGGGATCCTTTGTAAAGGGACATGTTTTCCTTCTCAAGTAGAGGTATATCTGGACAACCTCAATGTCATCCTCATCATAATCATCATCATCAGCAGCAGCAACAACAACACTAGTACCAAATGTGTCATGGATCAATGCATTCATACCATCATCTTCAAATGTGTTTTCTAGCACATGATCACCATCTTCCATGGGATCATGATCTTCTCCTTCAATACTCACACCTTCATGCTCCTCCATAGTCACACCTCCATGTTCCTCCATATTTACACCTCCATCTTCCTATAAAATGTGGTGGTCCATATCACATACTATCCTAGGGCGATTGATCTATATACAAATTAAGATAATCAAACCCCCCTTCAATGTGATAACCAAACCCTCGTTCTATGGTTCATATGTACATTAAATATTGCAAAAATATTATAACAAACAACTTACCAATGGTTGATAATCAAACCCCCCCTTCAATGTGACCATTCTCCCCATAATTTCTCTTAACTATTTTGATTTTGATTCTTCTTGTCTTTAAGCTGTTACAACTCTTGCAAGGATGATAAAAATTGTCATCGCCTTCTCTTTAATAGTTAGACAACAATCTAGCAATTGTCTCCCTGTTTTGATCAAATTCTCTCGTACTATCTAACATGATCCTTCTTCACAAGAATAACTTATTCTTGTACCTTTATTAATCTAGTTCTAAATTTATTTTTTAGGTGTACTTAATGTGTATATCTGCAAAAAATTTGGACATATTGTACTTAATGTTTATATCTACACATATGGTTTTGAAAGAAAAAATTGGTGTAATTAATGTGTATATCTAGAAAAATATTGGACATGTTGTACTTAATGTTTATATCCACGCATATGGTTTTGATAAAAAAAATTGGTGTAATTATGTATATATCTGTAAAATATTGGACATGCACTTAATGTTTATATCTGCACATATGGTTTTTAAAGAAAAAATTAGTGTAATTGATGTGTATATTTGCAAAAATATTGGACATATTGTACTTAATGTTTATGTCTACACATATAGTTTTGATGAAGGTAGACTTATTGAAAAATGTATTTCTTCATTGAACTACATTAAAATCACCATGTATTTCTTCAATGAACTGCATTAAAATGTGCCTATGGGCTATAGGGCACTTGACATATAAATACAATTTGACCATTGTGTATTATTTGAGTAGTTTTTATTGTAAATATATGTTGTTTTTGTAAATCCCAATAAGTAAGTTGGAAAACTTGATATAAAGGTGAAATATATTTTGCATAAATACTATATACATTATCTGCAATAAACAAATTGATAACTATCGAAACTATCATTTTTCATTTTTCTTCTTAAGCACTCTTTGTTCTTGATCACAAAGTGTGATCAAACACAAAACATTATCTATTTTATCACTCTTTCTTCTTCACTTTTCTCACCCAATGATTGCATCTCACCCCTATAAATATGCTCCATTTATAGCTCCATCTACCACATCAAAACAACTCCCATTTCATATTGATTACTTATTTGGACTATCTTTAAGCTATACGATTCCTTCTTATATTTTTGAGGAAGGTCTTATTTGATTCTATTGTTGTATGAATCATGTGTGAAGATTTTTAATGTGTAGATCATTCATAGAATCATTATAGATTTTTGTGTTGGAACTTCTTTGTGTGAGTGTCTCAGCATGCTTGTGCTTCTCAATTTTAGTATGCTAAATGTATTTATCTACCATGATTGATGCTGGGCATAAGCTATGCAAAGCTTGTGAATTTTCCTTCCTTGATGAGACTATGTGAGTATTATTAAATTGAATTCTTTTTCTCTATAATTTAATCACTAACTCCATATTAATATCAACATTCCCCTCTCACAAAATCAACTTATGCAAGTAGGTCTACTCTTTTCTAACTTTGGATCTTTGTGAACTCCATTTAAATTCTATGGAATATTTTGGCTTTCAGTTTGAAGATCGGAAAGCTTTACAATTAAGGTGCACTTTATGAAGGCTATGACTAAGTCCTTAAACAAATTATTACACATTATATTACTCTAGATTGCTCTTAAAGAGTATATATATATATGTTCTAAATGAATTCAACTAAAGTGCTTTAGCTCAACTAACATTCTCACACTAGTCCTTAAAGTAAACTAAATACTAGTCCTTAAACTAAACTAACTTCAAGAGATGCTTATTCTTTCCTAATTGCAATTTGCAAACCCACATTGTTACATCAGTCCCAATGACTATCCTATTTGTTAGAGGTATTCACTCCTATGTGAGATGCAATCTATAAGTATAAATAAATAGACATGGTAACATGCAAAAATTTCTAATTAATGAGGAGCCTAAGCTACAATCAAAGAAGACCATTTTAGACTTTAGCTAACAAAATACCATGATCCAATAATTGAGTAACTTTTTCATTTATCTTTTGGAAGTCTTCTTTTCCAAGTTCAAGGAAAGTGTAGTTTTATATCTCAAATGTCAACCTTAATATTGTTGTCTCATGATATAAGAATCTATGTTTTTTGGAAATATAGCTAGATAAGATGTATGCGTGTTGTTATTTATGGCAACATATGTTTTTAATATTTCATGATGTTATCAGAGTTAGAAAATTGTCTAAGTGTTAGATAGTTTGTAGTAGTACAGAGACAATTTTAGTATGTATGAACACTAGACTTTGAGTTAGCTTATGCACAATTGAGATCAATATTTGATAGTGTAATGATGATGTATGTCAGTGCACATATGTATATGGATGGTACAACATGAGTTATAGTCAAAATACTAGTTTAGGTATTTAACAAATTAGAACATAGCATATCTGAGAATTAGGTTGTATGACCTAAGGAGTTACTTTAGTGACAAAATAATTACCAATTCATGATTGACCAACATCCTAGATGTTTACCCCAAGTCATTTTTATATTGGTCAAGTGTGTGAAATTGTTAAGGCCAATAAAGAAGAGATTTATTAATTTTTGAGATATAAGTAAAGATCATATCTTGTAAATATGAAGTGTGGGACGAATGTGATGTGAACTATTGTGAAGAAATATTGAATGAAATGTGAGCCTTATGACATGTGAAATATGATATATGATCAGATCAAGTGCAAGATACAACAATAAGACAATATTCTATGTATAGCTATTCTTGTGAAGAACTTAATTGTGTATTGCATGTTAGGGTAGTGGGCTCTTCTTGCATATATTGTATTTGATCTTCCAACTCCTAATAGGGTTGAAGAAAATCCCAACAAGGTTGAGGCTTTTAACAAGGCCTATTCCTCTAACAAGGACTCAAGACACTATATGTACTTCATAGACTCCTAATAGGGTCAATATCCTTAACACAATTCTTTTGTTTAGTGAATCCCTTGGCCAGAGTTTCCCTATTTAACAAATAATGATGTTATAAGTTATCTTTGTAAATGGTTATATTTATTGTTTAACATTGTTGGCTTACTTTCAAATGCAATTTATAAAGTAATTAGCAATATTCAGTTGTGGGCAAAATTTTGTAGAATATTGATTCACCCCCCCCTTAGTATTATCTATTTCTAACAATTGGTATCAAAGTGTAGTTACTTAGAAGAGGCTTAACAAATTGATTAAGATCCCTATGGATATGGAAAAGTTAAAAATAAATCTTGAAGAAGCTCTTAAGAAAATTGACCTTCTTACAGAAGAAAGAGATAACCTAACAGATAAGTATGAAGATGCAAAAGTTTACATTGGAAAACTAGAAGACAACATTGATGATCTACAATTCAGTAAGGGATCAAATTTAAAAACTAGTAAGAACAATGAAGTCGGAGTTATCAAGAAAGAAAATAAGATTTTGAAACATGAGTTGAAAATTGTTGAACTTAAGCCGAGTGTTAAGAAATATGACATTAAGATTGAACCAAATCTAAAAAATAAGAACACAAACCTTAGATCCCAATTGACTCAAGTAACATCTGAATTAGATTCTATTAAGATAAAATATGCCGATTTAGAAAAGTAAAACACTATTGTGAAAGGATAGTTGATGAAATCCAAACAAAGTTAGAGAAGCTTTATTCTAGTACTGAGAAAATTAATGAGCAAATATTTCATCAAAGGCCCTCTTATGACAAAACAAGTCTTGGATATCTTATTGAGAAATCAGCCAAGAAAACTAAAGTTATAAGGGAACTAGATCTAGTTGCAAAAACCCCTAAACCTAGAGAAACTAATTAGAGTAAGAACAAATCATCTAAAAGAGTTGAACTAGTTGATTTGTCTAAGAAATTTGATTAACCAAAGATAATAGAGCAAGTTGATGAACCTAAATAGGTCGAATCATCCAAGGAAGTTAGACATGAATTTAGAGGTAGAAGTTTCATATGTAATGAAGTTGGTCATGTGAAGAGAGATTGCACATGTAAGTTTTTTAAACCTATTAACAATTTATATTGTTATAATTGTCATGGTTATGGACATAAAGAAGTAGATTTTAAGAAACCTAAATTTGATGGTAGTAATTGGAATAGTAGAAAGTTTATGAATACTAACCCTATAGGAAATGAAAGAGGAAGATCCTAGCATAGATCCAATGATGGTGAAAGATCTAATGGTGAAAGGAAACTTTTTTTATGTTACAAGTGTAACAATCCTAGAGATATTACAAGAAATTATAAAGCACTTGGAAGTCAGAATGGAACTAATCAGAGACAAAATGCACCTGCATGTCAGTTATGCAATAACTTTGGACACAAAAAAAGATTTTATATAGTGGACATAAGGAAATTCAATAGGAATCCTAATCATAGAAGGAACAATAAAAAAAATGAGAGAAGGAATGGCAATGGTAGTGACAATAGTCAAAAGAAATCAATCAAGGAACATGTTGATGAATTCAAAGAGGCATTTGTGAAAGCATGTAATCCAAAAAGTTATCATACAATCTTGGAAGAGAAGTATTTTAATGCACCTGATGGGAAATTGAAGTCATAAATTATTTGTGACTCATCTTATCTAAATTAATCATTTTTAGAAGAGACAGAGCATTAATTAAATATAACTAGTGTTAGAAGGTGAATGAGAAGTTGCACAATTAGCATTAGGTAGAGGACATTGAGAAGAAGTTGTGGTCAAGTGTGCAAGTATTAATATGATCGTAGGAAGATATGCAAAATAAAATAGGTTTATTGGCAATCAATGACAATTTTTGAAAATGTGGTACATGTGCATTTAATGTGGAGTTAGATTTGAAATAAATCAAGGATTGCAAGCAAGATTGTGAGTGCCATTTAATCATGCAAACAATTTGGAGCAATTGTGAATGATTTGACAATGAATTCAAGTGTTAATAGAGGCATTTCTAGTATGAATTCAAAGGTATTTTATGAAGCTTTTGTTGGAATTTCTAGTATAAAATGTACGCAGTAGGGTAGGATAGTCAGTATGTGATGTAAGTGATAGACCCATATATGAGTTGAAGAAACACCCATTTGTTTCTCTCATAAATGATCCATTAGGAGCGTTTTCTCAAATCTTGCAAAATGCACTTCATGTAGAAGAGGTCAGAAGTTACATTCACTATAAATTTGAGAATATTGGAGATGAGGACATCCATAATGATTTAGGAGTTATGCGTAATGGTGACCTAACCCTTAAGTCTAAGTACACATATCTAAATGAGTTGAATTTGATTAACTATCTATTCTACACAAAATTTGATAGTCATGAATGGACTAGAATTATCCAAAGTAGAGTCCATGAAGATATGTTTTGGGTAGGTGATGTACTAGACATAATTGACAATGACCTAATTCATAAGGTCACAATTTGAGTAGTGAAGGATGCAATCTAGTAAATGACAAGAATGTGACGAAGGTTGTTTGAACAAACCTCAAAACTAAAGTTGATCGTAGGAACATGAGAGTTGATTTGATTCAAGATATTAGAATTAGAATAGTAAGCAATATTTTAGGTTACAAGTTAAACCATAGTTCTAGAGTTAACTTAGTGCCAACATAATTTTTGCATGCAACATATGTCATTGTAGTTGAAAGAAAGAAAGTGAATATGTGTGAGGTTATCAAAGTACAATTGTTGGATAATATTGCTAGGCTAAAGAAGTTCAAGAATGCAGTCTTCAGATTTGAATCTCTATTAATGCACCAATTTTCCTATGCAATCAAGTAGTTCCCTAGTATGAAAAATTGGGATTGAAATGAATGTTCAATGAAGATGATAACACAATCCTATAGGGCCAGATTAGAAAATGTAAGAAACAATGATATTGACAAGATGATGAAGAGCTTCCAAACTGAGATGAAATTGAGATATAAAATCTCCCCTTCAATGGTGGAGAAAGATAAGGATGAGATATGTTTCATGGTGGAAATTTATACTACATGTATGGTGGGATTCGAGGCTAGGGTTAAGTTTATTGAACCCATGGGATATGAAATAAGTGAAGAACTCATTGAAGGCTACACATAGATTACATTGCAGTCAGAGAAGGACATTAAATTCCCTACATGGGGTATGTATGAGTAAAAGATGAGAGAAGTCCATTTTGAACTTCAAAACAAAGGAATTAAGAAGAATGTGGAGAAGAAAATTGAATCCTTTCTTAACTAGTTTGGTATGACAAGAGAGAATTTCAATAAGACCAAAGGTATAGCTTCAGAGATGATAGTTATCAGACAGACTAAAATACTGGAAGCTACACCTATTGCAATGACATCATCAACTGTGGATGTGATAGTAGTAGGGTCTACTTCACAAATTCCTACTGCACCATATGCAGCAATTGCTTAGGTCCAACTAGTCAAAGTACAACATGATCAACCAAAGAGGAAACAAGAAGATGATACATTAGTTGCACAGAGGAAATTAGAAAGACCATTGAAGGCTAAGAAATAACCTTCACCACCTACAAAGAAAAGGGTTAAGAAGACCACCAGTAGACCAAGAAAAAGGAGAAAGACACTTTAAATCAGTGATTCAAAGGAATCTATTGAAGAAACTAAAGAAAATCTAGTTGAGCAAGCAGTTGGGGAAGGAAGGACATCAATAGGCAAGAAAGCTTGAAACCAAAGGTAGAGAATCCTAACATGAAGATAATTAACAATAACATTTTTGTATAGTTGAATAAATATTATAGCTTGTATAATAATACAGATAGGAGACAATTAGAGAACACTATTGTAAGGAATATGATATTGAGAAATAAGATATTTGATAAAATTTAGAACAAGATTCTAGAAGACCTATACAATAGGTTACTAAATAGAAAGAAGAGAGTGTTAGAGGAAGATACAAAGTTGGGAGAAAATATGATTAATAAATTTTATGAAGTTAGCACAAAGGAAGATATGGATAGAATGTTGAAAGGTATTGAACCTTTCTAAGGAACACAAGAAGAGAAATTTTTCTAATGGAAGGCAACTATGAATATGTTAAGAAGGAAACAAAAGAAGCCATAGTAAAATATATGACTGCTATGCCTAAGAAGAGTGCACAACTAGAAATAGCTAGTCCAATATATGTGGAGGCTAGTACTCCCACTAATGATGAAGAAGATGAAGAGACACATCCAACACTATCACCTCCTCATATAGTCATTGGTATTGAACCCATGCAAGTGGATAGTACTTGCATAACTATAGTCACTAAAGAAAATCCTTTTGTAGAATATGGCACCAACATTGTTGGCAATAGTACTACCTATTTGAGCTCTGATGAAGAAGATTGCAAAGATGCAAAGAAAAATGCAGAAAACAAAAGGATAGTAGAAGAGGAAAGAAAGAAACAAGAGAAGAGGAAAGAAGATGAAAGATGAAAAGAACAAGAAGCTAAAAGAATTAAAAATGAGAAGATGATTGAAGAAGAAATGAAGAAAAAGAAAGAGGAAGAATTAAAGGAAGAAGAGAGGAAGAGAGAAGAAAAGAACAATGAAGAAAAAAGAAGAAAAGAAGACGAGAAAATAAAGGAAGTAGATAAGGAAAAACAAAGATTAGAAAAGGAAAGAAAGACAATTGAGGAAAGAAAGAAAGTAGAAGAAACTTATGAGTTGAAGAAGAAGTGAAAGATTATGATAAAAGAGTCAACATTCTTGCCCAATCTGAAGCATGTTGAGACAAATCTTGGGAAGGTAGTATTTTAGCACAAAGCTGACATAACTTATGTAGCTCTAGTAATTGTAACTATTGCAGTATCATCAACTACCCCAACATCAATAGTCAAACTATTGCCAGTATTATCTGATGATGATGATGATGATCAAAAAGGATTAATGAGCTCTTTGAGAAAACTTCTTTAGAAGAAAAAGTCTATAAAGATGTTGGAAAGGATGTAAAGGATAGTCCACACAACTATCACAAATCCAAACTTGTAGATAAAGGAATAAGAGTTGGTGAAATCTTTTGATGAAGAGTTCACAACCTTGTTAGAAATTGCTTTAGTTCATTCACAAATGAAGTATGATGCATCACTATTTGATATAGTATACACAAATGTCAGAAATGATATGAAAATATTAGATTCAGTGCATAATTTCATACATTCACCTATTATATTTTTATAACCAAGTCAAAGGCCACATGAGTGAGCTTTATACACTCACTGTAAGATTGCAACAACTAGATGCTAGAATTGAAGATTTTAAAATAGAGATGGAGAAGATCCAAAATGCTATTAGAAGCATTGAGTTTGATAAGGAAAAGGTATTAAAGAGATTCTCTATCCTCAAAGAATATTTATCACCTAAAGTTGTCATTTTGCAGAGGCAATTAGAGGAGTGTTTTGTAGCTAAGGCATCCTATGATAATTTTTCCTATACTAACCTAAGCACAATAGAAGTGGCATCTTATGCACTTTGTGCACTCATCACTATATCTGATACAGTGAAAGAAAACTAGAAGAAGGACTCTAACAAGCTGAAACATGACTTTATATATTGTATATCTAGAATGTCTAGTTGATCAGTAGAAAACAACATAGTTTTATGGGTACAAATTTTTGACACCTTTGTCATTGATGTCAAAGGGGGAGAAGTATGTAAGGAAAATTGTATATGTACACAATTTTTTTTAAAGGGAGAAGTATGTAAAATTATATATGTATATATAAGGGAGAGCTTAGCTATGTATCATTATAAAGGAGTGATAAGGAATGTAATGATCCATCAAGACATGAATAAAACTATTATGTTTTGAAGGCATTTCTTTTGTATTTACTTTTATTTTATATAACATCATTTTGGGACTTAGCCAATTCTCCCAAATGTTGCCATCAATGCCAAAGGGGGAGATTATTGGATATATGGATAGATAATATTTATAATTGTTGTCATTTATGGAAACATATGTTTTTGATGTTTCATGATGTTATCAGAGTTAGAAAATTGTCTAATTGTTAGATAGTCTTTAGCAGTATAGAGACAATTTTATTATGTATGGACACTACAATTTGAGTTAGCTTATTCATAGTTGAGGATCGATAGTTGATAGTGTCATGATGACATATGTCATTGTGCAGACCTATACACATGGTACAACATGAGTTACAATCAAAATACTAGTTCAAGTATTTAACAAATCAGAACAAAGCATATCAAAGAATTAGGTTGTACGACTTAATCAATTATTTTGGTGACAAAATAATTACTAAGTCATGATGTGCTAACATCTTAGATGTTTATCCCAATTCATTTTTTATATTGGTTAAATATGTGAAAGCATTAAGGCCAATAGAGTAGAGATTTATTAATTTTTGAGATATAAGTAAAGATCATATCTTGTATAAATAAAGTGTGGCATGAATGTGATGCAAACTATTGTGAAGAAATCTTGAATGATATGCGAGCCTTATGTCATGTGAAATATGATATATGATCAGATAAAGTGTGAGATACAATAGTAAGATAGTATTCTATGTATACCTATTCTTGTGAAGAACTTAATTGTATATTGCATGTTAGGGTAGTGGGCTCTTCTTGCATATATTATTATTGATCTTCCAAATCCTAATAGGGTTGAAGAAACTCCTAACATGGTTGAGTCTTTTAATAGGGCCGAGTCATCTAACAAGGACTCAAGACACTATATGTACTTCATAGACCCCTTATAGGGTCAATATCCTTAACATGATTCTTTTTTTTAGTGAATCATCTTGTGGGTATCATCCCCACCAAGGTTTTCCCTTGGCCAGGGTTTCCCTAGTTAAGAAATAATGGTGTTATGAGTTCTCTTTGTGTATGGTTATATTTGGTCCGTCTCACAATAGGTGTATCATAGTCATGCTTTGGGCCATGCTTAGGAATACTGTATTCAATTTAAGGACTATTTTTTCCACTATGAGGTGCATTTGTTCTTGTCAACTCAGGGATGTATACTTGGAATGGTCAGCATAGTATGTGCACTAGATCTCTTAATGAGTCACTATGCTTATGCTACAAGAAAGTAAAATGCAAGGGAAAGAACTTACACTATTGTTGCAGGAAATTAACACACCTAACTCTATGAATATTGAAAATACAATGAAATGTTAACAAATATTCAAACTCAGTTCATCCACTATAACTATTCTCACATATGCTATAGAAACATTCACGAAGTGAGATGCTACAAGAAGAAACTTACAACTTCTACTTACAATACTAAAAATGCTTGGAAATAAATCTATACTATCCTAATATAATCCACCTTCCAAGTGGGCCCCCTTGGTCAACTTCAACTAAACTACTAACACAGGATAGAAGCCAAAAGCTATTTCATTACATTTCAAAAATTCGTTACATGGAAACAACACATAGAATTGTAAAAACACAACTCACTGTAAAAGTTAACAGTTTGTTCCCATAAACTTTTTCCTTCTAACTAAACTAATACACTTGGTCCAATTCCTATATATAGGAGATCAATGCTTATTCTAAAACATAAAAGTAAACAACCTAGCTATAAATCCACAAGAGAGAAAGAAGGAAAATAACAACTCAAGGCAGGAAGAAGAGATAATGACTTAAGGCAAGAATAATAAAGTCTAAACATCTACTTACCATAAGAATAAATGCAGAGAATGTAGTAAGTCTTCATAGCTCCTCCATACTCACTGCCATGTCCTTTTGTACCATTATGACTTTCCTCCACCATGGCTACACCTCAGCATTCTTTTCTCCTTGAATGCTATTGGTTGTCTTCACACTCATTTTTGAATTCTTCCAATCATCTTCAACTTCATTGCTAACAGGTTAGTTATAATGCACAGATAATTGCAAATAAGCATTTTCAAATTAAATTCAAATATAAGAACAAACATTTTGATAATTATATGAAATACTACATCATATATATGATATTGGCAAAAGATGACATACTATCTACCCATAGGTTAATCATTGGTTTAGGTAAACATAGATCCACAAATGTGTTGATGAAAATGAAATAGAGTATTAAAAAATTGCTTAAAAAATATCATGAAATAGAGGCAATAATTAGCCTCATCATGTGCCCTGGTAAATTGATGCTTGTCCTCAAGCATAGCATTTCCTAGTCAGTGACCTGAATTCCCCCACTTCTGCCCTTCCTTTCCTACTACTCTTGAATGTATAATAGAATCCTCATGTTATTTCTCAGACCTCCCTTCTGTTTTCCTCCTACAACTTGTCAAGTTTGTCAACATTAATGTCATATAAAGGCCACATGAGCATTGGAGGTTGCATAGTGAGTGGGCACCATAATTCAAGTTTAGCCTGTTTTCCTAGCTCTAGATACTTTTGAGCTCAGTGAAGGGAAGCTTCCAGGTTGATGGGACTATGTGGCTCTGACCTTTTAAGTGACTCAAGTAATTTGGCCCATCTACTTCTAGCACCAACCATAGCTCTCTAGAAAGCAAAGTAGGACAAGTTGTCATAATTAGCATAGGCCTTGGCTCTAGTAGCAAAGATTCTATCCCTTACTCCCTTGTTCTTATCCCCATAAGTTATCTTGAACTAGTCCCTAAGAACTTCTTTTGGTTTGCTACTTTCAACTCTTAATGGTAGGAGTTCTATCCTTTCCTCATCTCTGTAATTATTTAGCTTCCTGTCATAGTTTGCTTCATTAGACATCTAGGACATCAAAGCTCTTAAATGTATATCCCCTATATAAAGTAAAGGGTTCCATTGGGTTTTGGAAGGGATGACAAAATTATGCACATATAATTCACAAAGCAAATTCTATTGCTAGGATGGTAAAGTCTGATATAAACCATAAAATTCTTGGTCTAATTTAAACTCTGCATTTATATTCTTAAGGGTTAGCATGACTTGGAATAAGAGAAATTGTTCTTTTAAATAGAGAGTATAAATTCATGGCAGTGGTCTAAAGGAAAGTGCTTGATCAACCAATTTGAGGGCATGATCCACCCTTTGCTTTTGATTCACCAATTAGTCTTTCAAATCTGTAATTTTTGCATTCAGAGACACTATGTCTTTCTTCATTCTTTTCCTCTCCTCTTCCCATAAGGCCTTAGCAAACATATATTGTCCAAACAACTAAAAAAGGAGTTTATGCAGGGTAATGGGACCACTGTCTTCCTCATGGTTTCTTTTCCTCTTTCTATATTCCCTCCATAATTGTTCTACAATATCAATAAACCATGTTGATTTATAGGGAACTAGGGTAGTGTTTGGATAAACTTATTTAAGAACTATTTCATCCCTATAGCTCAAAGTACCTGGTTGGCCTGCTAGGGTATCATTTGGATTTTCATTAATCTCAACCCTACATTCCTTGTTAAGGTTTTCAAGAATGTTTTCAATTTCAGGGTAAGGAGGAGAGTGATTAGGAACAATCTATATAGGGGATCCTTTAGTAGATAGCTTGGATGAGGGGGATTCTTTGGAAATTTTTCCTCTCATTCTAGGACTTCTTCTTATAGGGGTTTCTTCTAGTATCATAGCCTTCTACCTACCTCTTCCTTTTGGTGTCTCTACTGCAGAACCCTTCTTAGTTCTCTTTTTCCTTATGATTGTAGGGTTTGGCTCTTCTTTTACTGGAATAGAGATTTCTTCTTGCAATTTTCATTTTCTCTTTTTTCGCTAGAGGTAGGTTTCTAGGTTTCTTAAATAGGTGAAGGCACAGTCTCTTGCACATTTTCTTGCACATTTTCTTGTACATTGCTTTGCACATTTTTAGTTTTAGCCTCTTGAGTGCTTTGTTCAGTAGGTTCATTAGTGGGAACTACATTTTCCTCACTAGGCTGTTCATGAAGGGTAGCTTGGGGTTGTAAGGTTTTGGCTTGAAATTTTTTTGCCCATGATAGGGGAGAAACATCCCTAAGTGACCTTTCTATGAGTAATTTAATTAGAGCATGATGGGTGATGGAATGGTGTTTTCCTTTTTGAGTTTCTTCCACACTAATACACAACATATTGTACAAGAAATTGGGAACATTAACTGGATGATTATGCCTTATACAATTGAGCAATTTAAAATGATGTGCATGGAAATATGAAAATATTCCTTCACATCTAAGGTACTTGATAATGTGCATGGCCAGTTCATTGTATGGTGGTAGAAGTGACATTCTTTTACAACCTTGTTTGGTAATATCCATTTGAGCGTCGGTTGGTATGACAAACTAAGCTTTGGCTAATCTTGCATTATGAGTATTAGGATAATGTTCTCCTATCATCGGTAACCCAATAACTTCTACTATATGTTCCTCTACAACAACAACTATTGAGCCCTATACAGAAGCTTCCCTTTCATCAAATGTCCTTGTGAATTTTGTGGCTACTCCTTCATCATGTGTAGTGAAACTTAAAAAGTACCCTAACCAGCCACATGCATTAAACCTCCTCACAACTTCTACATCTAAGAGCAAAATGGTATGCTCCATTGGTTCTTGCCTCTACAATTGTCCACCCATTCTTCTTTAGCACTTTCACTGTTTGCACTGCTTCACTATTTCCCCCTTACAAATTCAAGCTTCTTTTGTTATTTTACAAACCATTTCACATTTCATTTGATAGGTAATTAATGTCACAATGATTCCTTATGAGCAATATTATGGATTTAATGAGAGTAAATCATAGAAGTGTGTGAAAATGGGGTTTAGATCACTTAAAATTTAAACACAAGTCACATCACAACCTGACAATAAAATCATTAAAAAATAAAGGGTATGACACCTAGCCACTTGTGTACTTAAGGAAATATGAAGATTTGGAAAAAAATATTTATGAATAAATGTATACATTGGGTTTTAGTAACCTTCCTTGCTCCCTACAAATTAAGGACAAATGTCCACACTTGTCAGACTTAGTACGGGGTAGAAAACTAACATGATGCTGCCATAATATAAAGAATGCAGTATTAAATATAATTGACAAAATCTACAAATTATAAATGAATTATAATTTGAAAACCTTATACCTATTAATTGATCAGCACACATACCAAAAGGTGGGGAAAGTGATATCAGTAGTGACAACATCTGTTAGCATCTTGTAGGGTTTATTGAAAGCATTAGAAATTGATAACGTGGAAAGTAGGTGGATGAAAGGTAAAGAAATGAGATGAGGTGGATGGGTGGGAGGTAAAGAAATAAGATGGAATGAGAAAGTGAATGGAGAAATTTGGAAGTTTATGTGGGCATAAAGTTTTTATTATGATCATGCGCAAATAAATTAGTGTTGAAGAGTGGTAGGCGGAAGGTTGACAACTTCGGCTGTAGAAAGAGTTACCTTGTTTGTATTTGAATTTGGCTGCTGTAACTGCTACAAGAAGTCCTCTTTTATTCTAGACCATTTATATAACTTGAGTTTGTGACCATTGAATAATAATTTGAAAGGCATTAGATCAATGGTAGTTAATTGAACAACTCCATTATCAAATATATGACTAATTTCATCTGGACCCAACCATCTTGTATGCAACTTGCCTAACATATCTTTAAATCTAGAATCATATAGTAGTGCCCAGTCACCAACTTGAAATTGTTTACTGATAATATGAGAGTCATGCCATTATTTCCTTTTTTTCTATATAATTTTAGTACATTCCAAAGTAGCTTTGCACATTTCATCCAATGAGTCAAGATGCAGAAGATGTTCTCTTTGTGCTACAGGAAGTTCAATGTCTAGCTTCAGTGTAGTTCTCAAAGTTTTAAGTTCAAATTAAATGGGGAGCATTGCTACCTTTCCATACATGAGCTCAAATCGTGTGAATCCTATAGTAGACTTCCATGATGTTCTGTAAGCCCAAACAACTTCTTGTAATCTATTGGTCCAATCCCTATGGTGTAGATGAACCATTTTTATTAGGATGTTCTCCAGCTCACAGTTTGTGACCTCTGCTTGTCCATTAGCTTGAGGGTGATAAGGACTGGATTTTTGGTGCCTGATGTTATACTGTTTCATTAGTTTTGAGATTAGATTAGAGGTAAATTGTGCACCTTGGTTAGTGACTAGCTCTTTGGGTACACCATAGCGAGTAAAAATTTCTTCATACAAAAATTCTACAACTTTTTCATCACAAGCATGCTTCATGGCTTTCACTTCAACTCATTTTGTTAGGTCATTAGTGCACACAAGAATATAGGATTTCCCATTAGATTGAAGATCAATTAGACCAATGAAGTCCATGCCCAATTTTTCAAATGGTTTTAATGCCATCTGAGGGTTAAGAGGCATTTCATCTATTCTTGTTGGTCGACCCATCCTTTGATACTTATCACACTTCGATGTATAGTTGGCTACATCTTTGTGAAGTGTAGGCCAATAATAACTAGTTGTCAAGATTTTCAAGGCTGGTCTTTTTGCTACAAAGTGTCCTCCACGTGGTTCATTACGACATGCATGTAGAATGTCATATGTCTCATCCTCTCTCACACATCTTCTCATAACTTGATCAAGTACAGTGTAAAATAAGAGATTATCTATCCAAGAGAAACAAAAACTTTTCTCTACAAGCAGCTTCTTTTCCTTGTAAGAAAAATGTTCTGGTATTTTATTAGCTACAATGTAATTAGCAATCTCTACATACCATGGAGTTTGAACAAAAATATGAAATAAATGCTCATCTGAAAATGCATCATCTACCAAAGTAGTGTCAGTATCATCATGATGGATTCTTGATAAATAATCAGCTACAATATTGTCTTTTCTAGGCTTATCAACAATAGTTATATCAAATTCTTGGAACAACAGTAACCATCTTGCTAACCTTCTAGTTATATTAGGTTTATTCATGAGATATTTAATTACTGCATGATGAGTATGAACAAATATGTAATAGCTAGTTATGCAATGCCAAAATTTGTTCAAGGCATAAACTACTACTAGTAATTCTTTTTCTGTCACTGTGTAGTTTAATTTTGGTCCATGAAGGCTCTTGCTAATATAATAAATTGCATTTTCAAGATTTTGAGATTGTTGTGCTAGAACCACACCTATGGCATAATCAAAGGCATCTGTATATATATGAAAAGGTAAATTCCAATTAGCGCCTTGTAAAACTAGGGCTGTAGTAAGAAGTTTCTTAAGCTCCATGAAGGCTTCATCACATTTAGATGTCCAACTAAATTCAGCTTCTTTTGTGAGTAACTTATACAAGGGACTAGCTATTTTGTTGAAATCTCTGATAAAAAATCTATAATATCCAACATGACCTAGAAAAGATCTTACATCTTTCAATTCTATAGGTATGGGCAATGTTTGAATTACCTCTATCTTAGCTGGATCCACTTGTATTCCTACAGCTGATATAAAATGACCAAGTACCACACCTTCCTGCATGAGCATGAAGCATTTTTCACTATTAAGTGCCAAATTATGTTCTTGACACCTTACAAAAACCTTTTCAAGATTCATCATTGCTTCCTCAAAAGTGACTCCAAATTTTGTGAAATCATCCATATATATTTCCATACAATCATGTGATATATCAGCAAAGATGCTAATAATGACTCATTGGAATGTTGCAGTAGCATTACATAGACCAAATGGTAAAATAGATTATGAAAAAGTACCCCATGGGCATGTAAATGTGGTTTTGTCTTGATCTTCAAGAGCAATATTGATTTGGTTATAACCACTATACCCATCTAGAAAAGATAAATACTTCTTTCCAGCTAGAGTGTCCAGAACTTGGTCTATAAATGGTAAAGGAAAGTGATCTTTTTTGGTGGCCTTGTTCAATTCTCTTTAATCTACAAAAATTCTCCAATTTTCTCCCTTTTTGGGAACTATGACTAGGGGTGACACCCATCTATTATCAGATATAGGATAAATAAAACCAACATCAAGCAATTTTTGCAATTCAGTTTTAACTATCTCTCTAAGGCTTGGATTTATCCTTTTTTGGGGTTGACAGAGTGGTAGACACCCTTCATTGATGTATATCCTATGGGTGCACAATGTAGGACTCAACCTTTTCATATCACCATAGTGCCATGCAAAGGCCTTTTCATGTCTTTGAAGCAATTCTTTTAACTATTCCATCTGTGTGGGTGTTAATTTGGGATTAACATGGAGATTATGACTTTTAGATAGTTCAATAGTAGTGATAGACTCTATCATAGTAGCTTTAGAGATTGGACTTGCTTATAATTCACATGGTAAGAGTGGATGAAGAATGTCAGGTTATTTGAGCAGAGTACAACTCTCATCACATTCTTCATATTTGATTAATTCCAACATAGAACTTTCAGATACATCTTTTTCTACCACACAACTGTTAGTAAGGACACTTTAAAGTACTGAATCTTCCTTTTGTAGCTTTAGAAAGGATTTTCTATGCAACATCATGAGCTGTACTATAGAATTTAACTCTTCTTCTTCATCCCTTAAATCTGGCCAAACAGATGTGCTCAAATCTGGTAATGATTGTGCTGGAGGATATAAATCAAATTTCTTTGTTGCTTGGCCATTGGATATGGTTATATTCCTTGATCTACAACTTATATTTGCATCAGCTGTGACTAACCATGGTCAACCTAGGATGACAGGGTAACTAGATAGATTATTTTTGGGGGATAAAATCTTGAAGTCTGCAGGATATTCTAGAGAATCTAAGGTTACAACTATATTTTCTATCATCTAATTAGGGGTGATGGTAGAACTATTTGCATGTTGAAAAATTTTTGGAGTAGCCCTTAATCCTTCTATTTTCAACTTCTTCATAGTGACCTTTGTCATGACATTTATATCAGCACTAAGATCTTTTAAAGCATTTTTAACAAACTGACCATTTATACTGACATTCACTACTGGACTTCCTAGATCATAATATTTTGGTGTGATCAATTTTCCTAACATAATGTCAGCCAATTGTCCCACAACATGGACTATGGTGGCATCCTTTTTCTTCCTTCCAAGCTTCTTTAGGCAGGCATCTCTAATGGCTTTTCCATAGACCAGAACATCTTTAATGGCTTGGAACAAGGGTATTTGGACATGTATGTTCTTCAACTGATTAACAATATCAAAAGGTTGTTCCTTTTCTTGTATAGGTTTTCTTTGTATAAAATTTTCTAGAAAAGGAGGTTCCATTGCTGGTTGAACTTGGGTTGACATGGTGACATTGGTTGCATCAACCATTTCAGCAACTTAGGGTTCTGATGCTATAGGAGGATCTGGTATTTCAGTTATAAGAGGTGGTTTAGGTGTTGGTAAAGTTGTACCAAATCTTAGGTGTATATTTGCAACTCTCAAAGCATAAGCAAGATATTGCTAAGCATCAACACTATACATGGATTGTTGTGGCTATTGGCTATTTGGATTTGGATGAGGTTGTGTCAGTAATTGTGTCTACTTTTGAGGTCCAGGATTTGCAGGTGGTGGCATTAGAGTAGGTTGTTGAATTGGAGGTGGTAATTGTCGTGTACTGGTATTTTGGTTAGGCCACTATTGAGATCCCCTCCATTGGTTCGTAGTCTGCCAATTCCCTTGGGGTGGTTGCCATTGGTTTTGCTAGTTTTACTAGTAGTTCTATTAGTTCTGCCATTGGTTACTCTGTTGGTTAGGCCAGGGTGGTTGGGAATTCTAAGGCCATTCGAGTTGTTGTCAGTTTTTTTGCCCAACATTATTCCAATTAGGTTGATATTGTGGAGGACCTTGGGGATTATAGTTTTTCCATTTATTACCATATGAATTTGAATTTTGCAAAGGGTCCTAAGGTATACCTTGACATTGGACCTATGGCCAGCATTGAGCAATAAAAAATACTTGCTCTTCATCTCCATCTATCTTGAGGTACTCAGTTGGAAGATGCTAGTTCTCCATGCTTGCAACCAGTTTACATTGGTAATCCTTCTTTTGCTTTTGGCAATGAGGGCAGTATTCAGCTAGTTGTAATTCAACTTTTTCATACTTCTTCTTTGCAGTCATTGTGTCAATATGTGTAGTGACATCATTGATGGTGTCCTATTTGAAATCTAATAATAGGTTAGATATCTCAAGCTTTGAAATACCTTGACTGATTCCTTTAGTGATTGTTGAATGAGGTCCTCGACCTTTTTACATTATTGACCTTGAATAGTTCTAACAGATCTTCTTGAGGTCATCAGGTCTAGTGCTTCTAGAAAGTTATCATTCACACCTCTTAGAAAGACTAGCTTTTGTGAATCCTCAGATAACACATGTTGAGGGTTCTTCTACAATATATATAAGAAATGTGAAACATAGTGTTCCAATGTTTCTTCCTCCTTCTGTGATATCCTGAAGACATCATCTCCTCTTGAACCAAATGCTTTGCAATACTCTTTGTACTTATCCAGAAATAGAGTTTTCATTTCATCCCAAGTTCCTGTTGTATTGGCTTCTAAGCCCATGAACCATCATAGAGTTGATTCTTTCAATGTTTTTAGAGAAAATTTGAGCTTATGGGCATCAATGTTGTAGTTAAAACTACAACAAAGTATGTCAAATTCAAATAAGAAAGTATCGAGGTCTTCGGTTGCAAGGCCATAGAAATTTGGAAGAGCAGCTGTAGGTATATTCTTGAGATTATCAATATTTATAAGGCTTGGGAGAGGAAATGGAAAAGTAGGTTGTGTCATTTCTAGAGGTATTAGATTATAAGGTTGCCGCTGAAAAGCGACATTGGGTATTGGATGATTAACAACTGGTGGATTCAAAGTAGTATTATCAAGAAAACTTTCCAAAACTTTAGTAAAAGAAAAAATACCAATTGTATCTATTGGCTCTACTCTTGAAGATGATGCTATAGGAAAAATAGGGCTTGCATCTTCAAAAGGAAACTCAACTTATTCTTCTTCAATTTCTTTGTTCAATTAATAGACTCCCATGGAAGAAATCTGCCATATTCATCTTGTCATCTTCCTCTTCAATGCATGCAATTAAACTCTTCACACTAGAGAAGGAAGCTTCAAAACTAGAAATTTCTAAAAAAAACTTTATCTAAGAACTATGACTAAAAAATGCTCCTAGCTTGACACCATCCTTGACAACGGTGCCGAAACTGGTGCGCCTCACAATAGGTGTATCATAGTCATGCTTTGGGCCATACTTAGGAATAATGTATTCAATCTAAGGACTATTTTTCCCACTATGAGGTGCATTTAATCTTGTTAACCTAGGGATGTATACTTGAAATGGTTGGTAAAGTATGTGCACTAGGTCTCTTAATGAGTCACTATGCTTATGCTGTAGGAAAGTAAAATGCAAGGAAAAGAACTTACACTATTTTTGTAGGAAACTAACACACTTAACTCTATGAATACCTAGAAATACAATGAAAGGTTAAAAAATATTCCAACTAAGTTCATCCACTATAACTGTTCTCACATATGCTATAGGAATATTCATGAAGTGTGATGCTACATGAAGTAACTTACAACTTCTACTTACAATACTAAAAATCCTTGGAAATAAATCTATACTATCCTAATCTAATCCACCTTTCATGTAGGTCCCCTTAGTCAGCTTCAACTAAATTACTAACATAGGATAGAAGCCAAAAACTATTTCATTACATTTCAAAAATTCATTACATGGAAACAACACTTAGAACTGTAAAATCACAACTCATTGTAAAAGTTAACAATCTGTTCCTATAAACTTTTTCCTTCTGACTAAACTAACACAATTGGTCTGATTCCTATATATAGAAGACCAACACTTATTCTGAAACAAAAAAGTAAACGACCTAGCTATAAATCCACAGTAGAGAAAGAAGGAAAATAACAACTCAAGGCGAGAAGAAGAGGTAACGGCTTAAGGCGAGAAAAATAAAATCTAAACATATACTTGCCATAAGAATTAATGTAGAGAATGCAGTAAGTCTTCATAGCTCCTCCATACTCATTGTCATGTCCTTTGGTACCATTATGACTTTCCTCCACCATGGCTACACCTCAATGCTCTTTTCTCCTTGAATGGTATTGGTTGTCTTCATGCTCATTTTTGAATTCTTCTAATCATCTTTAGCTTCATTGCTAACAGGTTAGTTATAATGAAAAGATAATTGTAAATAAGCATTTTAAAATTAAATTCAAATATAAGAACACACATTTTGATAATTATATGAAATATTGCATCATATATATGATATTGGCAAAAGATGACATACTATCTACCCATAGGTTAATCATTGGTTTAGGTAAACATAGATCCACAAATGTGTTGATGAAAATGAATAGAGTATTAACAAAGTGTTTAAAAACTATCATGAAATAGAGGCAATAATTAGCCTCATCAATATTTATTGTTCAACATTTTTGGGTTACTTTCATATGCAAGTTATAAAGTAATTGACAATATTCAGTTATGGGAAAAAGTTTGTAGAATACTGATTCACCCATGCCCCTCCTCTCAGTATTATCTATTTCTATCAATTTTACCATAGTTCAAATTGTGAAGTTTCTTTCTATATTATCTTTGAATATAAAGCTAGATAGATAAATAGTCATACTTGAAAAGTGGCTCTAACAATTAGTTTTACTATAGACATTTATATTCTTTTAGTTGTATCAACTTTAAAAAAAAGTTTTATTGTCCAATTTTCCATGGTTTAGCTAACTATGGTGTTTAACTTCCATAGCATTATTCATGGTTTAAGTTTACATTAGGATAATTAGATTTATGTTTAGGCTTGGAGGTGATCTAGACAACTTGTTTGTTAAATTGATTTCTCTACTCCAATAACATATCATTGCAAGGAATATCATAAAAAATAATTTTTGAGAGTCCCAATTTAATTCAGTAAGAAAATCTAATGTTTGTACAGATTCTAGATTTGTTCCTCCTTTAGTATATGCATTGTTGGGAACATCCAATGATATAGTTGTGGGCATATTGGCTATTGTATTGCTTCTCCTTGCCTCAATCTTAGAGATGAGGTTTCTCCCACAACTAATCTAGAGTTGTATATACAACTGGATTTACCTATAATATTTTTTGCTAAAATATTCCAATAATCGTTTGTTATTTTTAGGTCAAAACTAATCATCTATACCTCCATTACTAATATACAAGGTAAACAAGATAAGGATTCCCTAAATGACCAATTTCTTAAGTGTTATAAAAAGTTTAAGGCACTCATGATTACTATCTCCTATACCTTAATAGTCCTAATCTATTTTTATAAGAATGTGAAAGGAACTTGAATTTAGGAACAAGAAGTATGGAACAAAGAGGCTTCTAAAAATGAATAAGAATACTAAATAATCCTAAATTTACAATATAAATTCAATAGTTGTATTGAGGGAAAAAAGTTAATTTGAAAGGGATCAAATCAATAGGATAAATCAAAGTAGTTAAAAATACAAATAAAATAAAATCACATTAACTAAAAACAATATTACTAGGCAAGATTCTATAGCACGTTGGTAACTTGTGAGCCTCTCAAGAGGTCTTAGGTTTGAGTCTACTCAAGCTTGACATATAAAATAACAATTAATCTCAACAAATCATAACAGTTAACCTAGACTTTGACCTTTTACCTTTGATATTCGATCTTTTATAATTATTTAATTTAAATGAATCATGCAAAGGAATCATTGTTGTTCTTTATATATATTCGATGGGAGCTTCTATCTATAAAAGCTTTGTTTGATGTTTGGTGGCAAGATTCTAAATAAGTAGACATTAGTTGGATGTTTGGTGGCAAGATTCTAAAGAACAAAAGTATAGTGGGACATCTATAACACCTAAAACCAAATAAAATAATCAATGCCTTTGATTTTTAGAGTGCTAGACATTGAATTATTTTCTAAATCATGGTTTTTCATTCTACATCAACTTGTCAAATTAGTGAGAAGATTTATATGGTGACCTAATTCATATGATCTATGAGAGCATTTGTCTATTTCAAAACAATGACAATCAAGTAGACAAACACCATACAGAGAAAATCTATTCTCATGTTTGACAACCCCTTAGAAAATAAACCAACCTTCAAATGTTTTCATGCATTTGCTGGATTTTTCTCTATTAAAGATGATAGAAATCTTAGTGATGTAAAAGATTTGTGTTTGAGTCCAACTTCTCCACCACGTTTGAAAGGTTTCAACAAATATTCATCTGGCACAGTCCTTGGATTTCTTGTTGCTCTTGATCATGAGAAAAACCAATTCATGTCCATTGTCTTTATAAAAATCTTTTCTTTGAGTGATCTGGAGAAAGAAGAGGAATCATGGTGTAAGATTATGTAGATGTAAAGAGAGTGTTTTTGAAGATTTTCGGTCTTCATCTCATTAGATTTGTTAAAATAATGTAGATTTGTTAAAACAAGAATATTCATATTAACAAATGTTCTAGTTGAATTTCAAATATATGCATATCGATCAATAAGAATATACAAACAAGGTCATCATATAGAAGAAATGATAATGTCATGTCACATTGCTTTGTTGAGATTCTAAACATAAATTCAACATCCCTTGCAGAATGAGCTAAATACCCTAAATAAACCAAAAGATATCAAATACCTAAACCAAAACTAGAATGAGGTTAATACCTAATAAACACAAAAAATACCTAATGCACCAAGCAAGGGCATGTGCATGACAAGGTAATGGTAGAGAAGGGCACAACAAGACCTTCAAGGGCACAAACATGGAAAATGGGGCATCTATCCACCTTATCTCCACTTTTCATAGCTCTCCACTGGTATCTTTGATTCACAACTCTCCATTATCACAATCAGTCAAATGCATAATGATTTATGTGATGTTTTCTTTTTTCTATTTTTATAATCACATGGGCATTGCAATTGTGATGCCAACAATAGTATTGCAACAGTGTTGGCAAAAATTACAAAAAAAAATGAAAATCACCCACAAATTATCGTCGCAATTTGGCCCCAAATGCTATAGTGCAAGCTTTCCTTAGTGGCCCCAAAAAATTTGTTTTTACCAAGCCCGTGCCTCAAAATTTTGTAAGTCCATAATCGAGTTTCAATCTAAGTTACTTCTCATTAGTTTTTCCTCCCCACCCACTTTTCTGGTCATGCTTTCAGTTTCATAGTTCTTTCACTTCTTTTCCACTTGCTTTATGTAGAAAATACTTGAGACATGTGTGCATAAGGGAAGTGGTGTTTGAACTATTTCTTTCCCTTAGAAGAGTCTTAGTTTTCCCTTGATGAGAAGACTAAGTCCTTATCCTTGCATCAAGTATGTAGAGTTTAGAGTTTCCCTTGTTTCACTTCTCTGCCAACTAGAGGAGAAGTGATTTTAGTGAGATCCCACATAACTATAAATTCATCTCTCATAGTAAGGTGAAAGTCCAAAATTTGAAGATTATTCAAGCATAAAGCCTACTAAGGCACATACTTAGAGATAAATTTATTCTAAGGATTACTGCAACAAAGGAGAAGTGCATGAAATCAAAGCCTATGGAAAGGTAGTGAAAGTGCTTCTCCATCTCACCAAGCATAAGGTCTACTATACGAAAGTCAAAAATTTGAGTATGATAGAAACCACTATTTACCTTAGCCAAAAATTAATGACAAAAAAGTGAAGATTTTTCTTCTCCTACTTAAGGCGGTGGGTCATAAAGGAAATCTAATTTATGAAAGGAAAGTTTGTGTAGATAAGACATATCTGACATAATTTTTTCTCATTAATCTCTTTCATTTAATGAAAATTTGATTGTTAAGCTCAAAAGTCTCCTCCAAATTAATTCTAATTAGATCTCTCATATGGTGTGGGAAACTCAAGTTAGCAACCATTAAGGAAAATATATAAAGTAACATTTTGCATGCATTTTCCCATTATCTCTCTCAACAACCATTTAAAAAAAATTTCTATAGCCAAGTTAAGTGCTCCAGTTTTTATAAGTTTTCTGCCATGGTCACTAGGTTCATTGGATAATGATAGTTAAAAAAAAAATGATTTCACTCTGAAAAACCTAAGCAATACCTAGCTACAATTTTATTACCTTGGTGACTTACATAGAAGATTGTAGGCATATCCCGTATACATAGTCCCCAAGAAGTTGAAGGAGAGTGTCCTAATCAAAGTGGTGGGTTTCTTTGTGTTAGTGCAGGCCCTAGAGTTGATCCTTAAGTTAATTTTTATATTAGGATTGGGATACTTACCATGTCAAGATGTCAAAAAATGAAGTGCTCCTTTCCCTTGGCTGAGATGTGCTGCAAAATTTCTTTTGACTGCCAATGAGAGAGGTGTACAATGATATGAATTTTTGGAACTTTGCGTCTATGTATAATGAGAAAAAATTAACAACGAGAGGAGATATGATGGCCACATGGTTTCAAAATCCTTGAGGCCATAAGAGAAAGGTGCCCAATACCCTCTATGATACTAATTTAAAGATAAATATTATTGATATTATGGTCCTCTTACACAAGCTCAAAGAAAATGAACATGCCCACAACTTTGTGAAGCATTACTTTTATTTGGTCCAAGTAGTATGTATTGAAGGAGAACACATAGAGTAGGAAAAAATAATAAGTGACTATCTAACTAGTTGGCTCTAGACCATGAAAGCTTAGAAGCAATTTTTATGTCATCATACTTAATCTATGCTCTTTCCACCATCTATTTGTGGCTGGGGCTTCCACATATTGAGGAGTTGGATGAAGACATTCAAGTTTATGATTTTTAACCTTGTCTACAACTCCACCATAGTTGTGCAAAGTTTATGAGGGTTGATGACACCTTCACCTTGAGGATTTATCAAATGCTGTAAGGGTTTCTAGAACGGTGTCTCTCTATTAAAGAAATAGTTTTTGTAACACTATTTGACAGTTATTTCATTCAATTACTAACATTTTTATATACAAGCATTGTAGGATTTGACAGTTTCCCATGGAAGCTTCACAAATATCTAAACAACTAGATTGTTCTAGTTGAGATGTGTTGGTAGAGTTTGGAAGTGAATGACATGTTCTTGAATGCTAAGAAAATAAGCATTCTATTTTCTATTGCAATAGGAGTGTATTCCTTTTCTTCTCATTCTAATGCCAGAAACATGCTAAAGCCTTTTGAGGAGAAATACAAGCCAAATTCATACAAGGTAACCATATTAAAATTCAACCACATAGATTATATCAAGACTAATATGTAGTTAGGGTTAGGATTCAAGAGCATTCTCACATTGGAGGATTATTGGGCTAATAGTGCAGATGAGCTTGATAACAAAGAGAGTTTTTTTCTCAAGAATGGAAGTGGAACAAGTAAAATTGGACAATATTAGTACAAATGTTGATAGAGTTGAGGATGATGGTCAATACATGCAATCCTCCACATATTTGAAGAAAATTAAAGACACTCCCATTGATTTAACCCTTCTCCTAGGTCCCACCATTGACAATATGAAGGAACTGATAGATGGGATAATGAAATTGATAGATAAATGAGTGTAATGGATGATGCCTTAGAAAAAAAGATAGATGGTTCACCTTCAAGATCTCACTCGATGTAGACATCCACTTTAGCCTTCACCAACTCAATTTTAGACATAGAAACCACATCTAGATGACCTTCCTAGACTATTGGAGGAGGAGGTGGAGAAGATGAGCTTCTAGAGAAAAATATCCCCATCACCCCTATCTATGGGGGAGAGTTAGTCCTAGTTATAGGCTTGACAAAGGAGCCTAAGAAAGATCAGGAGAAGGAGAGGGAGAAATGGATAGGGTCCTAAGGAAAAATATGCATATGTCTAGGTGATTAAATTAGATGGCTTAGATGGCACCCACCATGATGATAAGAACAACAAAGGGCCACCACCATTGGACACACCTCAAGCATTGAATACCCAAGGTAACATTCCTTCCACCACATCTTGCACTAGAACAATTATTTTTACTCTTTTTGCAAGGAAAAATAGCACTCCTCATGTTGTGAGGAAGCTTCTTGATGCCACAACACTCCAATCCTCACTCAATGTGCTCACCTCAAAGTCGAGAGAAAGTGGAAATAAGTAGAGGAAAGGGAACCTCCAAAAGAATTGATCACCTAAACTATGATCAAACACTAGTTACTAAGAAAGTGAAGAAATCTCCCACACCAATAGCCTTTTGTAAGAATGCTAACATGAGAAACTACATCATGGAAGTTTCCCAAGGCTAGACTGGTGGAAACTTGGTTGATCTTAGCCTGATGGATTTTGATATTTAACATTTAGACATGGGGTTGTTGAGACATGATACCAAGAACACAATATGGATATTTATGAATCAAGAAGTAGATGAAGAACTAGATGAGCTTAAGATATTGAAGGCTTAGCTCAAAGTACAAACAAGGAATTGCCTGAGTGCCTTAGGCAACTGTCTACCCCATTCTCCAGCTAGGAAGAATAATCATTACATGGAAGGTATTTTGACCCATCTATAGAAGAAAAACAAGGCCTTACTTGCTAAGTTATAGGAAGAAAGGTACTTCAGTCATATTGGGCATGGGTGGCTAAAAGATATAAAGGTAAGCAATATGCCCTCAATTGAAAAGGTTGGTGACCTTTGTATAAGGGTTGAAAAATTAAGTGAGATCATGCACAACAACCTTGATTCTCTCAAGCTAGATATAGAGAAGTATAAGAATTCAACATCTATATTATATGAAGTCCTCAACATGAAGGTAGAGAGTGCAACTAGTGTAGGCATTCTAAAGAATGGGGATGAGCCCCTTTCCCATTGGACGAGGCCTCTCAAATTCAATAAGGAAAATGTTGTAAAAGCTAAGAAGTAGATGAAAAAAAGTATATGACCTAGTAAACAAAGAAGGGGAAACAATTTTTGTCTATCTTTGGGAGCTACCTATGGAGTCTCATGTAAGAAAATGTGGTGAAGTAGTTGATAGTGGGCACATGAAGACAACCTACCAAGACTTCATTGATAGATTGGTGTGCCTTGATAAATTCCTAACTTTTGATCTCCACACTTTAACTACCATAGATGGAATGCTAATGAGAGTGTCTATAAAGCTATAAACTTGGGTCGACACTATATAAGGATTGGTGGCTGATCATGACATTTGGATAGTTTGATTAGACAATATATCAATCCCCAACATAGATGATCTCACAACCATCATTGGGGCAATAAAGGGATATAAGTTGAGACAAGAAAGCACAAAGTCAATTGATGGTGAAATTGAGATGGTGTAGTTCCCTAAGCCTAATTATGGCTCTATTATTTGGATGACAAGTGTTGTATTCTAAACTCTCTTTTTACTTTCTCATTTATGTAATCTTGGTAATGATTAGAAGATGAAAGTCCTATATATGTAACAATTTAATAATTAATGAAGGATAGGTAAATTTTGGCGTTAATTTTCTCCATGTGGCTGAGACCACTATGTGAGACTCAAGAGTTTTCATTAGGATTTTTGTTCATTTGATTAATTATTTATTTTCCTTTTTATGGAGAACATAATGGTAATCAGACTGAGGGTTATTAAGTTTACAATGGGTTATTCGGATTTAATGGTTTTGGTGATTTGAGAATTATCATGGTTTCATATGAATTTATTTCCTCTATTTTGTAGGTGCATGTTTAATTTTGTGTTTGGTAGATGAGATATGGAAAACTAGGAGATCATTAGATTTAATATGATATTAGGCTTTAATGGTTTTTGTGGTCTGAGAGCTACTTTGGTTTTGGTTATATCTCTAATACACCTATTTTGGAATTGCATTTAGGAGTAGGCTTGCAAAATCATTCAACTAGTTGGTTAGATGCATGTAGAAGTAGACATGTAGATAAAATATTGAGAAGGTTCAGTTTCTCTCATGGTCATGGTACTATTTGAACTATAAATCCAAACCTAGCCTAGGTCTTTCGTGTTGATGGAAAACTTGGTAATAGCCTCTTATGCTCTCTGGTTAAGAGAATACCCATTATTAGAGAAGGTTTAAGAAAAAATCATTACATATCTACCCAAAATGGAGTTGCACCTTCAAAGTTTAGAGGGAAGTGAAGGGATAAGAAGAACTAAGGTAACTTCCCATCTATCAGTAAGAAGTTATTCTTCACACCATTGTGAAAGAAAGAGTTAAGATATATGTTGATGAAAGTGGAAGGAAAAACTCTTAACCAAAAAATTTTGGAGACTCTAATGGGGACACAAACTCTCATTAGTCGACCATTCAATGAGGCCATGACAAAAGATGGTGCTTCCTCATGTATGCATAATTCTGGTTCTTTAACAAAATTTGGGTTTCCAAGATGAACAAGCAGATATTGTTGGATAGTTTGATACCTTGGCTTGGATTTCAAGAAGTGAAAAAGATTATTGAAGGGTAAGCTAGGTCTTGGAAAAGGAAAAAAATCATAGTTGAAAATTTGGAAAGATTCCTTCAGCAATGACAAGATCAACAATAAAGCACCAAGTAAATGATTTTTCCAAAAGGTAGTAAGAAAAAAAGATATCCATCCAACCTAGAGTATAAATACACCAAGAGTGCCAAGGGACATGGAGAGACAAATCTAATTTTTGAAGTACTCAAAAAAGACAATTTCCCACTTTTGGAACCCACTAGGCAAAGCACTAAGGGGAAGAAAGGGATAGACATAATTCTTGAGGATACCTGAAAGATGAACTCCTTAGCAAAGAATCTTGCTCATCAAAAATAATACAAGACTTCTTTGCCTATAAAATTCTGGAACATCATAAGTTCAATGTGCTAGGATATAACTCTACACGACACTATCACACCATCAAGGGTAAACTTTTGACTTTTCCCTTTCAATCTACTAAGAGAAATGGTGGTGCTATGGGGGAATGATATTGGCCCCCTACATTAGTTCCAAATAATGACCTATCAAGAGCATCAAGAAAAAAATTCCCAAGTTTAGTGGAGATGGAAAAGTATCATCTAAAGAACACACTGCCTCCATCATGATGTGAAGTCTGGGGGGACCTCAACATGAAGATGTAGTTGTAAGGATGTTAATGGAAAACTTGGCAAACCATGTAGCAGACTAGTTTCAAGACTTACTAGTTAGGTGTATCACTAGTTGGGTTGATATGAGATAGTATTTTGAGGCAAGGTTCAAGAGCGCAAAAGATGAGCATACATTGTTGTCCCAACTCATGAACATTAAAAAGGAGCCAGTCATTACCATGTGAGAACTCATGGAAAAATTAAATAAGATCATCAACTATATCCTAACAGCCAATAGGCATACTCTAGATAACCAAAAGACCTTCTTCTTAGGAACCATACTACTAGACATGAATTTTAACTTGAGGAGGCATCATGTAATCAATTTAGTGACAACTCAAAGTATTGCAATTAAGTTTGGAGATGATATAATTTCTACTACAAAGTGGAAGAAGGAAATAAAAACTAGAGTTAGTAACAATGATGTAAGCAACTCAAAAACTATGTTGAAAAGGATTTCATACAAGATGATTGCATTGAAGTGAAAAATCTCAAAATTGAGACTATTACTTCAGCAACCTTATCATGAGAATTGGAGGAAGAATCATGAAAGGAAAGTATTGTAACTACCATTAATGTAGCAAAGGTTGTCCATTGAAACACCACCCATAAAAGTGAACATGTGTTTGTTTTACCTTACTACCGATCACAATGGAGACACTTTCCCCAAGAAGGAAAGGCATATACGAATGAATACTTCAAATGAGTTGGCCAAAGATGTCTCCAGATGTGAAGACATTTTGTCTACCAATTGTGACTTAGGAAATTTTTACTTGGACAATGAATTAGGTTTGGAAAGTGGATGTGACCACTTCACCACCTTATATGGGACACCACTAAATATAGTGACGAGAAGCTAGAAGAACAAAATCTTTTCTACTTCCACATAACTTCAAAATAATGTACCTACAAGTAGCATTGTTCAAGTAGTTAGCCCAAGAAATTCATCATCCAATGCTGCACAAGTAGGTAAGAGCATGAACTCATTTGAATTAGTTTAGTTTTTCAAAGATTATCTTATACAAATTTCCCTAGTATACTATTTGAAGTAAAATCACACTAAATTTTGAAAGTTAGTAGAATATTATAAAGAGGGTAATAATGATGTAAACAATTTTTTAAGATCTTCACCCTAGGAAGAGCCTCCTCTAGCAAAATTCTTCCATGAGAATGAGTGTTGTGTTGTGGCAAACTCTCCAGGGAAGAAACCTAATCCAATCTATGTGTCATTATTTATCAATGGGCACAAGTTGAGAAATTATATAATTGATCCAAGGGCTTTAGACAATGTAATTCCAATAACTGTAGTGTGTACTCTAGGGATTCCCCTAACCAAGACCTTTGATCAGTGTTCCTCAATGGATACCAAGCAAGTTCTATTGGTAGAAAAGATTAAATATTTTTTGGTATACCTAGCAACTCATTCAGCCAAAAGACTAAAAATTGCCATCTAGTGGAAGACATTCCAACCATCTACAAACTGTTATTGAGAATAAGATTTTGTAGAGACATAGGAGGCAAGATCAAATTGGACTGGTCTCATGCAGTTATTCCAATTGGGAATGAGAAGATTAAGCTTGAGTTGGAAGAGAAGTTGAAGTACACAATGATGAAGTTCAATGATTTTAAAGCTCAAATCTTGTATCAAGAGCTAGAGTTCATAAAATATATGATCTTCAACAATGCACCAATGGGTGAAGAAGAACTAGAACCTCTAGATGGTTTGAGCGTGTGGATGCTTGAATTTGATGGTAGTTGTGCATCAATTGGTTCCAAGGAAGATGTTTTGATTTATATTAAAGGAGAAATGGGCCATCTTTCCTACAAGTTGGAGGTTAAGAACACCAACAATATAGTGGAGTATAAAGCATTATTGTTGGGCATAACATCTACCAAAGAGAAAGGAGCAAGAGTTCTAAGAGCTCTTAGAGATGCAAAAATTATAGTAAAGAAAGTATGAGGGTTATATACAGTCAAGAATCACAAGCTAAGGAATCACAAAAACTATTTAATCCCTATAGTCTTCCTCCATCCAAGCTATTTCTAGAGACTAGCTATGGAGAGATGACTCCTAAGCTGTGTGAAATTTGCTACTTAGTTTGCATCTAGATTTTAAAGACCAAAAGTATGAAGTAGAAGTTATTTCCATCCTAACATGGTAGATAAAATGAAGTTATGACAAGTGTTCAGTGATTACTAAAATATTTAGTTGTCCTTCAAAAGCACTGATGTGTTTTCCAGGTAGTATTTTGAGGGTGACAGAAGCACAAATTACAAGTTATCTTTAGACAAAAAAAAGGATTTGGAGCAAGGAATTGTGCAATTGAAAGGTAACAAGATTTTGACTCACCTAATCTCTATGGAGAATATTTTTAATAGACATGATGCCTATATTCAAGAAAAGAGAAATGAGCAAGATAGGACCAATAAGGCATACGATGGACTAAATATAGTAGATGAGCTCAACCCAAAGATAATCAATATTGGGAAGTGTTGCACTAGAAAAGAAAGAGAAGAGGCAAAAGAGTCACTTTGGGCTTATGAGGATGTGTTTGCCTGGGGGTATGAGGACTTGAGGAATTTCATGGATAGAAAGTTCAAACATAAGATCACTCTTAAGCTAGATGCAACAAAATTCTACCAAAAATAAAGGAACTACAACCCCATGGTGGTTGATGCCATTTTTAGATAGGTAGAGAAAATGCTAAAAGCCTACACCATTTATCCAAACCATCATTCCACGTGGATTGTGAACATCATTCTTGTAAGAAAGAAATATGGGGAAACAAGGAATTTTGTGGATTTTAGAAACCTTAACTAGGCATCTCTCAAAGACAACTACACTCTTCTCAACATGGACCACCTATTGCAAATGGTGGCAGGATCAAAGATGATGTCCATGTTCGATGGATTTTCTAGCTATAACTAGATTGAAGTAGAGGAAAGCAACCAACACAAAATTGCTTTCACCAACCCATGAGGAACATCTGCATATAGCTAGATACAATTTTCTCTAATCAACATAAGTGCTACCTTCCAAAGAGTGATGGATAGAACATTTGGTGACCTTAAAGATAAAATAATTGTCATATATCTGGATGATCTAAGAGTCTTCTTAAAGAAGAAAAATAATAATTTAGGAGATCTTGGTAAAATATTTCAAATATGTCAAGAAAATGGGATCTCTCTTAACCCAAAGAAATCTATTTTTTGTGTTAGTAAAGGAAAACTTCTCGAGCATATAGTACCACAATAGAGAATTTGAATTGATCTTGAGAGAGTTAGGGCTATCTAACAATTGAATCTCTATCTAGAAAGATAGAAGTCAAATCCTTTAATGGAGAAGTCAATTTCCTAAGGAGGCGCATGCTAGATTTCTCTAAAATCACCAAGTATAATGTCGACATGATGAAAGGAGGCTCAACTTTAGTTGGAATGATCTTGGTAAGAAAGTATTCAAACACATCAAAAACACTATTACAAAAGCTCTTGTCATGGTGCACCCTAGTTATAAAAGGGAATTTATCATTTACTATTATGCTTCAAAGCATACTTTGTCAACTATTATGATGCAAGAAAATAGAGTGCAAGCTCCAATAGCCTTCATGAGACCTTTAGGTTCTATATTCTTCATTTACATGTTATTATATATGTCCCTAAGTAAATAGTAAAGAACATCCTCATCCAAAAAGAGATGGGATGCAATACATATGGATAGAAAAGGTCTATGTCATGCCCTGATTTTTACAAGGCAAAAACACAACCACAATATATATATATATACATATATATATATATACATATATATATGTATGTATGTATGTATGTATATATATATATATATGTATGTATGTATATATATATGTATGTATGTATATATATATATGTATATGTATGTATATATATATGTATATGTATGTATATATATATGTATATGTATGTATATATATATATGTATATGTATGTATATATATATGTATATGTATGTATATATATATATATATATATATGTATATGTACATATATATATATATGCATATATATATACATATATATATATGTATATATATGTACATATATATACATATATATATATATATACATATATATGTATGTATATATATGTATACATATATATAAATATATATGTACATATGTATACATATATATGTACATATGTATACATATATATATATATATATGTATACATATATATATATATGTATACATATATATATATATGTATACATATATATATATATGTATACATATATATATATATATGTATACATATATATATATATGTATACATATATATATATATATGTATACATATATATATATGTATATATATTTATATATATGTATACATGTATGTATACATACATGTATACATATATATAAATATATATATACATACATATATATATACATATATATATACATACATACTTAGTAATACAACACATTGATATGACAAATTATAGAATAGACATTACATTGAATATAGAATGGTTGCATTATAAAAGTCCAACACAACTAGTTGAGTTTGTTGTCATGCTTACATCCACTAAATAAACCAAGCCCTAGGGGTCAACAATAAATATAATTTAGATCTAGATGTCTATAAGACAAGTTAATATTTCATAGATATTCCTAGTTAGTTAAATAAAACAAGGTTAGATGAAAGGTACATCCTGAAATGTGGGTGGGTTTATGAAAGAAGTCACTCACCAATACTCATTTCATTAGAGATCAAGGTAGTACATAACTATCATATTTCATAGTGTAGTATATCATATATATTGTGAATATAACAACTTTGGTCTTCTTGACATATATATAATATGTTTGTACCCAGTATATGTATCAGGTGGGGCTAAATATTATGCTACTTAACAATAAGATGTTTTCTAGACAATTACATTGGATGTCATGTTTTATATTTATAGTTACATTTGATAATTATTCATGATGTATCAACCATCACATAACATATAGTAAATATTATGCATTCAATGATCACTCATTGTTAATGTTGGTAATGGAGTTCCAATATGATCTACATGACATGTGTTTTGTTAGAATCATTTATATAAGACTCCTATATGTTTACACATATTAGATAATAGAATCCATACATACATTTTGTTTCCATAATGTAATCCACTAAAATCTCTTCCCAGTTTACTTGGCATCCTCCATGGATAAGATTGAGTTCAATACAAGTTTCGTATGGAATATTCAATTAAATTTACTCTTACATATGAATTACCAACTGCCTTTATTATTTCATCCCTAATATTGCATGAGAACCCTAGTCAATATATATTGATGTAATTAATTTAAATTATGCTTGAGTCCATTTTGTTAAATGATAAAATCACATTTCCCTTTTGAAGATCTCTAGACTCTCACATATCCAATTCCAAAGATTACGTCAATATAGGAATACTATTTAATTTAATTTCATATTTGTTATATACTCTCATAGCATTCTTTTCACATTTAACAAGATCAATCTAGGTCATAAAATGTTAATATCTTAGCAACATACTTTATTTATTAAATTATATATATATATATATATATATATATATATTGATTTATTTATTTTTAATCTATGTGAGAAACAACAATTTGATATATATAATTTCCTTGCTATGCATAACATCATAATTGAAATAAATATATATAAGAAAAACAACTACATTAATATTTATATATTCCTAACCCCATCAACTATCATATCAAATCCTATCCTAATTCTAACTAACCATGTTAATCCTAACAACTTACTAGTTATGTTCAATGTGGCTAGATAAAAAGAAATTAATTTATATTATCTTCTAACTAACTTTGACTAACATATTTAACTACCCTAATACTAACCCACCCATTTAATTAGGAATATATAAAATATCATTCCACATACACATATTTTCCCAATCCACTAAACAACATTTCCAATCCTACTTGACACCTATTCTAATCTCATATATATTATTATATTATACTAAATATATAATATATTCCAACATAATAATATATTACTACTATTTAAACATTTTAAAATCCTATAACTTACCACTAACCAATGCTTCTTATTTTACTAAGGCTGCATCCTCCTTCCACATGGGGTCCCCACATAGGCTCACATGGGTCTAGGGGAAGATCGAATTCCTATGACTATTTGGCAATTTAAAACTAATTCTACTTTTCCTCATTCCTTCCTTTATGTCATTCACACATGTTTTGAACCATATCTTGGTTCCCCTTTTTATTTCCTTTACCCCATGCAAATTCCTAAGTTTGGGGTCTTGTACCACACCATCCCCACTCCATAAATGATGTGACTTGGTCTGCCCACCTTTTTAGTGTTGGAATGTCCAAATTGGGAGGACTACTTCTTGGGGGATGGGGGGGTGGGGTCAATCAGAAGTACAACACTTTTAATCCCCTTTTTTAACCATTTAAGCATATAACTAAAAAATAAACTGCATGCATGTAAACATATAAATGAGCATAAAGTAAACACATGCAATAACACATAACACTAGATTTGGTAAAACTGGGGTGGCGATGATACCCACAAAAATCACTGCAGCAATAAATGTTTGACTACTTCTGATGGTCTGCCCTATGAAAGACCTGCTCTATTAAAAGCTTTACACTATATCAATAGTGACTTGGTTAGAGGATTTATAAAATTTTTTTACATGAACTATCATCCTTTTAAAGGATTTACAATAGGCTCTTAAACCCACCTATTACATAGGATTTTCAGTCACCTTCTCCAAAGGTTCTCCTACCTAGCTATTAAGCTAACCTATCAAAATAGGATTTTTAGCATCTAATACAATGATAAGAAAGTATTAGGAATCTTTGACTTGATTGCATACAATCTTCAATTTTTAATTTCAAGAACTTGTTTTGCTCCTCCAAACCTTGATCCTTTGAGGTCTGATATCTGGTTGTCTCTCTTGTCCCTTGTGTTGTTCTGATCAACTGGATATGAAATTGCTGCTCAGTTCCTCTAAGTCTTACTTCTTACTGAATTTTTCTATAATCTCCCCATACATTGCTTTCATACACACATGCAATGGGTTTTTGACCTCCTTTTAAAGATTGTGAAGACTTAGGGTTAGGTATGGATCTATGATCCATATTGAATCTTAAATTTCTACTCATTCCTTGCATTTTTCTCATTGGTTGCATGCCTTCTCCATTTTTCTAATTGGATGCATGTAGATTGTATAGGGAATGTAAAAGATTCGATCTTATCCTTTTTCTCCTTTGAAATCATTCTATGCTAGCTCCAAAAATTGTTTACATTTGAGTTTGTGAGGGTACATACTCATATGCTCATTCTATGTCACTCGACACATACTGGACTACTGGTGCTCGGCACATATACTATCTTGGATTGCTTGGCACCTATTACACTTTGTCTTGCTCAGCACATATATGACTCTGGCTCACTCAGATATGAATCATTCTGACTTGCTCGGCAACAACTATGACTTGGCACCTATATGTCACTCGACACTTATATATTGCTCGACACCTAAAGTCACTCAATACCTATTGAAATACTAGCTCGATATACATTGCGGCTCGGTATACATAGTGTACTCAGCTTCAATAAAAAAATGATTAAGTGTGTTGACACGCAAATGTCAAAACCATCTAAGGACCAACAATCTCCCCCTTTGACATGAGTGTCAAAACACTTAACTAGACATTACTAGTCTGTCCTTATGAGTACCTTATTCACAAAATTTCAAAATTTGTTCAAAAATACCTTAACTCCCCCTGAGCTAATTGTGCCTTGTCATTCTTGCAAACAAAATTCTATGCTGAATGTGCCTGATGCTCTTTGTTTTTCTGTCCTATTCCTGCATTCAGTACTTGTATGATGTATCTGTAATTGCTCTTCATACACTTGTTTATTTTTTTAAAATTTTTATATCTCCCCCTCTTGGCTATCAAAAATTCATGGTATTCTCCCCCTTAGTTATATCTTCCTTATATCTCCCTAAAACATATATCTCCCCATTTATTATTTCTCCCCCCTTTTGACACTAATGTCAAAGAGTTCTAAGGAGTAATACCATACTTAGCCAAAAAATTACTATTTACCTCCATTATTGTTTTCAAAGTTGCATCCCAATTCTCCAAAGCTATGTCAAGTGATTTGTGCTGGATGGTAGTCTCTGCAGCAAGCTGTACAAGTCCATCAAGGGTAGAAAGATTTGGATCTTTCTTTAAAACTATTTCAACATAAACTTGTTCCTTGTGGAGGACTTCTAAATGAGGGGTTATGGAGGACTAGATTTGCATCAGTTTGGTTTTTAAATTGGCCTCATCTATTGTTAATATAGCTAACTCCCTTTGTGTGTGAAGCGATTGTGCAAAATGCTTCTCACTCTGAGTTAGATCTCTAGGTAATTGAATGCTAGAGATTTTTAAGTTTCTTTCCAAGATCATTATTGTTTGATTAGTTTCTTGTGTGAAATTGGAAAAATCACACAACTTCCTGTAAAATGAAAAATGTTTTCAAGGACAATTTTGACCTTATCAATTTTCTTGGCCAACTCCACCTATTCAAGTGCAATGACACTTTATATCTTTTCATTCACCTTTCCTTGATATCTTCTCTCTAACCATTCCATGACTTTAACATTGGTGTCCTAGTCTTCATTTGCCACTTGGTCAACTATATCTCATAGTTTCTCAATTATTGACTTTCCTTCATCTAGTGACTACAAGCTGAAGGCATCCAGAAAGATGTCCTTTATATCATGAAGTGCTTGCTTGTGTTTGAACTCCTTTCTCAGTATTTTCTATCTCATCCTTCTATCTAATGCATTTTTCATATCAGTCATTTGTGCCATTGTGATAGCCTTGGAATCATAGGATGGAATCACAATCTCTTTATCTAATTCAGGGTCTCCATAGTGAAGTTCCCTAGCCACTCTTGTTGAACTCAAGCCTGGAGTTGAAAATTGCAAGGGGATAGCATCAGTGCTCAGCTTCTAAATGGTCTTAGTAGGAGTGCCAGTCTTTGGTAATTCTATCAATGTTTGAATTGTGGCCTACTCCTTTTCTTTTGTTGTGTCTTTTTTCTCATCTGACTTCTTTTCCTTTACACTTGGCATCTAATCTGTATCACTTTTTGCACTTGGTAGAGGTGGTGGTGGAAGCATCAAAACTTTAGTCCTAGTAGTAGTGTATGTTAAAGGTGGATCCTTTGGTTTCACCTTTTCCTTAATTGGTGCTACTACTGCTCTTTGTAGTTCATCTACACCCACCAGTACAGGGCTTGTACACAACTATGCCTGTAGAGTAGATTGGTGAAGGATCTTGGAGAGATCCTCTATAGTAAGTGGATTGATGTTCTGAGCTAACTTGTCAATAACATCCTTTATGATTACTATTTCTGCAAGTGTAGTGGTTACATGAGTTGGACTAGGAGGTGGCAATTGTATGTCTTGCTCACTTTGTTCTTCTTCTTGTTGTTGTTCAGCTATTGCCACAGTTTCTTCGCCCTTATCTAATTCATCTTTTTCTTTCTCCTTATTCTCTTCCTTTCCTCTTTCTTCCTCATCTTTATTTTCCTCTTCTTTCTTTTCTTCTTCCTTCTTCTTTGTTTCCTTTGCTTCCTCCCCTCCTTTTTGTTCATCTTCTTTCTTTTCCTCTTCCTTATCTTTGGCACAAGTTTCTACCTTATTGGTTTCTTCTACCTTATCATCAGTAATCTTATAAATATTTTTCCATAATTGTGTGGATTTATTTACAACATCCTCAATTTTTTTCTAAAGGATGCAAAAGGCTTTATACTTGGGTGCAAACTTCCCACTATGTTTCTTATTTGCCTTCGTTATTTGAGCCTTTATCATATCAGGCTTCACTTGAGATAGGGTAGATTCTCTGATCTCCCTCTCAATCTTTAGACAATAATGCCACTTATTCTCAATTATGTCATACAATTCCTTTGGCATTGTATTATCAAGCTCTAGAGGTGTGTTTTTAAATTCTGCCATCATGGCATACACAGATTCCTCTATTTTATTCTACTCTTCCCTACTAAGCTTATTGAAATTAAGAGACTTTAAATCATTTAAATCTACATTTTTAATCTTATTACAAATTTTGTCAATTATAGATTTAGGAGGATGGCTTACCACTTTAAACTAGCTAATGTCCTCTGATTCTATCCTTTCTTCATCATCTGTATCTGGCTGAGCCACATCCCTTCTTCTTTTCTTAGGCTCTTTAGTAGGTTGTGCAGTAGCTTTCTTCTTTTTCTTTAATGCCTCTTTGGCCTTTCGAGTAGATGCTCTTGTTGTGGCCCTTGTTGCTGCTGGCTTAGCTGGAGCTAGCTTGGTTTGAGCTGATTTTGTAACCTTTTTAGGCTTGGACTGAGTTGCAGGCTGAGTTTCTACCTTCCTCTTCTTTTTCTTGGCAGGTGTTGGTGCTTCGTCGGATTCTTCTCCCTCAACACCTTCCTCCTTGTCTTCTCCTTAGCCTTGTGTCAACTCATCTAGCCCTTGCCCTTGCTCACCTTCTTCCTCACTATCTCCTTTGGCTTGCTCTTCTTCTTCTTCTTCTTCATATGCTTCTCCCTCAATGCTTGCCCCAAATGTCTTCTTTATTTTCCTTACCATTTTATCCTTCTTCTTGATGAAAGAATCTATTTTCAATTTAGTCTCAACTTTGGACTTGAAAACATCAAATGTCCTAAAGTGAGGAGCATTCTTGTCTGTCTCTTTTGCTAGCAATGTTATGATTGCTACTAAGGCTTCATCTATATCGAATTCATATCCTAATGGCCTTAGCCATCTTACTCTTGGTATTGCTACTTGAATATAGGTATAATCAATCTAAACCAAGAAACATATGTCATTGACATGTTTCTCTAGTGATACTAGTATTCTCATTCTTTACTTCATAGACTTCTTAAAGTCTTCAAAGTAGCTACTCATTTGGGCTTCAAAGTTGCCTCCCATCTTATCAATGAACTCATTGATCTATGTTACTGCAGACTTGTTAGAATTCCAATTCACCTTCCCAAGTAAAGGGAATTCTTCCATCACATAAAATAATATGCACATAAGAACTGAGCCAAATTTACATTGAGCACCTTTTGATCTCCTTATAGCTCCTAGGTTCTCATTAATTTGTTGCAAAATGAGTTCTGTTAGATCATAGGTGTGATCTTTGTTTACCAATTTATAAGCCACATCAAAAAATATGTAGGGTACACTATACAGTTTGTTAGATTGATAGAATTTATGTGAAATTATCCTCACAACAAAGTCAAGTAGGGGTTCAGTCATAGTGTCAATAGTCATTCCCCTATTATTCCATTTTGCACCAGTATTCTTCTCAATAATCTCCTTTCTGTCACTTCTCAAGGTCTTTGGCCGATCTAGGGTTGGGAGTCCAGTAACCCTATGAACTATCCTCCTAGTAATCTTGATAGGTCTTGTCTTTAGCCATAAATATCCATCATGAATTCAACTCAAGACAATGAAAATCCATTCTATCTTAAACACCGTGGGGAAAACTAGGGTTTTGGTTAGACCTTTCTTCTCAACAATTTGGAACTTGTCCTTCAATATTCCATTGTCACACAACTTATCATAGGAATTGAAGATTTCTAGGTCACCTATGGAACCAATTTTGTAGTTGTAGCACTTTCTTACATCTTGGACCATGATAACCTTAGGTGGGATAATAGAATTTGCGCCAGCTAGGTCATTTTTATAGGAAACTTTGGGGATTGGCCTAAATTTGTGTTGTTTGACTTCATTGCTAACTAGTTGGATCTCATGATCTTCCTTTGCTTTGGGCTTCCTTGAGCTACAGGCTATTTTACCAAACTAAGGTTTTTAAATGTATTAAAACTATAATTATGCGTAGCTGACACTTGATAAATACCTTTGAATCAATGAAATTGTTCTGAATTGCTATTGGAATTGATGCAAATGACTGCTAGGTTGCTGCTTGATCACTTCTTTTCTCTTCTTGACTTTGCTCTATGTTCAAATGGCATGAAAATGAATGAAATTTGACCTTATACCTATAAGAGACCTAGCATTAAATGATTCATAAATACATCTATAAACTTAGCACTTGAAGGATTCAACATGACTTGGCTCCCATTGTAATTCATTTACTCGGCCTCAACTAGAATTCTACTTTACTCAACTTCAACTATTAGCTCGACAACTATTGGAAACTCGACATCCATTGGAGCTTCACTCGGCATCAAAGGGTAACTTGACAACTTCTTCAAAAAATTTCTTGGCATCTTTTCTTATGCTAATTTCTCCCTTGCAATACTTATTTTTTCTTTGGAACTGATTTATGATTTTAACTTTGTATATCAGTCCCATACATCTTTCTTTTGCTTAGTTGGATGAAGTGTGATCACTTGACCTTTTGGGTGAAGTGATCCCTCCATTAAATGTGCTGCACTCATCTTTCTTCTTCCAAGTTTTATTCATTTTCCCTCTTATTTGTTCAAAATCAACCTTCTATTTTCCTTTGTTGACTTCTGTCTTGGGTGCTTTTGACTTTGTTGGGCAATTCCTACTAATATGACTAGTTTTCAAGCAACTGAAACATGTAGTTTGACTTAATCATCTACTGTAACTCTCCTTAAAATGTGTTCTTATGCATTTCTCATGGATATTTCCATACTCCTAAAAATAATGATAGCTATACCTGGTATTGTAATCCTAGTTGTAATGATGTGCATGATTGGTTCCTCTTACAGGCTGATTAAGTGTCCACATAGGCTTTGATTTACATTCAAATGCTCTATGTCCATATTTTTTGTAGTTGTAGTAGTGACCTTCAAATCCTGGTGTTCTCATAATCTTTATTTTGCATTCATGTGCTCGATGTCCTTGCTTTTTGCACTTATGACAAAAGCTTGCATTTGTAGGCTTATCATGCTGATGTCTGTTCTTGCTCCTACACACATTAGAGGTATGTCCCTTTTTACCATAGAAATGACAAGTAGGTCTAGTGTTCTTACCTTTTTTACTCCTTTCTTTTGTAGTCTTGGATGATTCTCCTTGTTCAGTGCTAGTGTAACCAAGTCTTGAAGTATCATTACTAGCCCTTGGTGATTTCAACAATTGTTCAAAGTACTTGATAGCCTCATTGGGTTTGTTGTAGCTTTCTGCTATCTTCTTTTCTCTCTTCAATTCATTTTGCAATTGTTCATTTTGCATCTTTAAGGTGGAGATCTCAATGTTCTTCATGTTTAGCACATGATGAGCATTCATCATCTGGCTTAAGGTGTCTAGCTACATGTTTGAGATCTTTTCAAACTCGATTGTCTTCTCCTCTAGTCTATTGGTGAGATTTCTCTTTTCATCTTCTATCATGGCCTTGTCTTCAATGGCTCTCTTCTTTTGTTCAGTCACTTCAAAAAGCATTATAGCTTGTGATTCTTGTTCAAGCTTGAGTAATTTGATTTCTTCAGCTTGTGCTCTAGTTTTCTCCACTAGTTCTACTATTGCTGCATCAAATTCCTTGAAATCTTCATTGGAAAGCACTTGTATAGTATCAATCTCTTTGTAGTGTATGTCACTTTTGGCTATGGCTATCTCCTTCCTTCTTTTTAAGAATTTCTCAATTCTTCTTTGGCTTCTTCCACTTTGTATAGAGTTAGGTGCACATCAATCACTTGATTGTCTATGATCTTCCCAAGTATGAAGACTTCCATCTTTAGACCTTTTCTCTAAGCTGTTAGGCTTCTTCTTGCAAGAACCACCAGCTTTGATACCAATTGTTGGAATAGTCCAAATTGGTAGGAGTAGTTTTGATGAGGTGGGGGGGGGGGGGGGTGAATTAAAAGTACAACACATTTAACCCCCTTTTTTAACCATTTAAGCATATAACTAAAAAATAAACTACATACATGTAAACATATAAATGAGCATAAAGTAAACACATGCAATAACACATAACACTGGATTTGGTAACCCAAAAACCCGCTAGGAATAAGAAGGTAAAACTAAGGTGGGGATGATGCCCACAAAAATTACTGCAACAATAAATGTTTGACCACTTCTGATGGTCTACCCTATGAAAGGCCTGCCCTGTTAAAAGCTTTACACTGTATCAATAGTGACCTAGTTAGAGGATTTAAAAAACACTTTACATGAATTGTCACCCTATTAAAGAATTTATAATAGGCTATTAAAACCACCTAATATATAGGATTTTCAATCACCTTCTCCAAAGGTTCTCCTACCTAGCTATTAAGCTAACCTATCAAAATAGGGTTTTCAACATCTAATACAATGACAAGAAAGTATTAGGAATCTTTGACCTGATTGCATAAAATCTTCAATTGTTGATTTCAGGCACTTATTCTACTCATTCATACCTTGATCCTCTGATATCTAATATTTGGTCATGTCTCTTGTCCCTTGTGTTGTTCTGATCAACTAGATATGAAATTGTTGCTCAATTCCTCTAAGTCTTACTCACTTCTTACTGAATTTCGCTATAATCTCCCCATACATTTCTTTCATCCACACATGCAATGGGTTTTCAACCTCTTTTTAAAGATTGTGAAGACTTAGGGTTAGGTATGGATCTATGATCCATATTGAATCTCAAATTCCTGCTCATTCCTTGCATTTTTCTCATCGGTTGCATGCCTTCTCCATTTTTTGAATTAGCTACATGTAGATTGTATAGGGAATGTAAAAGATTCGATCTTATCCTTTTTCTCCTTCAAAATCATTTTATGTTGGCTCCAAAAATAGTTTACATCTGAGTTTGTGAGGGCACAAACTCATATGCTGATTCTGTGTTAGTCAACACATACTGGACTAGTGGTGCTTGGCACATATATTATCCTAGATTGCTCGACACCTATTACAATTTGTCTTGCTCAAAACATAGATGATTTTGGCTCACTCAGCATATGAATCATTCTAACTTGCTTGAAATCAATTGTGACTTAGCACCTGTATGTCACTCAACACTTATATACTACTTCACACCTGAAGTCACTTGGCACCCATTGAAATACTAGCTCGGCATACACTCTAGTTTGACATACATAGTGTACTTGGATTCAATAAAAAAAGTGATTAAAAATGTGTTGACACTTAAATGTGAAAACCATATAAGGACCAACATTTAGGCACCTAAATACAAGGTTAGCTCTATTAAATGGAGTTGGTTTTTCTTTGAACAAGGTGAAAAAAGACATTATTAATGGTACTACAACTATTCCTTTTTTCCCCCAACATATGGGTCCCTTAACTTATTCTTTTTTTTTTTAATGTTGGAAGGTCTTCCCTTTACTAAGTGTGGGGAAGCTAGGGAAGGCTAGCAAAATGTGATTTTCATGCTTCCAAGATTAGGCACCCAAGAAGGAGGTAGGTCAATATCTTCTTAAGTAAAGTTGTCATCGAGAAAATCTACATGTGTTAGGTCAAGTATGCAAAGGTGGGAATTAAATCACAACCCATCACAATTTAAATATGAAGATTTGTAGAAATAGCCAATGCCTAGGTTGGGCATCGAAACCAATGTGTAATCATGTTTGTAAATATGAGTTAATGTTTTCTTTTGGGTACTAACCTAGCCTTGTCATAATGTTAGCTTATATACATAGGTATAGTTATAGATATCTTTTGTTTATTCATAGATACATGTTATATTATTATTAATATTTAATGTACTTGGTTATGGGGTACATTTTGGTGAATACTTTAATGCTCTGTATTTGCTAGGTAATATTTCCACTTCCTCCATACAAAATCTAGAGAGTAAATTGTGTGCCTAGAACAAGTTTATGTTTAAATCCTTATATATTATATGTCCTCTATTTGTTTTTCTACTTCTATAGTCTAAGGAATTCATGATATTTATTGCAATGATATATTATGGATTACTAAATATGTTATGATAATCTAAATTAATGAACTTATTGATTCTTTAGAACAATGATCTCAATACAAATACACATATAGTAAACATGACAGAATTCTTATATGAACAAACTGATTATTCTTATCTATGAATCTAGGAGGTTGGAAACCATTTTTTCAAGCTCTATTAATGTGTTCTCTTGAGACGATTAATTTGAATATTTATGCATATCTATTATAAAATGGAGTTGAATAGTAAGATAATACAAATGAGATAATCTCCCTATCATTACAAACTCTTCTATGATATCAATTTTAACCTAGAAAAACTTATGGATACAACTTAAGAACCTTCAAGTATTTTAAATTATTGATTGATATTCATAACATGACTATAAACCAAATATAATTTCATTATCTCAGAGTGCATATTCTACTATGATGCTTAACTCTTCACATCAATACACTCATATTCAAGACATTGAAACAACAATACCATTACAATAAATTTCTCTTCCATGATACTCTCATTATAAACAAAGGTGGTGGAAATAAAGTATCACAAATATACACAAAGGGATACCTTCCAAAATACATAGATACTCTTAACCCTTCAAATTAACAATTGAAATGAGACAATAACATTACTTTTACAACACATTTAGATTCACATAACAAGCTGTAGTTTTTTTTCTATCTCAACTCAAACACAATAATGTCTTCTTCTCCTATGCATACAGAAAGACATCAAGAACTCCAAGTTTCCAAGATCATCCATTAAGAACCTACATATGAGAGATAACAATGGTTAACAATAGAGGCTCACCTCCCAACCTAGGCCTCAAGGAGGCCACCCACCAAGCTAGTAGAAATAAGGCTTAAATAGGATACATCCAAAACAACATCACAAACATGGACACAATATTTTTGCAACACACTTACAACCCCAACCAAGTTTTGCACAATTATTCACAAGTGGAATCGTAAACATTGGGTGAAGGTGGGCTCTCCAAGGAGGAGAATGACATATCCTTATGCATTAACAAATCTTGCAATTGCAATATGTCCAACAAGGCTTCCAAGAAACACATGCCATCCAAGGCTATCAATAATCACATGCCTCGACAAGGCTGCCCATACTTAATCCTTTCACATATCCTTACTTATACCTTCCATAGAACAATAGAAAGTCATATGGCTTCAATGGAGCCCATACTCCATGAAAATTGTCCCCTCTCCAAGAGGAGGATTTCTCAACTTCAATGTTGAGCCCAACTAACCCTTTCACCCCAAGGCTTCTCTTCCCTCCCAAGGGTGAGTGAAGGCTTCACACCCAACACAATATTCAATCCAAAACCACAATCCAAGAAAAAAAATGAAATGAAATAGGTTTAGCATGCTCACTCCATACACAAATAGTTACAACATGCACCATATGCAAACACATAGATCTTACAAGAAACACTCTTACAGTTTCCATCTTCAACTTTCATGACATGAGAGAAAACATGGCATGAAGCACTAAACTCCAAACCTCCTTTCAATCTATAGTTATGAAATGGTGATGAAGACCTTTTCTTCCTTGGCTTGCAAGTTTTTCTCCAAAATTCTATCTGTCTCTACAATTAGAGAGTGGGTGAACAACCACTAAGTTTGGCACAAGCCCCCTAAAAAGACCTCCACTTCCATCCCCACCTACCCCTCTTACACCCTTGTACCTTCCTACCAACAGGAACTTAACTAAGTGTTAGGATGAGGAAAGAAGTCATGTGATACTTTGATTTTCGAATTGTCTTGAAAATGACTAGTTTAGAGGGTCTCCTAGGTCCCCGAGACCAACTTATGATTATATTTAGACTGCCAACCCATACTATTTCCATGTGGGTGACTTATTTTCACAAAAATAACACTTAGGAATCACTTTTAGGCTCTCTAAAGTTACTATCAAATTTTAATTTTAATTCCATCATGAAGGTGACTCATCCTAACTCTCTAGAAGGTGGGTTAACTTAATTTTGCAATGGAGATTAAATTTAGATTAAGTGACTTCATGCCCAAAATACTACATGACATGTCATTTTCACATAAAAAACACAAGTGTCAAATGGCACACACACATTAAATACTTTACACATCATGATGACATGATGCTAATTAATCATGATTTTTAAACTTATAACACCCATGCACAATCATGTCATGAAATAAGCACATTACAAAAAGGTTTTGAATCTTCCAAAGATTTACCTTGGCTTTACTGTGTTCACATAGGTTTGAACCTTGTTTCCTCGAATGATTTCCATGGTTCAATTTGTCGCACACTCAACTTAAACACTAGTAGCCCAAATTCAATAATATAGAAATACATATAGATAAGTGTAGAATAATCCAATATCATGTAGTTCACATTAACATATATAATTAACTTTCATCTAATCATTTCCATAAAATATTCAAAACATTGAAATATCAAATATGTGTATCAACAATTATCTTTCTTAAGATAACCAGTTATCATTCTAAATATTATAACAACTCTTTCCAACATAACAATGAAACTCTAAAGTCCTCTTTACTAAATCATGAAAATTTATTAAATGGATCTTAGCACAAATGTCCTAAGTGAAAATCACTAATATCCAGACTTGTTAATTAGTATCCTTCCAATCAAGTTAAACATAGCAACATTCCTAGCAATATCCCTTTATCACATTATGAGGGTTTTGCGTGTGAGTTTTTAGGGTTAATTTTAGACTATTAGAATGTTTCCATAATTATGTTATAATAATTTAAAACCAACTTCCAAAAGTAACCATATGTCTTGTTGTCATTATAACCTGCATTCATTGTTGTTCTCACTAGAGTGAATGTTAATTTATTTTTCCTAATTTCCTTGTGGATCGTACCTCAAATTTTGTGACTAGGTTCTTAGCTGTAACATATTGAGTCTCATTTTCATGTGGTCTTATCTATTCAACCTAATGCTATTCAATGGGTATTAGACTTATAATAACCAAAATTTGCATCAGTCTCTAATAGGATCTTATAAATCATTATTAGTAATGAAAATTTCAATCATGACCTAATTTAACTCCTAATCATATTCATTCCTTAAGATTTATAATAGGTATGAGTGTGGGCCTTACAGTCTAGGAGTATGATATTAAAATCAAGTCAACTAAGCTAGTTTGAGGAAATGGCCTTTGCTGACCGATTGTGGGAAATTTGGCAGAAGGAGAAGGTGAAAGTAAGCCTAAAGTCTTCATGGCGAGTCTCTAGGATCCATGGTTCTAAAAAATTGCTTAATTTCTTACATACAAAGAATTTATAGATGACCTTGCTCCCAAGAAGGGGAGGGATCTTGGAATGAAGGAAGTAAAGTATGTGTTTGGGGATATCGACTCTATAAGAAGGAAATCAATGGGATATTCCTTAGGTGTGTTGACAAGCCACAAATAGGAGAAGATACTTTGAGCTTTCAACCATGAAGCATGTGGTGGAAACTTATCCTCCTTAGTCATTAATTTCAAGATATTGAGACAATATTATTATTGGTTTGGTGTTTAATGATGCATACAAGTGGGTGTCATAGTGCTAAAAGTGTCAGATGTTCTCTGGAAATCCCTAACTAGTCGCCCTTCCATGTAGTGATTGAGGGTCATTTCTTGGAGTAGGGGGTAGATTTCATAGCACCTATCAACTCTTCTTCTAGTGAATGCTACACCCATATCATCACTATGAAAAACCACTTCACCAAATGGGTGGAAGAAAAGCCTACCAAGAAAACCACTTTAGAGGTTATGTGAGTTCCTAAAAGAAAATATATTAGTGAGGGTTGGTCTTCCCATAAAATTGTTCATGGTAAATGCTTCATACATTTCCTCAAAAAATGTCATCAAATTTTTTTTTTGATCATGAGATTCATCTAAGTCACCCATCTGACTAAATCTTGCAAGTCAATAGGAAAGTGAAATTTAGCAAAAAGAACCTAATCAATATCATGAAGAAGCTTGTATCTGACAATAAAAGGAATTGGCACAAGAAGTTATATGAAGACTTGTAGGAAGATAATGTCACTCTGAAGAGGGTCATCATTACTTCCCCTTTCAAGTTGGTGTATAGGATGGAATCCAATCTCCCTCTCCCCATGAAGCAAAGGACATTACCAAGTGTAGTTGAAGATGACATTTTTTGAGATATCTTAGAGAAAAGGACTACGCACTTATCTAGGCTAGAGGAAGAAAGAGAAAAAATGGTAGACAAGATCACACAAAACTATATGTGTTTGCATAACCTCTTTGACAAGAGGATGATGCTGGAAATGATTGAAATGATCATAAGAAATGATTGAAAGGAGAAGTGCATGAAATAAAAAGCCTATAGAAAGGTAGTAAAAGTGCCTTTGTAGTGCACCAAGTAGAATGTCTACTATGCATGAATCAGATCTCCAAGTATGAAAGAAGTCATCATTTACCTTAGCCAAAAATTGATGGTGAAAAAAATATTTTTCTTCTCTCACTTAACACAATAGTTTATAAAGGAAATTTAATTTATGAAAGGAAAGGTTGTATAGATAAGATAGGTCTAACATAATTTTTTCCCTTTAATCTTTGTCATTTAATAAAAATTTGATCTTTAAGCTCAAAATGATCCTCTAAATTAATGCTAATTAGATTTCTCATATGGCCTCAGAATCTCAAATTAGCAAGCATAAAGGTAGATCTATAAATTAAGATTTTGCATGCATTTTCCCATCATCTCTCTCAATGTCTATTTTTTATTTCTATAGCTAAGTTAAGTGCTCTAGTGTTTATAATTTCTTTTCCATGACTAATAAGTTCATTAATTATGATAGTTTAATTAGAATCAATTTCACTCTGAAAAATCTAAGTGATACCCGGTTGTGATTTTATGATCTTGGTGACTTACATAGAAGATTGCAAGTGGATCCAATACATCTAGTTACCAGAAAGTTAAAGGAGAGTGCCTAGTCAAAGTGCCAAGTTTCATAATGATGGTATAGGCCCAAGACTTAACCCTTGAATGTATTCCACATTATGACCAATATATTCACTAGATCAAGATGTTAGATAATGAAGTCCTCCTTTCTCTCAACTGAGATGTGCTATAGAATCATTTTCAACTATCGATAGGAGAGGTGTACAATGATATAAACTTTTGGAACTCCATGTCTATGTATAATGAGAAGAAATTAGAAAGGAGAGGAGATATGACGGTCACATGGTTTCAATCCTCTTGAGGCAATAAGAGAAAGATTCCTAAGACTCTATGTGAAACCAATTTAAAGAGAAAGATTATTGATTTTATGGTCCTCCTACATAGGCTGAAAGGAAATGAAGATGCCCTCAACTTTTTGGAGCATTACTTTTATTTGGTCCAAGTTGTATGAGTTGAAGGAGAATATGTAGAATAAGCACAAATAGTGAGTGATGATCTAAATGGTTAGCTCTAGATTTCAAAATATTAGAAGCAATTTTTTATGTCCTCATACTTTATCTATTCTCTTTCTTCCATCTAGTTATGGTCAGGGTTGTCACATGTTGAGGAGTTTGACAAAGACATTCAAGTTTACAATTTTTATCCTTGCCTATCACTCCACAAAAGTTATATAGAGTTGATTAGGGATAACTATGCCTTCAGCAAGAGGATTTATTGGATGCTGCAAGGGTTTCTAGAATGACACATCTCTCCTAAAGTAATAGCTATCATAACCTAGTTTGAAATCTATTTCATTCAATTCCTAGCATTTTTATATATAAGGATTGTGGGATTTGATAATTTCCTATGGGATTTTTTTAGATATCTAAATGACCAAATTGTTCTAGTTAAGATATGTTAAAATTTTTTTTAATTGAATGACCTATGCTCAGATACTACAAAGGAAAACATTCCTTTTCTGACCGTAGTGGAAGCATATTCATGTCCTTCTTGTTCTAGTGCTAGAAACATGTTAAAGGATTTTGAGGAGAAATACAAGAAAGAGATATACGATGTCATCATATTAAAATTCAACCCTGTAGATTATAGCAAGAATAATCTAAAGTTAATTCAACCCTATAGATTATATCAAGAATAATCTAAAGTTAGGGTTAGGATTTAGGCACATACCTGCATTAGAGGACTATTGGGCTAATTGCATAGATGTGCTTGAGGTAAGATAAATATTTTTCTCCATAATGACATTGGAAAAAGTAAAATTGTATAATATTAGTTTAGATGTGGAGGGATTTGAGGATGATGGTGAATACATGCAATTTTCCACATACTTGAATCAAATTAAAGACACTCCAATTGATTAGGTCCTTCCCATAGGTCCCACCATTGACAATCTGAAGGACATATGGGGTAATTAAAAGACAAGATAAATGAGTGGAGTAGAGGAAGGATCAAAGAAGAAGGATTGGTGGTTTACCTTTAGGATCTTAGCTAGTGGAGATGTCTATCATAACCTCCACTATCATAGTTGCATCCACAAAAATCACATGTATGGTACCTTTCCATATTGTTAGAGGATGAAGTGGAGGAGATAAGCCCCTAGGATAAAATATCTACATCACCCCTACCTATGGATGAGGGTTAGTCCTAGTTATAAGCTCAACCAAGGAGCATGAGAAAGATAGGGTTAGGGAGAAGGAGAAAGGTACAAAATTCAAAGTTGCTAAGGACAAACATGGATTTATCTAGGTGATTAACTTAGACGACTCAGATGCAACCCAATAGGATGATAGGAATGATAGAGGGCCACCATTACATGAAACACCTCAAGTACTAGATACCCAAGGTTACATTTCTACCAACACTTCTTCCATTAAACCAATTTTTTTTCATTTCTATTGCAAGGAAAGCTAGTACTACTCTTATGGTGAGGAAGCTTTTTGATACCACAACAATTCAGTCCTAACACAATGTGCTCACCTCAAAATTTTGGCTGGAGAACACACTTGAGAGAAAGTAGAGAAGAGAAAAGGAAGGGGCACCTCCAAAAGACTTGATCACCCAAACTATAAAGTAGGCACCAACTGCTAAGAAGGTGAACAAAGCTCCTACATTGGTAGCCTTAGGTAAGGATGCTAACATAGGCTACTACATCATGGAAGTTATCCAAGCCTAGACAAATGAAACTTGGTTGATCTTATCCTAACTGATTTTAATATTCAATCGTTAGACATGCAGCCACTAAGGCATGATACACCTCCAAAAGACTTGATCACCCAAACTATAAAGTAGGCACCAACAGCTAAGAAGGTGAACAAAGCTCCTACATTGGCAGCCTTAGGTAAGGATGCTAACATAGGCTACTACATCATGGAAGTTATCCAAGCCTAGACAAATGGAAACTTGGTTCATCCTATCCTGACATATTTTAATATTCAACAGTTAGAAATGTAGCCACTAAGGCATGATACCAAGAACACAATGTAGATATTTCAAAACCAAGAAGTAGATGAAGAGCTAGAGGATCTCAAGAGATCAAAGACTCAACTCAAGGTGGAAATCAAGGAATCATCTGAGTACCTTAGCTAGTTGTTTCCCCCCTCTCTACCTAGGTAGGAGAATCATCACATGCAAGGCCTTTTGAGCCACTTACAAATGGAACCAATGTCCTACTTATTAAGTTGTAGGAAGAAAGGAACTTCAGTCAAATTGGGCATGCCTGGGTAGAAGATATAAGGTAAGGGGTATGCCCTTAATTGAAAAGTTGGGTGCCCTTTGTATAAGGGTTGAAAAAATAAAATAGATAGTGTACATCAACATTGATTCTCTCATTATAGATATAGAGAAGCATAAGGATTCCATATCTATATTGTACAAAGTCACGAGCATGAAGGTAGAGACTGTAACCAGTTTGGGCAGTCTGAAGAATAGGGATGTGTTGACATTACAATCAAGTTTGTTATTAGTAACACACACTTACTCAAACAGTTAGTATCTGAAAAGAATATTATATAGTTAACAATATTAACCAAGCATTTTAGACTCTACCAAGTTCTATAGTTTCTATTGAGTTAAAGGAACAATATTCAATTTGCATCAAACAATTTCTACCAAGTTGGTAATCACTAGTGTAAACTAAGCATCTTACTGTATGTCAAGCTTCTCAATACAAACCAAATTATGTAGTGCTTATCGAGTTTGCAATTATAGTGATGTGAATCTAGTGTTGACAGAGCTACTCAGTGTTAACCAAGTGATTCAATTTATACTAAGCTCATAGTGATAGCATTGATCGAGCCATGTAGTGTGAATCAAGTGATTCAGTTTATATGCTAAGTTTTTCAATATTCACTGAGCCACCAGTCCAGACTGAGTTCAAACTACTTGGAAGTGATCAATATGGACCAAGATTCTATGTCTATCAAATGCATGATGATGTCACAAATTAATAGTGGATGCTAAGTATCAAAACCTCACTAAGCTAGTCTTTAGAACCTGAGTTCCTATAGTTGGGCTGACTTTATGTATCTTGTGTAAACTTGTATTATAGTCAACTTTGTTGAATTATAATTTAGACTAGTATATATATCCAAAATGAATGAGCATGATGATGATGAAGATATGACAAGAATTATAATGCAAATTTTAAGAATAGAAAATGTGAAGTAAAAAGGCTATCATATTAAGGGGATCATACCCTCAAAGGAATCTCATTCAAAAAATCAAGTAGTAGATTAGAGATCAACCACTATTTCATCCTAACAGTTGGATCAATTAAATCCTTTCACAAGGTAGACTTAACAATCTTTTGTAAATATCTTTACTGAGTGCATAATTTATTATATGTTTGTAAATCCTTTTGTAAGGTGGACCTAGGAGTCCTTATTGCTCCTAACAAGGTAGATCATCAGAAGTGATCATTGTAAGCCTTAATAGGCCAACTTTGTACTACAATACTAAAGCTTGTGGGTATCATCCCCACCCCAGTTTGGAAGGTTTCTGGGTGACCAACATTGTGTGTTCAAAGTGTTATGGATTTTTTAATGCTTTCAATTTTTCATGCATGTAATTAGGTCTGAATACACATAAAGGATTAATTGGTAATAAAGGATTAAGTTTTATAAGTTACTGATTCACCCCTCCCCTCTCAATAACTTAGCCTATCATATATATTTCCACAAATTGGTATCAGAGCTTTATGGTTCTTAGGAAAAAAGTTTAACTTGAGAAAAGATCAGAAGCTATGGTGGTATTCAAACTTGAAAGGCTATTGACAATGAAAAGTTGGATTTGGAATTGGCTATTAGATAACTCAAGAAAGCAAAGGAGCAACTCTCTCAATCCTTGAAAAGAAGAAAAGATCTTGCAATCTAGATGAATTACACACTTTGCATTGAAGAAAGAATTAAAGACATCCATTTAGAAAGAGATTTAGATGAAGCTAATAAGGAAATCAAAGAACTATTAGAAAAGAATAATACATTTTAAGAAGTAAGAAAGCTAAGAAAAGAGCAAGAAATGCAGTTAGTAAGATTATGTGAAGTCATGGAAGAGAAAAATAAGACAAAAGGAAAGAATAATGAAATTCAACACCTATCCCTTTAGTAGGTAGATTTCATTAATCAACTCACCAATGCAAATGAAGAAATCATGAATCTAAGAGTAGAAAATGAAAGATTGCAGAATGACCTAAACATTAAAAACCAAACCAATGAGAGGATGATGAAATCTCAAGCAAACATGGATCATATAAATAAGAAAATCAAATGCAAACAAAAAGGAAAAGCAAGAATTGGATATATAGAGAAGGTGAATCATCCAAGCAAGGAGCTCAAAAGAATCAAAGACCTACTTGCAATCACTATGGTAAGTTAGGTCATACATAAAACAAATGTTGGAGCAATGGGAAGGATAAATTCAATGGAAAATGCTACAATTGTAATCAGCATGGTCATAGAGCTAATGAATGCAGCAAAGAGAAACCTAAGTTTGAAGGAAAATGTCACAAATATAAGAAGCTTGGGTACAAATCCTTAGAATGAAAAACTAAGATATTGAACCCATCATAATAGATATTAAAAGATATATTTGGTTAGGACTATAACACTTGGTGCATATGTCATTACTATGGAAAATTTAGACACACTGGAATGAATTGTGCAAAACATCACATAAGGATAAGAGACACCACTAGAAGATGTTTCATTTATACAGAACTTGGTAATCTTTCCAATAACTATATGAATACTAGAAGATTTGAGGATTAAAAGAAAGCCAAGGCTGATAACATTAGAAAGTAGATGAGGCAGCAATAAATTCCAAATTCTTCTAAGAATTCAAGACTGAGCAATGAAGCAAATGTCACTCAAGAATTGGGTAACTCAAATATTTCCACTTGATATCTCAAAAAGGAAAATCAGAACTAGGATTTTGGAGTAGACATCTTACATCAATTCTAGTTATTAGAATGGAAAGATTCATATCAACATTGAAGATGCAAAGGGATCACCAAGCATTCAAGAAAATGGTAGTCATTACCAAGTGAGGTCGGGTTGCAAGACCCCACCGAGCAAGGTCAAGAGCTACTAATATTGTTGTGTGGACATCAAGTCATGGATGACTTTATTGAGAATTTAATGCAAGAGAAGTGGAAAATAGTCTATTATTTGAGAAAATGATCATACCAGGTATTTATGCAAATAGAAAGGCAAAATTTGATAAAAAGGGGCAAAATCAGATTCATTTGACACTGCAAATTTTTAAGAGCTATTTGTGTAGAGTGATTTCTAAAGCATCCAAATGATCTATGCAAATTACTATTGAAGATTTTTGTATCTCTGCAAACCCTACCAAGCAATAGCATCCTCTAGCAGAAAGACTAAAAAAGGGTCAAAGATGTTAGTTCAAGGCGTGGATTGGAAGGCACTAGACTTTAAACTGAGTTCAGCTATCATGGAAACTCTAGATCCAAGAAGAATACAATCTCAAATTCCATCCAAGGTACTATAGATTAATAAAATCCATTCACATTTTTGATGTTTTATTCAAGATATTAGAACTATGGAAATGAATAAGTCATTGGATAAATTGCATGTGAATGGTGCATTAAAACTAGAACATCAACATCTTGAAGCCAAAGGTTTAACTCATATTCCTCACATGCCATGAGATTTTTAAATTAAATGAAGAAGATTTATCCTTAGCCATGTGCATAATGGATAGTTGTGGCTGGAGCAACCTATTGTGATAACTAAGAAGATGATTCATAGGATCACTAGTCTTCTTGTGTTGACAAAAGTAAAAATGACTAAAAAGCTAAGTTGGGTCAAACTAGAAAAGAAAACCCTTGCTGAGTGGGATGGAAGGGGAATGCAAATTAGTTGTGCCATAGATATGGAATTAAAATTCAAGATACATATCATTTCATATAGAATATACAGCTTGAGCAGACTCAATAGTGTATCATGCGAAGCCGTGGATCTCACATACAAAGTGGTCAAGAATAATATGTCATTTGACCTTGCCAAATTGATGTTAAATTAGTTCAAAAAAAAAATGGAGAGCATAAGAACTTCAAAGAAAAATCATTGTAAGTTTAGTTCACTCTTAACTTTTCTATTTTTCTTTGTGCAAAAATTATTTCCATCAGAAGGTATAGTTGTGTGAAGAAAGGATGTACCTGTTCTATATCAAATTAATGAGTATATAGTAGAAATGGGAGAAAACTATGTTAGTATAATGGAAAATTATTTTGATGCATTTAAAGACAAGATTAATAATAGATTCAAAATTCCTAAGAAACTCATTGAAGAATACAAAGATGATATTTTTTTCATGGTTGACTGTGATAAAGTGTACATACAAGTAGTAAGACCAAGAATTGTATGGTTCAAGCCTCTAGGTTACGAGGTTAATATAAATGAAATGAAGGATATGATTGAAGCATTAATAAATGAGCCTATAGATCCAAAAGTTGTATACTTTGAAACTTATGAGGAAGCAAAAGAAAGAATAAAACTTGAGATAAAACTCCCTCAGGCAGACAACAAAGGGAAAAAGAGAATAGAAAAGTTGAAACAAAATGAAACCACTCTTCTATTGACTGAAGGTAAAGGAGATGACATTGGGGAAGGTGATGTAGAAGATGAGGGTAATTTAGAAAAAGAAGAGCTTGTAAAGAAGAAAGGTAAGGTTATTATAACCAAATCTACAAAACCATCTACTATAGTGTTCACAAAGAGGACATCTAGAAAGAAACTAAAGATGGGTGAAGAAGCAGAGGATATAATTTTCAAGAAGCCTCCACCCACCTTTCAGGAGATATTGAAAGAAATAGATTTAGGAGCTGGCATAAAAAACTCCAAACCATTAAGATATGAATCCAAAATTGCAAAAGAGTAGAAGTAAGTTGAAGTCATGGTCATGTCTAAGATGGGAAAATGGAAATATTCTCCAGACCATCTTGTTGAGCAGATTCCAAATGAATTGATGGAAAATATTTTACCAAGATGAGAGCATGCAAGGAAAACTACTAAAGACATTTATGAGAAGACCTTAAGGAAACTCATGCTAAGGTTGAATGACAAGGATGTCAAAGAATCCTTAAAGAAAAATGAATAAAAGCTTACCTTTGAGTTTAACACTTGTTTGATATTAATCAATAACATCAAACATATAGTGAAGAATGCTGCCAACACATGGAAAAACATTTATAATCTTCATAAGAAAAGTGATTTTGTTGTTAATGTTAGTGATAAGGAAGATGATGATGAACCTGAAAAAGATGAGGAAATTAATGATGAAGAAATAACACATTATGATAATACAAATGATGAGGAATAGGAAAATGAATAGGAAGCTACCGAGGAAGATCTATCCAAAGTTTAGAACATAGAGGAGATCAAGCCAGAGAAAATTGTAGTAGTAGTCAAAGCCTCACTCTTCCTCATTCTTTGATTGAATCATCGAAAACATCAAGCTTAGAGAAAACTACTATAGAATTGATTGTGACAAACATTTCAAGTATAAGCTTTCAATTAATCTTTGCACCTATTCAACTCAGTATTTCATTGATAAAAGTGAAAAGCACTTCATCTACTGAGCAGACAACACTTCCTCCTACATCAATTTTGGTTACACAAGGTATTTCTTCAATAAGTGCAATATCTACTTTTTCTGCTAGTCCTACTATTTCTACCATTGTTTCCATTTAGAGCATGCAATTAATAAGTATAAGGATAGTTGAGACAAATCCTCAATTGAGTACAAAATTTTTGATCAAGGGAAAAGAGAAGGAAGAAGAAATTGATCTTGTTGAGGAGATAGTTATCCCAAATTGGGACATTTCGAATCTTAATCTTGATCAAATGCACATCATTGGAGAACTTCTTCAAAAGAAAGCTCAACAATAGAGGCTTAGAGAAGAAAGGAATAAAGAATTTCAAGTGCTTGAAGATGCAAAGAATATTCTAGTAGAGGTACTCAACATAGGGGTTGATACTTCTCAACCAATTTTGGCTCAATTAGCAGAGGTAGTCCAAAAATTCAATGAAGATTTGAAAGGACAAGAAAAATTGTTTTAGAGAGTTGAGAAGAAATTTGAGAATAAAGTTTTAGAGCTAATTGCACAAAAGATTTCAATTTATCAAGTAGACTTGGCTACTAATCTAACCTCACTAGAGACCTCTTGCAACAATGTGACTTCATTATTTGATAAAATTTGTGATATTTTAAATTTCACCAAAGAAATTAAAGGTAAACTCTCTAAAATTGATGAAGATATAAAGGAAAATGCACAATAGTTGCAACTTGACCCCAGTTATAGCTCTGCCCACTATACAAAGATCAAATTCTTAATTGATATGTAGGTAGAATTGCTAAGAGTAGAAGCTAGGATAAGAGCTACATTGGTAGATATACATGGCACGATTCTCCCAACCATGGATGCATTGTAAAAACATATTGTACATGCTAAAATGCTCATCCATGATAAAAACTTCTCCATTGTAGACCACATGATATAACTTTTAGTAGAAGTTCAGGTTGCATTGCACATAAGCAAGGTGTTGCAAGAGAATTGGGACAAGAAAATGACATTGATTCTAAAGGTACATTTAGATTTCTTGACACATTTTGGCATTACTACATTGTATATAGAATACACCTTTGGCATTAATGTCAAAAAGGGGGAAAAGATGTATATTGTAAAGGGGAGAAGATATAATATAAGATGTAGTACACATAAAGGGGGAGAAAATGCATATATCATATGTAAACATGAGAAGATGTGAAAATATGTAAAATATATTGTATATACATGTATGGGGGAGTGACATCATATTATATACATGTACAGATATTCAAAGAAATATCTCTTACAAAAGCAATTATGAAAAATCTCAAAAGCATAAGACTCTACCAAATTAGAGATAAAAGATGAAGAGTAAAAGTGTTTAAAACTTTTTGGAATTTTTGAGAATTTAGTTTTTATTGATTAAGTTTTTTTGTCACTAATGCCAAAGGGGGAGATTGTTAACATTATAGTCAAGTTTGTTATTGGTAACACACACTTACTCATATAGTTAGTATCTACCAAGCATTTCAGACTCTACTAAGTTCTATAGTTGCTACCAAGTTCAAGGAACAATATTCAGTTTGTGCTAAGCAGTTTCTACCAAGTTCATAATCAGCAATATAAATCAAGCATCTTAGTGTATGTCAAGTTTCTCAGTGCAAACCAAGTTGTGTAGTGCTTACCAAGTTCATAGTTACAATTGTGTGAATCCATTGTTGACTGAGCCACTCAGTGTTAACCAAGTGATTTAGTTTATATTGAGCTCGTAGTGATAGCATTGACCGAGCCATGTAGTGTGAATCTAGTAATTTAGTTTATATGTTGAGTTTTCTAATATTCACTGAGTCACTAGTACAGATCAAGTTTAGACTACTTGGAAGTGATTAGTATGGACCGAGCTTGCACATATACCAAATGCATAATGATGCTAGGAATTGATAGTGGATGCCGATTATTAGAACCTCATCAAGCTAGTCTTCAAAACCTAAGTTCCTATATTTGGGCTGACTTTGTGTATCTTGTGTAAACTTGTATTGTATCTAGCTTTGTTCAATTATAATTTGGATTGGTATATATGTCAAAAATGAATGAGCATGATGATGATGAAGGTATGACAAGAACTATAATGTGAATTTGAAGAATTGAAAGTGTGAAGTAAAAAGGCTATAATAGTATAAGAGTAGCAAAGATTTATCTATCATAGCAAGGTGATCATTACACTCAAAGGAATCTCATTTAGGAAATCAAGTTGTAGATCAAATATTAACCACTATTTCATCCTAATAGGATGATCAGTTAAATCTTTTCACAAGATAGACTTAACAGTCTTTTGTAAATCTCTTTACCAAGTGCATAATTTATTGTATGTTTATAAATCCTTTTGCAAGGTGGACCTAGCAGTCCTTATTCCTCCTAACAGGGTAGATCATCAAAAGTGATCATTGTAAGCCTTAACAAGCTAACTTTATACTGCCATACTAAAGCTTGTGAGTATCATCCCCACCCTAGTTTTACTTTCTATTTGGAAGGATTTTTGGTCACCAAAATTGTGTGTTTAAAGTGTTATGAATGTTTTAATGCTTTTAGTTTTTCATGCATACAATTAGGTCTAACTACATAGAAGGATTAATTGGAAATAAAGGATTAAGTTTTATTAGTTACTGATTCACCCCTCCCCTCTCAATAACTTAGCCTATCATATATATTTCCAACAAGATGAGCCCCTTTCACATTGGATTAGGTCTCTTGAATTGAAGAGAGAAAGTATGGTAAACTATTAGAAGCAAATAAAAAAAGTATAAGAAATAGTAAGGAAGGAAGAGGAAACAATTTTTATCTATCTATGAGAGATTCATATGGAGCCTTATGTGAGGAAATGTTGCAATGTAGTTAATGTCTAGCACATGAAAAAAACCTACAAGGACTTCATTGATGGATTGGTGCACCTAATAAATTATAGACTTCTAATCTCCACACTTTAACTCCCATAGCTAGAATACTAATGAAAGTGTGAAAAAAACTACAAACTTGAGTTGACGTCGTAGAAGGATTGGTGATCGATCATGACTTTAAGATGGTTTGATTAGACAAAATATTAATCCCCAACATGGATGATCTTACAACCATCATTGGGGGAATGATGATATATAAGTTGAGCCAAGAAAGCACCAAGCCAACCTAGGGAGCACCTATTCCTCCAATCTCCAGAGCATTCTCTACAACAAGCTCTTCATGTGTTTCACTCAAGAGCATTAATGCTTAAGAGTCTTTGATAAGTTTTAAAAGTATTTTTTTCATTACAATTAAGCCTACTTGTAAGGCCTATTCACCATTTGTGTTTCATAAACCATGGATCTTTGACTATGGTCACTAGGTACATCTTAGTCCTAGGGTAGGGTAGGTGTGTTCTTAGGCTTCTAAACATGTGTACTCGATTAACACAGAGGATCCCTTTGTTAATTGACCCAACTCAATGAGTACAAATTTTATGCCAGAATTCCTTCATTAACTAACCCAACTTAGTCAATACTATCTCTGAACTTGGTTATCATTGAATGCTCAACACATACAAGAAAATTGTCTTTGATGACCAGGTAAGCTTGGTTATCACTAACTTCTTGATAAAGGCTTGAAAATTTCTAATTTCATTTAGAAACTTTCACTTAATCATTCCCTAATGATCACAACCTTTGAAAATTGGTTGGATTATTTGGTAAAGGTCTCCAAATAGCCCTTTCAGGCAGGTGGAAGACAAAGAACATTTATGATTGCAATTTGAAATCAATAAAATTTTCCACTTTTCCTTATAATTTTGTGTAACATGTGAGTATATGGAATGGTATGGATTGGAAGAAGTAAATGATAATTTGAACTAAATCTTGAATGTCTTAGGAGAATAATCCAATTAGTTTGAAGGATTGAAGTAATCAACATTAAAATATATTTAATATTCTTTCTTGGGTGTACCAAAACCCTTGTTTCATTGACAAGATTCGGAAAAAAAAAGCCCTAACTTGAATTGTGACCATGAAAATCTCATGCCACTCAAGAAAATGAAATTTAAGAAGTTTTACTATTAGTCTCTAGAAGGATGGAAGAGGGGAACAAGTTATCTAATTTTGCAACCCATTCCTAGGCCAAACATCTCTATGTGTTTGGTTTAGAATGACACATATTAAAGTGCCAGAAGAAATTAAGGCATGGAAAAAACCTTTCTAATGGTGGAATGTTATATTTGATAGATCTCTCTTAGTTTCTTAGTTGGTGGCTAAGTCTGTTCAATAGCCTAGTTTGTACTTCCTTCAGAAACCTAATCAATTAGACATAATAGGGCTACTTGCTACATTTCTGGTTTCGTGGTCATCTGATTAGTTGGGAGTCTAAAGCCTTGTAATAAAAAGCATCATCCAAAAGGGTGTATTAATGTAAAAAAAATTTCCAAGTCTTTGGGAGTAATTTCAAATCAAGTTCTCATTTCCTCTTTGGTAGGGTTAATTGGGGCTCCTAGGCCTAAAAGCTAGTTTTGTTATTTGAGGTTGTTAGGCAAAAGTTAGGTTGTTCTATCCCATCAAATTAAGTTGTTTAAAATTTAGGAATCTTTCCATTCCCCTTTAAACACATAGGTTCCCATTTCAAGCATATCCCTAGTATTTAGTGGTTTTGTGCTTAGAGACCTAGTTGTGCTCCTCTAGATCCCTAGGCCATGTTTGCGAGTAAAGTTTACACAAAGGTGTAGATCCCTATCTTAACTCCATTTGGGGTATATGAGGTAGTCTAAGGCAACACCACAATCAAGTTTCCTATATAAGGGAGAGATATACATCAAGTGGTATCAGAGAAACCTAAGATCCCTTAGGTTAAATGATCTTTTAACACCATAAAAGGAGAAGATGAAGGAGGGTTATCTACAAGGGTGGTCAATGAAGAGATAGTGAAATACCTTAGAGACCAAAAATTGAGGTAAGATGAGAAAAGGAATAATGAAATGTAGTTGATGAGGCAAGAGATGGAAAAGGTTAAGTTAGAGCTTCAAAATAGAAGTGGTGAAAACTTAGAAGAATTTAGACAAGGGAGTGATGAAGATGACATTGATTCAAGCACCCATGCTAGTGGAGCCTTCTCAAAGAAAAAATCTTTTTAGGAGCAACTGCAAAAGCCATGGAAAGGTATGTAAGGTAGTTATTGATTCTAGTTCTACTAAAAATATTATGTCTAAAGAAATGGTAGATAAACTAAATCTAGAGAAAATGCCCCACCCAAATCCCTCTCATGTATCTTAGTTGACAAAAGGACAACAAACCTTGATAAATGCACAAGTTTGGGTAGATTTTTTAATAAAAGACTAAAAGGATAGAGTTCTTTGTGACATTGTAGACATGGATATTTTTCACCTTCTACTAGGGCATCCATGGCAATATGACCTCAAGGCCATACATGATGGTGTCACAAACAAGTATCAAATTAATAAAGATGGTCATAAGTACAACCTTCTCCCTAACCATGACCCTCACCAAGAGAAACCTGAAGAGTTGTTAGTCATTATGGTTAGAGAACAAGAAATGATGAATACCATCAAAGAATATTAGATAGGGTATGCCCTAGTTCTCAAACCTAAGATGAAAACAATCACTAAAGAAGTTCCTAAGGAAGTAGATGGTCTACTCCAGAAGTACAAAGGAATACTTGTAGGAGACACACTAGATGAACTTCCACCATTGAGGGGCATCTCACATCAAATAAAATTCATACCAGGTGCTTCTCTCCCCAAAAAGGATAAATACAAACTCACCCCTAATCAAAATGTAGAGGTGTCCAGATAGATCACTGATTTGTTGGCAAAAGGACTCATATAAAAGAGTCTCAACCTTGTGTAGTACCTAGTGTATTGGCCCCTATAAAGGATAACAAATGGAGACTTTGCACTAACTCTAGTGAAATAACCAAAATAACTATAGGGCATAGGTTCCCTATACCCAAGATTGAAGATCTACTAGACAACCATGGAGTAGCATGCTACTTTTCTAAAATAGACCTTAAATCAAGATATCATTAGATAAGGATCATACTTGGAGATGAGTAGAAAACAACATTTAAAACCATCAAAGGATTATATAAATGACTTGTCCTACCATTTGGTCGAAGTAATGCCCCTAACACCTTCATGAGGTTGATGAATGAAGTGCTTTATGACCTCATAGGTTAGGTTGTAGTGGTCTTTCTAGATGACATACTGATCTTCAACATAAGAAAGGAAGAACATATGAAGCATTTGGAAAAATTCCTTCAAAGGCTACATAAAAAGAAGTTAGCAATCAACCTTGAAACATTTGCATTTATGCAAACATAATTGGCATTCTTGGGTTTTGTCATCTCAAAAAAGTACTTTGAAAATGGATCTTGAAAAGCTAGAGGCTATCATTAATTTACCAACACCTAAGATATTAGGGGAAGTTAGGAGCTTTCATGGATTGGCAACATTTTATAGAATTTTTTTCAAGAACTTTAGTCATATATGTGCATATTTGTCGGATACCATCAAAGGAGGTAAGAAGACAAAGTTTCAATGGACAACACAAGAAGATGATGTTAGAAATAGGGATTACTAAGTGGGGGGTGGGGGGCGAATTAGTAATCTAAAAAATTTAGTCACCAACAAGATATTATTTCTTACTTTAAACCATGGAGAAAAAAGAAATAAATTGATGTTGAATAGTAATAGTAAAAATGTACAAAGATAACTCATAATAGCATATTTTGTTAACTAGGGGAACCCTAGCCAAGGGAAAACTCCATTGGGGATTATACCCATTAGATAATATATTGATATATAAGTTCCTTATTAGAGGATGGACCCTATAAGCAGTTAATGAACAAATTTAGTATAAGGAGTCCCTATTAAGAGACTTTGAATCATTGTTAGGGGACTCTAACCCTATTAGGAGATGTAGTATAGTAGATGCAAGATGAGCCTACTACCCAAACATGCACTTCTAATTACAAGAAGACTCGCTTCTCAAACAAGTAATCATACTAAATATAAGTACTATAGCTTTTTCCTCGACTGATCGCTAATCTTTAACTTGATCTACGATCACCAAATAGCTCATATAAAACTTCACATATATCGCTTTCACAAAAGTTCACATATAATCACAATTACAAGATAACACTTGCAATCACAATCGCTCACATTCTTATCGCAAGATATCTTTTGCATAAATAGCATGCCTTTACACAAATTTTTGCTAGGTCAACTAAAACCACAATTCACTTTTCCAACTTAGAGTAAACATCGATGTTGGCCCTAATTGGACAAGTAATTACTTTGTAAATAAAACAATCCTTTCCTTTAATTTTGTTGTCCTATATATTATATAGTCTCTATTTTGTATAGTCTATACTAACTTCCAATGTTATACACATCATCATCAACACGTATATTATCTCCATCTAACTTTTCTAGTCATAATATGACATCAGCAACCAGTTATAAACAAAATAATATACTGCTATAAACCAAATTCTATACTTAGACAATTTTCTGATTGCCAAACACTAAGTATCTTTATTTTTGAGGTTTCCTATAATCATATACATCATGTGTTGCCATAAATGACAACAATTATATATCACTATTAGCTAATTGTCAATAATATCTCCCTTTGGCATTGATGGCAACAAATAGGGAAAATTGGCTAAGTGACAAAAACTTAACACAACGAAAATAAATATCTATTACAATTTGTTTAACTTTACATAAGCTTCCCCTTACAATATACTTTACAATTTTCTACAAGTACTCCCCCTTTGACATCAATGACAAAGGTCAAAATGTTAGCAACATTCCAACATCTGTCCAAAAATGTTGTCCTTCCTTATGTTGGTATAATCTTCATGTGATCATCAAAGTTTACCTTAAGACTATCCATATTCTTAGTCCATGTCTCCTTGGCAGACTCAACTAATATGAGAATTGCACATAGACCATATGATTCAATCTCAACTGCATTAAGATCTGAATAAAAAAAGTTGGAATATGTGTCCTTGGCCTTGACACATTCCTCTACCTATTTCTCAACAAAAGATAATGTTAGAGCAATGGATCCTCTAAAATCTGATATCCTCTTCAAAATTTATTCCCTTTGAAGTTCCAGTTTCCTAATATCACTATGGATACTTGCCACTTGTCCTTCAAAATCATCTACTTTATAAGATCGATGTTGGATCTAGCTAGATAGAGCCTCTAGCTTGGTCACCTTTCCTTCTATCTGACTATTGATTTCCTTAGTTAGCTTGTATGATAAAGTACACTTAGCATACAAATTTTTCCCATCATGTTAGCATTTCTAAACTTCCTTGATACAAGTATCAAGATTAATCAAATCATTCTTAATGTTTTGATAGATGGTGCTAAACAAGTTAGCATCATGGGAAATCTGTGCCTTTGCTTCAACAATATTTAACAAATTTGTAAACTATTCATCAAATTATTTCAGCACTACTTGTGCCCTTTGTTTAGGGTCTTATTCAGTGTGTTGTACTACCAAAGTACTATGCAATTTGTTATTAACTTCCATTAAAGTTTTTTGTAAGATTTTCACTATTCTATTCTTTTGTATAAGCTTGGATAGGGATGAGGTCAAATTTATTTGATAATTATCATTAGTAGCTAAATTGACAAGAGAGAGTGGAGTAGATGAACTAAATGGTTTAGTTTCATTCTCCCTTTGTTACTTAGTTGCTTCTTTTATTCTTCTCTCTTCTTCCTCTTTCTGTTCTTTTCTCTTCCTAACCTCTTCTTCTCATCTTCCTCTATTTTATTCCTTATTTCTTCTTCTACAATCCTCCTCTTTTCCTCCCCTTCCTTTCTTTTCTTTTCTTCCTCAACCAATTTCTACTTGGCCTCCTCTATTTTCTTCTTCTCTTCTTCAAGTAGCCTCTTCTCTTCTTCAATCTACCTCAACTTGTCCTCAATATCCTTAGTGTTTGGTTCATTAGGTTTGAAACCACCAAATTGATTGGTATCATCAATGGTAATGGTAACATTGATCTAATAAATTTGCATAGTGTCACCACTTATTGACACTTCTAAGGTTCTAGGTGTTGGAGGAGATGCTGCCTTTGACTTTGTTAACATCTAATTGATAGCTACCATAGTATCACTTCTTAGTTTATTGTTTTCACCAACCATAAGTAGAAATGGTCTCACTTTATTCATTAAATAGGGTGCAAAGTTATTCAAAAATATTTTAATCTCTTCTTTGTCATTAGTCTTGCAAAAAGTTTTAAGCATAGAATTTTAAAGTTCTAGATCTTCTTCCCTTGTAGGAGCCTTCTTCTAATTGAGTCTTTCATAGACTTTCTGGTTAATTAATTATTATGCTCTCAAGATCCTTCAATTTTAGATTATTTTCTATAATATATCTCATAGTAGAGATATCAGTTTGATCCTTCTCAAAACTATTATACAAATAAGAAAATTTGTTCATCTGAAAAAAGTTACCTTCATTAGCAATGGTTGTGTTGATCTTCTTTATCTTTGGATTCCAAGGTTGCCAAGCTTTACTTGTTGATTGCATTGATGGAGCCACTTTGTCTACTTGCTTGATCTCTTATTCTTCTTCTTCTTCATCATTGGACTCAAAAATTGTCAACAATGTTTTCTGTCTTTTGCCTAGTTTGATGGCTTGTTGTTTTACCTTCTTTGTCTTAGTATATACTAATTCCACCAATCTTTTAGATTTTCTCTTAGGTTCACTAGGCTAAACATCTAATATTATTGCATACAAAATGCTATGTTTCAAAGATGTTTCTATAATAGATATTGACAAAGGTTGAATGTTTAGTATTCCTTACTTCATAGTTTGTGTTATAGCCTTAGATTTACTTTTTTTCATTCTAGCCTCTGATAGTGCCTTCTTCATAATAGATTCTACTTTCTTGTGTAATGCATTCTCTAAGGTTGGAAGATGAGATGACTATGTGATCTCATTTTTGAAATTCTTTAGAATAATAGAGAGGGGGGGTGAATCAGTTATTCAAGGTTCAGATATACAAATAAAACTTTTCTTAGCTTAGTGAACCCATAAAATATTCATATTTATGCATGCATCCATATGAATATGCATTTACCTAAAGCTTGTAGGTTACTGTCAATCAACTTCCAGAAATGTAAAGAATGAAACATAACAGATTCATCAACACACTTGACACAGTGATTTAATGTGGAAGACCAATTTGGAAAAAACCACTAGTAACATGCTACTCCTTTTTCACTCTTCTAAAGTGATGCCCTATGAAAGGCCAACTCTATTAAAGGTTACAACACACACTATTAAATGTGACCTGGTTAAGGGATTTCAATCACCCTATTAGAAGTAAGCCTTGTTAGAGGACTTTATGTTGGAAATGATTGAATAAGATCATGAATGAAGTAATGGAATTGGTAACAAATGTTTTCAATCATTGTTTTGTCATTGATGTCAAACTTGCTACTTGTAGGAATGACAATTGCTTTAGTAATCCAAATACTATCAAACTATCAATTGGTTGATTGACAAGGAGGTGGTAATCAATAAGATGTAACTAAAACACCTAGAGAAAGGTTGAAGTTATGATGTTGTAATGAATTACAAGGATCTAATAAGCCATTGATGAAATAGTGTATTGTTGACATACTCTAAGACATAGAGAATGGAAAAACTAAAACACATCAAAGATGTAAGGTTTAGCTAAGTCATTTGTAAATCCTAACGAAGTTCATAAGAGAGTGTCGAGCAAGCTAGTTAGTGCCGAACAAACTCTTAGTTGAAGTGAGAAAGTTCACCTTTAAAGTGTGCCGAGTGATCTTCAAGTGCCGAGTCATCTTCAAGTGCCAAGTAAAGATCAGGTGCCTAACGAAGGTCAGGTGCCAAGTGAAGATCAGATGCCGACCAGAATATAGGAGCTGAGTAACACAGAGGAAGTCGAGCATTAGTAAATCAATAATGCTGAGTTGCTGCATTATTTTGAAAGTTCAAGATTTTCCAGATCTAAGCTGACAAGGTAGTTACCTAAAATTTTTTGAACCAAATAGAAGATAAGAATGATGAGCTGGTGGCATAGAACTCTATGTAAAACGTTTTCAAGATGAAAGTTTCTAGATGAAGATGAGATATGGGATAGATACATTGTATCCTACCTAATCTATTGAAACCCTAAAGTTGGAGAGGGAGAATTGAGCTAGAAAGGTATTCCAAATTTCTATTTAAGGAGTCATAAGGTCACAAAACAAGTAGTTGGTCAAGCATGAAAGCATGAAGTACTGAAGAAGCTGCTAAGGGGAAAGAAAGCATAGAAACTCTATTTTGATAGATGACCACAAGGATTATTGCATTGGTATGATGAGTAAGAAGACTCAAGGAGGTGAAGCTTGAGAGGAAGACAAGCTGTTAGAGCCGCAGTGATTAAAGCCAAGCAAAGGATTGAACTGAAGTATGATTTGAAATTTGCAAGATATGTTGTGAGTTGTATTAGATCAAAAGTCATTATTGTTACTCTCTAGCAATTGTAACAGTTAGTATAAATCCTATGGACTTAGGTTGGTTTAATAGCCATGTTATAAATCCTTTAACAGGGTGACATTCCAAGTGAATGTTCCAAAGTTCTTTGACCAGGCCCATTCCTAACAGTATGGTGAAATCCTCTAATAAGGTCACATTTAACAGTGTGTTGTAAGCCTTTAATAGGGCATCACTTTAGAAGAGTGAGAATTGAGTAGCATGTTACTGGTGGTTTTTTCCAAATTGAGTTTCCACATAAATCATTGTGTCATGTGTTAATCTTGCATGTTCTATTCCTGCATAATGATTTACTATAACTTGCTAAGATGGGTGTTTTAAGCTTAGATGAATGAATAGTTTAATGGACTCACTATAATTTGAGAAAAAGTATTATTAGTGCATTTAGACTTTGGATAACTAATTCACCCCCCCCGCTCAGCTATTCTAAAGAATTCTAACAATTGGTATTAGAGCCATGCTACTGATTTAGTTTAAAGGGACTAGAAGCAAAAAAGATCACAATGCCTAAGAGAGAAGTTCCCAATCTCAACAAAGACAACTTTGTTGCATGGCAAAGTTTGATGAAGCTACATCTTGGATCCATAGGAGATTATGCGCAAAATTCAATTGTTACTAAACATACTGATCCAACTAGTACTCTTACTGTAGAAGACTTGAAAAACAAATAGGAACACAATCAGACAATGGTGGAGATTACTTCTGCACTCAACTATGTTGAATTCGATGATATCAAAGGATGTGACACTGCATTCAAAATGTGGAAAGCCCTATCAGACATTTATGGAGGAGATCAAAATTTCCAAAGAGCAAAAAGAGAAAGCCTCAGAGGAAAGTTTGATGATATGAAAATGGAAGAAAGTGAGAAAGCTTCTCAGTATGGTTCTAGAATAAAGGAAGTGGTAAGTGCAATAAGATGTTTGAGTGGTCAATTGGATGAAGATACTATTAATAGTAAGTTCTTAAGAACCTTGTCCCTATATATGCTATTAGAGTATCTGCTATACAAGAGCTAAGATGTATACCGAGAAACAATTTAAGTTTTGAAGGAATAGTGGGTAGACTCACTGCATTTGAGTTATCTAACTTTGACAATTACAGACTTGAGAATGTTGAATCTACTTTCAAGGCCAAGCTGTCACTGAAAGATGCTAAACAAGTGAAATCAAAGAAGGGAAGAAAGATGAAATATGTATCCAGTGATAGTAGTACTGATGAGGAAGATGTGGAACAATTGGAAGCATTAATAGCAAGAAGATTTCATAGAGGCAAAAAAAAGTTCAAAGGTAAGTTACCTATCATTTATTTCAATTGTAATGAAGTAGGACATATTGCTGCAAGGTGTACATAGAAAAAGGATTGCAAGGAAGGCAACAAGTAAAAATATAGAAGAGAAGATGATAAGAGAGATTACAAAGACAAAGGTAAGAAGTGCTATATTGCTGAAGAGGATTCTGATGAAAATGATGATGAAGTTGTTTATGTGGCCATGAAGGACCAGTCTGATGAAGAAGAGACTACAACACTGGTAACATGTATGAACAAAAATGATAGATGAATCATAGACAATGGATGCTCACATCACATGATAGGAGACAAAAGTAAGTTTGTTAACTTTACTCAGTATGATGGAAATAGTGTTAGATTTGGAAATGATGCTCCATGTCAAATCAAAGGAAAAGGCTTCATTAAACTTACAGAGAAAATTTCATATGAAAATGCATACTCTGTTGAAGGCCTAAACTAAAATTTGTTGAGTGTCTCACAGTTAGGCAATGTAGGATGCAAAGTAGAATTTGGAAACAAAACTGCAAAAATCTATGATATTGATGGTAAATTGATAGGAAAAGGAGATCAAACAAGAAGTAATCTATTTTATCTTGATATGGAAAATATTTCTTATTTTGCTGCAAAATTTGATGATGTGTGGTTATGGCATAAAAGGCTATGTCATGTCAATTTTGATAATCTGGTCAATATTAGTAAAATGAAGAAAGTCAGAGGTTTACCTAAACTAAAGAAACCTAGCAACATCATGTACAAACAATGTCAGCTAGGAAAGATGACTAAGTCAAGTTTCAAGAGTAAAAACTATATGTCAAAAGAAGTACTTGAGTTAGTCCATACTGACTTATGTGGTCCAATAGAAGTACAAAGCTACAAAGGAGATAAATATATAATGTTGTTTTTTGATGACTATTCCCAGATGATGACTGTTATGTTCTTAAAGCAAAAATTTGACACTTTTCAAATGTTTAAGTGGTATGTGGCTAGATTTGAAAAGGAAACATGAAAGAGTTTGAAATTCCTAAGAGCAGACAGAGGTGGTGAATTCACATCAAATGAATTTGAGACATTTTGCAATGACAATGGAATCAAGAGACAAACATCATCTCCTAGGACTCCCCCACATAATGGAATTGTTGAGAGAAGAAATAGATCTGTGATTGACTATGCTAGAACACTAATGATGGAAAAGACTGTTGCTCTAAAATATTGGAGAGAAGCTGTAAGTGTGGTTGTTCATACACTAAACCGATTACAAGTCAAGAAAGGTACAAGTGCAACACCTTTTGAATTATGGTATGGTCACTCACCCAATGTATAACATTTCAAAGTATTTGGCTACAAATTTTCTATCCTTAAAGATGCTAGAAATGGAAAATTTGATGCAAAAAGTGATGAAAGTATATTCCTTGGTTATTCCACTAGAATTAAAGCTTATAAGTGTTTAAATACTAACACTAACAAAATTGTGGAAAGTGCACATGTAAAATTTGATGAGCATACAGAAGTCCAAGTTGAAGAACCAAAGAGAATGGATGAATACAAAACCTTTGTGTATTCTCATGAAGGAATGCCTGTTGAAGAGATTGTTGTCAATCAAATTGGGATTCAACAACAAGTTTTAGTTTAAGCCAAATCACAACCAATGAATGTCGAGCTGCATTTGGAAGCCAAGTTACAGAATGAAGAAAATGCACATTCTGGCTCTAAAGCCAGTACACATAAAAGAGATGTAGAACTACCTGATAATGAAGTACATAGTGACCCTGAATCTGAGAGATCAAACATGCAAACAAGGACAGAACCAAGATTATCCAAATATGTGAAGAGACATCACCCAGTTGAACAAATAATTGATAACAAAGATGCAAGACCAATGACAAGGAATATACTAAGAAATGAATCATGTATGTTAAGAAAAATTGAACCTAAGACAGTGATTGATGCATTACAAGATGGTGACTGGTATAAAGCTATGAAAGAAGAGATTGATCAAATAAATAACAAAACTTGGAGTTTGGTTCCTAGACCAACTAACAAGAATGTGATTGGCCCCAAGTGGGTATTCAGAAACAAGCTAGATAGGAATGGTGAGATTACTAGAAACAAAGCTAGACTAGTATGTAAGGGTTATGCTTAAGAAGAAGGATTAGACTATGGGGAAACATTTTCCCCTGTTACGAGAATGGAAGGAGTAAGAACTTTACTTGCATATGCTGCATATAAAGGTTTTGAAGTCTATCAGATGGATGTAAAGTCTACTTTTCTGAATGGTATATCGGAAGAGGAAGTCTATATTGAACAACCAGAGGGATTTTTTGATGAGAACAATAGGGATATGGTTTGTAAACTACATAAAGCACTCTATGGTCTGAAACAAACACCTAGAGCATGGTATGAGAGACTTCACAAGTATCTAGTGCAAATAGGATTTGAAAGAACTGATCATAACAACAACATGTACATCAAATCAGAAGAAGGTAAGGATATTATTATATCTAAAATATTTGTGGATGACATAGTTTTTGGAGGAAAGGAAGTGCTTTGCAAAAGTTTTGCTGACAAAACGAAACATGAGTTTGAGATGTCTATGTTTGGAGAGATCAAATTTTTTGTTGGATTGCAAGTATGTCAACTAAAACATGGTATATTTGTGACATAATCAAAGTATATCAAAGAGATACTTAAAATGTTTGGATTGGAAGACTCCAAACCAGTCATCACACCAATGGCAACTAGACTTAAGCTATCCAAAAATGATGAATCAGCTGTAATCAATCAAACTAAGTACAGATCCATGATTGGAAAACTACAATATGTTGTACATAGTAGACCAGACATAGCATTAGCAGTTGGAATAGTGGCTAGATTCTCTGCTGATCTTAAAGAAAATCATCTCATGGCAGTAAAAAGAATAATGAGGTATCTCAAAGGCACTGATGATTTTGGTCCATATTACAAAAGGAATGAGAAATTTGAGCTCAATGCATACACAAACGTAGATTGGGGAGGTAGCATTAACGACAGGAAAAGCACAAGTGGAGGTGCATTATTCTTAGGAAAAAGGTTAGTTACTTGGACTAGCAAGAAACAAACATGCACATCTTAGTCCACTGCTGAAGCTGAATATGTGGCAGTAACAGTTAATTGTACAAACATTGTGTGGCTCAAACATCTATTGAAAGGAATGAAAGAAGAGGTAACCAAACCTGTGATATTGTATTGTGATAATGCAAGTGCTATAAACATATCCAAAATTCCAGTAACACATGCAAAAACCAAGCATATTGCAATCAAGTATCACTATGTTAGAGAATTGGTAGAAGACAAACGAGTGAAGATGGAATATATCAATACAAAAGAACAAATTGCTAATATCTTCACCAAACCATTGCACAAGGATCATGTAGAATCCGACCATAGGGGTTTTTTTCTAGTCGGCTCCTTAGGGTTTTTCCCTAGTTGGCTAATAAGGAGGTTTTTAAAAAAAAAAAAAATTGTATATAAATATGAGTTTCATTTTTTACAATTTGCATTTATGTGAAATCAAGTTATTGGCTTTTGAATTAGGTAGAAAGAAATATTTGACAAACTTCAACCTATTTTCGAATTTTGGAGGAAGAATTTACGACATGAGCAATAAAGATAAAAGAGCAAGTAAATATGCATGAAGAAGAACTAAGGAACAAGAAGATGAAAATCATCAAAAAATGCTAGCAAGATACTATCTTAGATCAGGTACACATGCACAATCTTTTTTCCAATGTATTTAATTAGTTTATTTAGTTAGGATTAGGGTTTAAATCCAATTAGGATTATCATATTTATCTTAAATTAGCATTACTAGATTAACTTAATATTAAGAGTTTATTTGAAATTATGTTCATATTTAGGCCATTAGGGTTTATTCAATTATGTCCATATTATGAATTTATTTAGCATGGGAATTACCTTGTTTATTCAATTATGTTAATAATTTATAGTCCATTAAGGTTTATTAGATTATGATTAAATTTAAATAACTAAATTTATTTAGGACGTAGTCAACTAGGACAACCTACCAACATTGAAGAAGGTTCATCCAAGTTCAAACAGGTACATGTGCATCTCTTGCAAGTATACAATATAGATCTCTCTAGAATTCTAGGTCTCTATCAAACTTTATATCTTTAATTTTTAAATTTAGTGAGTGATATTTCCCCTTATAAACTTACTTGATTTTATTTGTTATATCGTGCATGTGCAATTCTAGTAGATCATGAAAATGTTGGACATGAGAAAATTGAAGATGAAGCAATGGATATTGAAGAAGGACCATCTGAAGGTTAGATAATTTAATCAAGTACATAATATTTCACTCAAGTTAAACATGTATATATGTATACATATATGTCCCCTAAAGAGATTGTATCTTAAGACTTTGTTTCATTTTTTCTTGTGCAGCCCGAGATCAAACAACAAATGAGAATGTTAATTTAGCTCAAAGATTGAAGAGAAAAATTAATCATAGACACATAGATCATTTAATTGAAATGCATGTGGAAACATTGAGAGAATATGCTAATCAACCTACACATACTACGAAGAGGAAATTGAATAAAAAGTCTAAAGACATAATTGCACAATTTGAGAATCTATCAACAGTGGAGAAAACTCGACTATTATCAATTTCACTTCTCAAAGATGAATTAAAAGAGCCACTGAGACTATTGGGTATAGATACAAGTATAAAAAAGATGAGGACTTCTAAACTAGAAAAAGATATTGTTGAAAGTGTTAAGGAATGGTTACATTCCATTGGGAAAAAAATTAGATCTGCAGATAAATCCATTGCACGAAGAGTGAGTAATGTATATGTGAAAATGCAGCCTATGCTAACACACACACTTCAACACGGTCCTTATTTGCGGATTCATCGTGGAATGAACATTGAATTGTTCATCCAAAATTTTTCCTACAAAGTGACTTGTTGCCTTCTATCTAAAGGGATTTTTCCTATTAATATCCTCAGAATCGAGGTGTAGGCAACCAGACCCTCTAAGAACGAAGGATTTGACAATGGAATTAAGCTAAGAATGAGTATACAGATTAATCTAAAAAAATGAAATATGCAATGTAATCTAAGAACAAATGAAGCAAACTAGATTAAGCATATGCATGATTAAACTAAAATGAGATTAAACTAAAAATGAGAATGTATGCAAGAAATGTAAGTAAATATGAGCATGAATTTCAACAGCAATTCGATAGCAAATCAATTCATCCTCTCAAAATGAAGAGATGAGGGTCTCTTAAATAGAGTCTCCTGGAATTCATCAACGGTTGAGATCGATTCAGATCAACGGTCAGGATTGAAGATGAGTTTCAGTCATAAAGGGAGATTCCCAAATTAAAGGGAGTTAACAGACTTAATTTGAGTAAAATAAGGAGTTAATTGTTTTAATTTGAGTAGAAAAAGGAGTTAACTGAGTTAACTCATTTTTTATCAATAGTGAACTAGAAATTCCCTTTTTTGAACTGAAGAGAGATTTTGTTGAGATATTTAATTTAATAAAATGAAATATGCTCTCATAATTACTTTTTCTATTTAATTAAATAATCTTTAATTAATTAGAGACACTTTTATTTAATTAAATAACTTCATTTAATTAATTAGGAATGTCTTCCCATTTAATTAAATAACATTGTTTAATTATTTAGAAGTAAGTACTCCATTTAATTAAATAATTTCTTTTAATTAATTAGAAATACCTTTCTCATTTAATTAAATAATTACATTTAATTAATTAAGATAGGCATATTTATTAAATTAAATAAATTTAATTCCATAGTACATTAGCCTTAGGATAAAATTATAATTTAATTAAAGTATAAATACTTAATAATTAAATTAAATATTAATCAATAGGTTTAATGTGACTAATACAAGTAAATACTATAGGAATTAAATAGTAAGCATGATGAATGCAGATTTAGGTTTTCCATAGCTGACAATTAAGTCAAGTAGCGAATAGCAAAATGAGAATTGCCTATTAGAATAGGACTTTGAAATTATCAGGAATAGACCAGAATTGGTATAATGGCAATGAGCCAATTTTGGGGTATTACATTTTGCCCCTCTTTGAATGAATGTGCGAGTAGCACGTTTAATTCAAAGAAAATTAGAAAGCATGATGCAAAGATGAGATTGGTTCCGAAGTTGATGACATGGAGACCAATTGATAAGTTTTTAAGGACCATCTCTAGAATAGAGCTTAAATCCTAAGGGATCCAAGTAGAACACTTAGATACCTAATAGCATTTAAAAGAATACCTCCAGAATGAAGCGTAATTTTTGAGGATCCAAACAGAACGTCTAGATACCTGAAATTGATAGCATTTAGAAGATTATCTCCAGAACAGAGTTTAATCTTCAAGGATCCAGATAGAACACCTAGATACCTAAGATTGATAAGCATTTAGAAGATTATCTCCAGAATAGAGCTTAACCTTCAAGGATCCAAATATAACACCTAGATACCTGAGAGAAATAGCATTTAGAAGATTATCTCCAGAACAGAGTTTAACCTTCAAGGATCTAGATAAAACACGTAGATACCTAAAATTGATAGCATTTAGAAGATTATCTCCAGAACGGAGCTTAACCTTCAAGGATCCAGATAGAACACCTAGATACCCAAAATTGATAAAAGATAACAAGGTCTCATCATGAGTCATAGAATCATCCCCAGAACGAGGCTTGATCCTAAAGAGTCAGGGTTTAGACTGTCCCAATACTTGTCCATCAAACTCTGAGAAGAGTTGTTATAAGGTTGATCAATTGATGAAAAGATAAGATAGATGGCAGAGATGTTAGAAAGAAGGGAACAAAAAGCCCCAAGTGATGAGATGCCCCAAGTGACTAGGACATAAGATGGGAACTAGATGCCCCGAGCAATAAGTATTTAATGATGTAATCATCCTGCCCCCTCGGGAGAAAAATCAAAAGATGACACACCAGAAATATGATTTGAAGCAGTATATCATGTCAGCAAAATCTAGAAGGGATCAGAACAATCTAAAGATTGGGTTGATTTGAAATGATTGCGAAGTCGCAAAAAACTAAGGTTGACCAAAAGTTGACCAGATTCAGCCATAGTTGACTTAAGTTGAGTATTTTCAAAATGAATTTTGAAAATATGGAGAATGTAAAGTTGAAAGGATTCCAAGAATCATAAAGTATCAGAAAGATTTGGGCTGCACAAGCGTTCGATCACGTCGGTCCCCAAAATTTTAAAACACATTTTTAAGGCTCTTGGGTGTGTCATATTTTGAATTTGATCCCAAAAATGGATCCATAATGGTCCAATTAGCCAGGGGTGCAATTTTTGCACAAATTTGAGCACTTTGAAAAATTTGGTGAACACCTATATAATGGCTCGAAAGGTCATTTTCAATTCATTTGTGCTTTTGTCTTCTAGTGATTTTGAGCTCTGATATAGACATGGCAGTAAACTTGAGATATCATCCTTTTGAGCGCTCCAGACGACACATCCGGCCAGCAGACTATGAACCACCGGTGAGTCATCAATCTTCCATCTTTGTACTTTCATTTTCATGCATTTCGAGTTCATTTATGCACATTTTTAGCATGTTTTATGATGTTCAATTCTTTCTTTGCGCGAGATCGATCTCTTCTCCTGCGAAGATCTTCTTTCTTCACGCAAAGAAATAGGATGCGCTGTTTCTTCAGGCGCGGCCAGAATATCTTCGCGCGGGGTGATTTTGGTTTCGCGCGAAGGTGGAGATTCTTCATGCGAGGCAATTCATGTTTCGCGCGAGAACCTCTTTTCTTGCATGAGATGATCTATCTTTGCGCGAGGAGATCTTTTTTCGTGCAAAGGCGAGATTCTTCGTGCGAAGAGAGAACTATTTCGCGTGTAACTGTATGTCTTCGTGCAAGATTTCAGCAATCTTGCGTGAAATTCTATGCCTATTTTATGATTTTCGCATTTAGAAATTGCATTTTATTTCGTTTTGATGCTTCGATTCGACTTGATACTGATCATTTGTTTGTCATTTTTTTTTTTGTGCGTGCAGGAGGTTTTTGGAGATGTGTCATTCAGATCTCATTATCCGCCATATGGAGAGTTATTGTGAAGTTTGGATGACGCAAATCGGGCACACATTGCCCGATTGGGTTTGTCTTCACTATGCCAGATTCCAGCCGTGATGGTGAATCACGGTTTACTGACTGCATTGGTAGAGAATTTCCATTTGGAGATGAACACATTTCATTTGCCGATGGGCAAGATGACGATTACCCCGGAGGATATTTGGAGGATACTGAGCATCCCATTTCACGGTGCTCGAGTCATTTATGATACAGTGCCTCGATTAGGGACAGAGGCACTTTCCATTGTATTCGGGAGAGAGCTACCGAGAGGCAAAGCCATCAGCTGGGATGAGCTGATGCATACTTATGGACCCACACATAGGTTGGCATCCATGCTGGGTATTTTCTTGAGCTGCTTCCTGTGTCCTGACAGGGGACAGCATGGATTGGAGTGTGGATGGGGTGTCATGCTCCGTAGGATGGTTGAGGCACCTGAGATCTTTGGATGTGGTCAGTGCATGTTGGCCCATATTATTCATGAGATGCATGAGGTCGTCTTCCACGAGAAGAAGACCATGGTAGCAGGTGTTTATGTGCTATAGATCTGGGCCTGGGAGCATCTCCCTTTATGTAGGCCAATTTTTGAGGATTCTTGGGAGCCCATGGAGCCCTACATCTACAGATATCAAGGGCATATTACCTAGGCCCACCTAGGTAAGACTGAGCATTGGCAGACACATCTCGATGACCTGGTGTCTATTATATGGCAACCTTGGAGAGAGACAGAGGACTGGGATGATGTCCCGAGAGAGCTACCTTGGATATTTAGTTCTTGACTGCTGGCAGGCAGGACGACATCCGTCATAGAGAGATTCATCATCTCACAAGTGTGGCAGCAGTATGGCCGACCATAGGACATTTCAGCTGAGTACTGTGCCTATGCCAAGGTGCAGAAGGATATAGAGTGGGGATGGCCTCCATGGATGGATCCAGGATGATCCATGATAGATATCCGCAGCTTAGTTGCAGTTCAGTGGGACTACCTGCCAGAGGTAGTAGATGCCGGGATGACACCTGCATATCAGGCATTTTTGATGAGCCATCCATTCCCACACTTCATGGATCCACTAGGGATGGTAGGGCAGGTACAGGGACAGAGACAGGTGCCCTAGTAGTAGTAGGCATAGCCACAGATGCCACCACAAGTCCAGCACCAGGTACAGTAGATACATATTCCCCCATGGCAGATGGGATCAGACCCAGGTGCTGGGGGTAGTGGGGCAGGACATAGTCGGCGGAGGACAAAGGAGCAGGCCTCTAAACAGGAGGTCCCACAGCAGCAGGTGCCTCCACTACAACATGCATAAGAGATGGTCGATGAGGATATGCTGGATCAGTTGATAGGTGGGGTATAGGACGTGGTATGGTAGTACCGAGAGCAAGTTCGTGCAGCCTCCTGACAGTTGGGAGAGTTACAGATTGTAGTGGCAGTCAGGGATGCGCAGCTGGTAGAAAGATAGAGAGAGACAGATCGTTAGAGAGAGCACGCAGAGGCTGCTGAGCAAAGGCTAGAGCTGGCATAGGATGAGATCCGTTTCTAGTCTGCTCAAGCTGCCTATTATTATGTTGCATACACTAGTGCAATACCTAATGAGACATTGCAGGTGTAGCGATTCTCTCAGTATGCACGAGACTCTGGAGGTGCACGACCTCCTGTCAGGCCAGATATGCCACCACCACCTCCACAACCTTCTGCCCCTGTTCCTCCTGCTCCTCTTGGAGGTGAGAGTTCGGGACATAGTTAGATGCTCTATGCCTAATTTTTATTTTGATCTCTAGCTATGTATCGATTAGTGTGCTAGCACCAGATGTATCATTTTTGATCGATTGCGCTCGAGTAGCACCCATTTTTGTACTGACCCATTCTTTGATATACATATATACAAGATTTTGAGCTGAGTATTCATGTATACATGTCATTATCTATTTTGTTTTGTTCTGATGTACATGAGATGTATATTTAGATAGAACACATATGTATGAACTGACATCTGACGTAGTGTTGTGTGTTTTTGTTTGATAGTCACAGGTATTCCATTGAGGAGCGAGTATCGACAAATCAAATGCTTGTGCAACCATGGAAGAATCTGATGCATGTGGATTATGAATAGAATTACCATCAAACTGCATGCTAATGCAAATGGAGTATGTAATGCAAGACTATGTTAAATGCAACCCTAGGTCTAGTTACCAAGCTTCGACGATTTATCATCATTGGATATAAAATAAGGCTTGTATGTTATACAATTTCCACTGACATTGCAATCATGAAAATATGAATATAACATACGTTATTGGGATGTCAGGATTAAATGTAAGCATTCGAGGCACAAGAAGCCAGAATGACCAGAACATTTGTCCCTTTTAATGTAGCAAGTTAACATAAGCATCAAAGCATGAATGCTAGGATGACCTGAATGTTGCTTGCATGACATGCACACCAAACACACAGGAGATTCTTCTTATGCTAAGTATTCAGTATTCATTCTATCTGCAACGACCCTAGCATTCGTAACCTGAGACAGAAATGTGCTTGATATACTTGCAGTGACCTATACGTTCACTTAATAGGACGAGTATTCATATGTAATATATCATGAAGAGTTCACTCCAACAAACAAGGAGAAGAACCAATGTCATTGATGTATTTGTATAAAAGGAGTCAAGGTACACATGGCCATCCAATACGAGATAGAGGCTCTTATAGTGGACACCCCTCTTATAGGAATAGATCAACTTATTAGAACTAAATCATAAACAAAAAGCAAAGAAAAAGATCATGCCCCCAGTCATTACTTCTCTAGTCGAAGATGACATCATTGAGTTGCTCGAGGAGATATGATAAAGCAAAACAAAGCAAACAAAGAAAATGCTTAGCATATCCAAATAAGTATATCATTCTTTTTTTTTTGAGTTCAATGTTTTCGGGATTGATGTCAAGTGTCAATGTCCAGAACATATAAGAAAGATATCTCTTTAGTAGGGTAACAACAGTAGGTAGACGCAGTTAGAATGACTAGTGACTAAGGTCAAAGAGGAATCTTCACGATGAAGAACCTAAGAAGGACTAAGCGATAGTAGACAGACACAGTCAAAATGACTGGTGACTGTCGCGTAGGAGATTCTATGAGGAGAATCTCGACAAGAGTGACACTGGTGACAGTAGGCAGATGCAGTCAGAACGACTGGTGACTATCGCGTAGGAGATTCTATGAGGAGAATCTCAAAAAGAGTGACATTGGCGATAGTAGGTAGATGCAGTCAGAATGACTAGTGACTATCGTGTAGGAGATTCTATGAGGAGAATCTCAAAAAGAGTGACACTGGCGATAGTAGGCAGACGCAGTCAGAACAACTGGTGACTATCGCATAGGAGATTCTATGAGGAGAATCTCGAAAAGAGTGACACTGAGGGGGGGAATGCCCCCGAGCTATGACAAAACTCAATCCATGGATACATGAGTAGGAAAAGCAGGAAAGCGAAAGCATGAAAGTGACTAACAAGAGGCGCCTATTTACCAGGTTTTCACCTTCTTGGCAGGATTTTTTTTTTTTTGGTGTTACGAAGGTGCCTATTGCTAGGTTTTTACCAGGGTAACAAATTTTTCAAGACTTTTTCTGATTTTTAGGATTTTTTGCAGGACATTTAGATATGTATAGAGAGCTTGCTGAGATTGAATCAACTATAAAACCGCTTTAGGTGGAGAGTGTTCATAGGCTCTTTAAGCACTTCTCCTTCAGTTGTGGAAAGTTGATAGGCGCCAGATCCATATATTGCAGTAATGATGTAAGGACCTAGCCAGTTTGGTTCAAACTTTCCCTTTTGCATTCGTTGTTGTTGATTCTTAGGATTCTCTCTCAGGACGAGATCACCCAGCTGGAAGTCACGTGGCCTAATTCTCCTATTGTAGCTTCGTGCCATTCTTTGTTTATATGCTCGTAGATGATCACAAGCCAATTGTCGTCATTCATCCAGCAACACAAGCTCTTGAAGCCGGGCTATCCTATAGTCATCATCCATGATAAGACCTTTCATAGAGATTCTCAAGGTAGGAATCTCGACCTCTATCGGAAGCACAACATCTGCCCCATATACCAACGCAAAAGGAGTCATGCTTGTTGGAGTTCTAATGCTTGTTCTATATGCCCATAGGGCTAGATTGATCTGGAGATGCCAGTCTCGCCCTGACTTACTGACTGTGTGATGAAGAATTTTGAGGATTGCCTTATTGGATGCCTCAGCTTGGCCATTACCCTGGGGGTAATAAATGGAAGACCAATGTTGTGTAATTTTGACTTTCTTGCATAGTTCCTTAAGGTCTTTATTTTTGAATTTTCCTCCATTATCAGTAATGATTGAGGACAATATACCATATCTATAGATGATGTAGTTTGTGATAAAAAGCGCTACAATTTTTCCATCAGCAATTGTGAGAGGGACTGCCTCTACCCATTTCGTGAAATAATTTGTAGTGGTGATAATGAACTTATGTCCATTAGAAGAGGTTGGGTGAATCTGTCCCACCAAGTCAAAGGCCCATTGTTGAAATGGCCATGTTGTAGTAGAGGGAATCAACTCTCTAGCTGGAGCGTGAATGAGATTCTCATGTAGTTGACACTATTTGCAGGACCTAGCATATTTAATAGTTTCTTGCTCCATTTTAGGCCAGTAGTAACCAGCACGAAGGAGTTTGCGAGCTAGTGTTAGGCCATTGGAATGAGATCCGCAAATGCCTTCGTGAACATCAATTAGTGCATGTTTGGACTCATCGGGTTCTAAACACCTAAGGAGTGTTCCATCGAGACCTCTCCTATACAGATCATAAAAAATAATGACATAATGTGAAGCATTATGGATTAGGTAACGTTTCTCATTCCAGGTCAGACCTTTCGAAAAGGTTTGATTACGAAGGTAGGAATAGATGTGATGGTAGCAGGATGATTCTTGTCCTATAATAGAATAGATCATCTTGGAATCAGGTGTGTCATAGGTTGGGTAGTGTAACGCTTCCACCAAGAACTCATGTCGGAGATCATTTTCTAGCATTTGTAGAAGGGAGCAGAGTGGCCATGGCATCAGCTGCTTGATTATTTGCACGTAGAACCTGTTGGAAGGTGATGTGTGCAAAATATTTTGTCAAGTCATCAACCATGCGCTTGTAAGGAATTAGTTTTTCATCCTTTATTTGATACACATCATTTACTTGGTTGATGACAAGTTAAGAGTCATTGAAGCTATCCAATTGATCTACTCTCCATTCAGCTGCAATTTTCATACCATTGATCAAAGCTTCATATTCAGCAATGTTATTTGTACAAGGAAACAAAATCTTGTATGCTTTGGGCAATGAGTATTGCTGTGGTGTGATGAAAAGTAATCCGTCACCTGATCCTTGTTGTGTGAAGGATTCATCGAAGAACATAACCCATATATGGTGAGTGAGTGTTAGAATTGACTCATCTGGAAAATCAATGTTTATTGGTAGAAGACTCTGTATGGGTGCCTCAGCTAACTGGTCTGCAATTGCCTGTCCCTTTATAGCTTTGCGTTCAACATATTGGATGTCAAACTCACTTAATATCATGACCCATTTAGCCAATCTTCCCGTGAGAGCTGCCTTATTGAGCAAATACTTTAATGGATCTATTTTAGCCACAAGCCGTGTAGTGTGGGCAAGCATGTAGTGTCTCAACTTTTGGGAAGCAAAGACAACTGCCAAGCAAGCTTTCTCAATAATATTGTAGTTTTTCTCATAAGAGACCAATGTTCGGCTCAAGTAATAAATAGCTCTTTCTTTATTATCATTGTCTTCCTGAGCCAATAGGATTCCCAAAGATGTTTTAATGGTTGAAATGTATAAAATCAAAGGTTTCCCATGCATAGGAGGCATCAGGATTGGTGGATTGACAAGATATTGTTTAATTTGTGTTAAGCTTTGCTCACAATCCTGGCTCCAATTGAATTTCGTACCCTTATGTAAGGTCTTTGTGAAGGGTTGTGATTTATCCGCTAATTGTGAAATAAATCTACGAATAGATTGAAGCCTTCCCTACAGTCCTCTCATCTGACTGATGTTTCGAGGTGGTGGCATGTCCATTATTGCTTGTACTTTTTCTAGATCTACTTCAATTCCCTTTGTAGAAACAATATATCCTAATAGTTTTTCTGATGTGACACCAAATGCACACTTCTTAGGATTGAGCCGAAGACTAAACTTTTCCATACGATCTAGGATTGGTCCCAAATCGTGCGAATGGGTATTGTGTTTAGCACTTTTGACCAAAGTATCATCAACATAGTCCTCCATAGTTCTATGCATCATGTCACAAAAAATTGTAGTAACAGCTTGCTGATATGTAGCTCGAGCATTCTTTAAACCAAATGGCATCACATTCCAACAAAAGGTTCCCCATGCACATGTGAAGGTTGTTTTCTCTTGATCTTCTGGTGCAATTTTTATCTAATTGTATCCAGAAAAACCATCCATAAGTGAGTACATGTCATAGCCAGCCGTCATGTCCACAATCATATCAATATTAGGGAGTGGGAAGTCGTCTTTAGGACATGCCAAGTTAAGATCACGGAAATCTGTACAAACTCTAATAGACTTATCATGCTTGGACATAGGGACAATATTGGATATCCATTCAGCATAATCAATTGCACGAATGAAACCAGCTTTCAGAAGTTTCTCCAATTTGGCTTTGACTAGTAATGCAACATGAGGATGCATTTTTTGAAGCTTCTGTTTAATTGGTTTAATGCCTGGTGTTATGGACAAGTGATGAATAATAAGATTAGGATCCAGTCCTGGCATGTCAGAATATGTCCAGGCAAAAATTATTTTCTTTCCTTTGAAAAAGGCAATGAATTGTTCCTTTTCTTCAGTTGACAATGACTGAGCCAGATGTATCACATGAGGATGTTCTTCTATGCCCAAGTTAATTGGCTATGTTGGCTCTATTAACACTGATGATCTCTCCTGAAAGTGACTAGGAAGGACATCAAATATCTCATCCGCGGGCACCTCAGAGAGGTTTTCACCCTTGGATACGTCTTTTGTTTTTACTTTTTTTGGATCCGACACTGCCACAATGTGGTTTTCACCATCGGACCTCTTGCATTTTTTCTTTTTAATTATGTGACTGAGATATTTGATGTCGGCCTTAGTCATGTTTATGCTCTGCTCATTGGTGGAAGACGTTATAGGTTCGATAGCATTTAGGTAATAGGCAAGAGTATAGTCATTCTGGAATGTGGGGACTTTGATAGATGCATTGGGGTTCCAGTCTATAAGCTCGGGATGTGCGAGTGAGAGAGTAGTGGCTAGTTCAATTGCGTTCACAGTATAGTTATTAAATGCGTGGAACAACAATTTGAGACCTACGGCGACCTCACCCATAGGTGTATTCAAACATCTTAGAGTATGAATGTTAGTAATTGATGACTCTAAGACACTAGTTGGATCAGATCCTTGTGACCTATCCCTAGACATTTCACTCACTTCGATTTGATTTTCATAGACATGCACTTGGTCAATGTCTTTATCAGTAGTCACTTCTGAAAGATTGTCAAATTCATATTCATGAGAATCGGTGCTACATGGTGAGAGACTATAGAATTCCCCAACAATGATAGGGACATACTCTCCTTCAACCTCTAGATTCTTACACAAATACTCAATATGACATGATTGACTAGATTCCCCCTTTTTTGAATGATATTTGAGTTGCTCAGTATTGTCCTCAGAAGAATCACTAGTATCATCCATAGTGCTAACACGTGGCACAAAGTCATCTGGATTAGCAAAGAATTTAGCAAGATCATAAGGAATAGGATGAGGGTAAGAATCCTCATCATCAGATTCTTCCTTTTGAGTACTTGATTCAAATTGTGACTCATCTTCAGATGAACTCTTAGGTACGGGTATGAATTTATTGGATCCCAAATGGAAAGGGACCTTCTTGAACCCTAGGCCAGTTGTGTCACTATTGCTTCAAGCTGTTGCTTTGACAGGATCTATTAAACCATTGTTATTGCACCCAATAGGGCCGGTTCCCTTGTAGCCAAAACGCTTCATAAGCTTAAGACCAGGTCCATACTTCTTAGGAGTGATTTCTTGAACTTGTTCTATTAGGTCTACTGGAGACTCTTCTTTGTAAAGCCATGCAGCAATGGCTCTATTTTTGCTTTCATCTTCTAAGGGAACTGTAGCTTTGACAAAAGAGCCATTAAACTTGGTCTGAGGTGTCAACACGAATGGATTCTTTGCTACTGAGGGTCTCCCAAAATGTCAAGAGGACTCTGGAATTGATGTTAATGATAACATTGGTTCCATGTGGTACTCTCCCATTCCAGTTTCTTTCAATTTAAATGATTGCTCAATTTGTTTCAGCTTATTGTTGTGATAATCAATAGACTCATGGTTAGCAGGGACGAAAGAATCAACAGCTTTGAGCATATTGCAAGTGTAGCTAGTAGTTGTAGGAATAGTAACTTTAGAGCCATGAAATGAGAATTTAATGTATTGGTGGTATGTGGATGGCATAGTGCACATCTCATGTATCCATGGCTGTCCCAACAAAATGTTGTAGGCTAAGGGAATGTCAAGCACCTGACAGGTGACATCCCTTTCGACAGGACCGACGTGAATTGGTAAAGTCACAAGACCTAGTGATTTTCGTTCTACTTCATTGTATGCTTTACTAGTGATCTTTCATCGAGGATCAACAGAGTCCTCAGAATAATCCAATTGTCTAAGCAAAGCCGCAGAAACAATATTTAGGCCAGCGCCATTGTCAATGAGTACCCGATGAACACGTGTCTGGTGGATCATAACCTCAATGTGTAGAGGTTGATTGTGTGGGTGATTTAGTGAGTTGTCATCCTCCTCAGAGAAGGTCATAAGATGAGGTGAGGTCAAGTGACCTACCATGGATTGAAATCGCTCAAGATCAAGATCCTAAGGAACATTTGCCTCAGTGAGGGCTTTGTCTAGAATTTTCCTATGAGTAGGTGAGATTTTAAGCAGCTCAAATATAGAAATGTGAGCATTGGTTCATTTCAATTGATCTAGAACACTATAACTGGTTGCAGTCAAGTTCGTCATGTGTTTGCACCTTTATCAGATGGACCAGCAAGGGATTTGTCCTTGTGTTGTTCGAGATTCAAAGTAGGAGGTGTAGGGCCTTTGAGCACCAATTTTGCATGAGAGCGAGTAACAGCGTTAGCATAGTGTTGCAAAGATGCATTATCCATGTTATTGGAAGTAGGGCCTCTCAAGACAAATGGTGTCTTGGGTTTATCATTATCTTGCTTCCCCTTTATGGTAATAATGTCACAGTATTCAGAATCTACAGGTTCAACCATGTGAATGATATTGTCATCATTAGAATACGTATAGTTGACCTTATTGTAGGGTTCTCATTTTGAAGTCTCTCCTTTTTCATAAGGTGGGAAAAGCTCTTTGAACGCCTTGTGGTCCGAGTTTTTGTTATGTCCATCTACCACAAGTTCACCAGCATCAATCATGTCCTAGACTTTATGACGTAAGTTTATATAGTTGATCATTTTATGTCCCTTGTTTTGGTGATACTCACAAAATGAGGTCTCATTCCACCATGGTGGATGTGGTTGTGGATCATAGGGACGAGGGTTATCCATTGGTGAGATAAGCTTGTGTTGTAGCAATGTTTTGTAAACCACATCCAAAGGTTCTCCTAAAGGCGTATACTCTCGCTTGGGTCGTGCTGCCCATGAGTTTCTCAATTTTTTCCAAGACGTTTTATTGTCAGGAGGAGGCTTCTCAGCACTTTTGGCCACTTTGAAGCAGTTTGTGAGATTAAATGCTACTTTGGCAAGTTTTGGTGTGACATTATCAACAACCCCATCATGTACAATTTCTTGGTTCTTGTTGACATGTTTGGTTTTATCCTTGTTGGAAGTGGAACCTTATTTTGAGTCTCTCTGAAGAGTGAGCTCACCTTTCTTGACCATAAATTCTTTGATATGGATAGCCTGTGTAATCATGTCTTCAAAGGTACGTGGACCTTGTAGTTGGACTCTATACCCAAAATCAGGTAAGAGGTTATCAATGAAAATGTCAAGCTTCTTCATTTTTGGGATTTTATGGGAGTACTTGGTATAAAGCTGTCTCCACCGTTGGAGGAAAGTGAGAAAAGGCTCACCAACCTTCTGTTTAAGGTTGCATAGATCTCAAATATTTACAGGATGTTGAATGTTATGAGAATATTGCTGAACAAATGAATTAGCAATTTTGTCAAACATCTTGATACTAGGAGGTAGATGTGAGAACCACTCCAAAGCTTGACCACCTAGGCTTCTAGGGAATAAATGCATGAGGTACGTTTTATTGTGTATAAAATCCATAGACATAGCACCAAATTCTCGCAAGTGATCTTGGGGATCAGTAGTACCAAATTACTTTTCATATTTGGGTAGTTCTACACCTCTTGGGAAAGGTGGTATGTTTATACTTTTTTCAAATGGAAATGAACAAAGAGCATCCAATGTGTATGTCTTTTTGGGTTTCTCTTTCTCATGCATCATCTGAGCCAATCGGTCTTGCATAATTTTAAGTTTTTTTTTGAGTTTAGTGGTCTCAGTTTCTTCTTCACATGTGATAATGGTCTCCACATCAAAATGTGTGGGCAGTTTAGCTCCCTCTTGGGCAAGTTTGAAAAAATACTTTTCTTTCTCTTCGTTGATTAGGATTCCCATGACCTTCTGAAAGTTTTTGTCTCTTCGACATCTTGCTATGTGTTCAAGAAGGATTTCCACCTCTTCTTGTTCTTCATCAGTGTCATTTTCTTTCTCTTTCTCCTTGTCATCCCTAGGTTTTTCTTGATATCGACTATGGCTACCCCATTTAGGTTCACGATTAGTCATTATAGGAACTTGTTCAGTTTCCGTACATTGTGTTTGAAAAGGGTCCATGGAGAAAGGGTCATACATTGTGTTTGAGAATGTAGGACTCCTACCTGTCTCAATATCCTTTTGGTAAAAAAGATTCTCAATTTGTTGCAAATTGGAAAATGTTCGTTGAACTTGAGATGACCTTGCAGGTGAGGAAGACCGTGAAGACACCTCACTAGCCAAACTGGATATAGATTGCGTAGCAAAAGGTAAGCTACCTCTGCTATGATTATGACCCCTAGCACGACCGTGTCTAATGTTATCAAGATAAAACACGTTGCCGCTTTTGGTTGTGACAGTCATAGGAAAGGACAAGAAGCTAGAACCTAGACAAGGACTAAACTAAGATTGAGTCTCAAAAAGGACAAGATAGTAGCAAGAATGCTGTTAACTAGGGCACAAATGGTCTGATTTAAAGGCTAGAATAGCCAAAGATTATGACCACTGCAACACAAAGTATGGCAAGCATTAAGATGAGGACCAAGATTATGCATGAGACGAGACTAGTCAAGGTATAAGACACAAGTTTTCAATTAAGCGAAGTGTCGTTGTTTCAAGACTATTTGCAAATAGAGAGCGATAAACGGATGCAAAAAAGGACAATGTGCAGGCTGCAGATAGCTAGAATAGACCTAGATTGTAAATGCTGATACAAAATCTCGCGTGAAAAAACTTTACAAGTCGCGCGAAGAAGTTTTACAGGCTACGCGACGATGTTTCTGTCTCGTGCGAAGATCAGCAACAGTTTTTAATTTCATGCGAGAATGTTTTTGGATCATGCGAAAATGCACAATAGAACTTTAATTTCACGTGAGGGAAAAATGGCTTCGCGCGAGAGCCAAATGATTTCACGCGAGAGAAAAATTATTTCGTGCAAGACCAAAATGATTTCACGTGAAAGGACAGAACAGTTTCACAACGGTGACTAATTTTGACAAAATTTTTGATCGATCCAATAACCAGGCAGATAAACAAGCACGTAGAATAGCAAGCAAGTGATTTCAAGCATGTCTGAAAATAATGAGCAAGGGCAAAAGCAACCTTGCGCATGAACAATCAAGTGACTTAGTTTGTGTTAATCCCTAAGAGAGCTATTTGTGTACATTTTCAAAGAGTTTTGTAATCATCGCACACATTCCTAGAAAATAAAAGTTGGCTTCTCTAAGGTATTTAATAATGGTTTGACTCTGCAACTTTTATGGCTCATAGGGGTGACCTCCAATCCCGGCGCACCGAGGTTTTGACATAGTCTAAGAACTTAATCTTCAAGAGCTGCTAGGGAGATCTGACAACCCACAATGAACCACACCCATGGATATTTCTTCCATAAGGACATTTATATAGCGGTTGTCACTACCATGGCAAAAATGGCTATTACCGCTTGAGGTTCTGTCATCACAATTTTCCCTATAGAGGGATTGTCTGCTACGGTTAACCCTCTCTAAAGGTGACCGACTCACAATAGTATACCACAAGGGGACTTAGCTTCCAAATTCAAGGTTTTGACACCTTTTTACCTTTAGCCCAATCAAAACAAACAGATTAATCCGACATGCTAGAGTAAGATTATCTCTTAAAGATCTATGATATCATCTTCTTGTGATCTATCAACCTCTCTGAAGAAAGGATGCCTTAATCAACAATTCAAAGATTCATCTATCTATGAGATGCTCAAAGTATCCTCCCCACCCATAAGGAATCCGTCTTAGAGAGGAGTTTCACTAGGAACCCACTCCCTCAAGATCCACGAATAGTGTTCATGGGGGCTTAATTACTATGTGTGTACAGATGTTAATTCCTGAAAGCAAATCTATCTAAAATTAATAAAAAAGCACAAGGTGGTACACTTAATGCTTTAACTAATGTGAGGTGAGTCTAAAGATATGGAACATTTAACCCCTCTCACAAGCCAAAATGAGTCCACAACTCAGAAATTAGTGAGTTCTAAAAAACACAAAAGGGTTGCCTTGTGGAGCCTTTAACGCTTATGTCCTGTAGACCCCTCCCCTATTTAACGTGGTGCTAAGCTTGCAACCACAAGGTGGAACGAGGGGCCGACGGATTAGCGAGTCCAATAACCCAAGATAGCTAATCAGATCTATCACTAAAGACTAAGCCTGCTAAATGAATACTAACAGAGATCACACCCTAGTATGAGTTTATGCGTGTGTTGTAAAATGAAAATACAGAAGGAAACACACAAGCTCAACAGGAAAGGTGTTTGTTTTTAGATCCAAATGAAATGTTATCAGCTGATGAAGATTACCTAGTGATCCTCACAACGTGCTTAGTAGATCTTTAACTGTCTTTGACAACTTTAGCATGCTTTTCCCATTGTTCCACAAACCGCTACTATGCTATTCAAAAAATTCAGAAAACACAAAAACACTAAAAACTGCGAATAGTCAGCAGAAAAATCAGAAAACATGCAAATCAATGCAAAAAAATTGCCTCTGTCAGCAGAATTTCGCACAAAATTCCTGATAGTCCACGCGAAGAAGTTTTATGGCCCGCGCAAAATTAAATTCGGCTCGCGCAAGACTAAATTTGGCTTGTGCAAAATTAAACTCGGCTCGCACGAAGAAACAGGTCTCGCGCGAAGTTTCGCGTGCCAAAGAACTTTCTCGCGCGATGCGGAAAGAATCTTCGCGTGAAGATTCTAGATCCTCGCATGAAAATGAACAATTTTGTGCAAAGATCCAAATCTGTACGGAACAGTACGGACAGAGAACAAAAAAATTGATCAAAAAAATACAGAAAGAGGCTAGAAAAATTGATTTTCGAGCCCTACGGTGGGCGCCAGAAATGTATATGTGAAAATGCGGCCTATGCTAACACACACACTTCAACACGGTCCTTATTTGCGGATTCATCGCGGAATGAACATTGAATTGTTCATCCAAAATTTTCCCTGCAAAGCGACCTGTTGCCTTCTATCTAAAGGGATTTTGCCTGTTAATATCCTTAGAATCGAGGTGCAGGCAACCAGACCCTCTAAGAATGAAGGATTTGACAATGGAATTAAGCTAAGAATGAGTATACAGATTAATCTAAAATAATGAAAGATGCAATGTAATCTAAGAACAAATGAAGAAAACTAGATTAAGCATATGCATGATTAAACTAAAATGAGATTAAACTAAAAATGAGAATGTATGCAAGAAATGTAAGTAAATATGAGCATGAATTTCAAAAACAATTCGATAGCAAATCAATTCATCCTCTCAAAATGAAGAGATGAGGGTCTCTTAAATAGAGTCTCCTGGAATCCATCAACGGTTGAGATTGATTCAGATCAACGGTCAGGATTGAAGATGAGTTTCAGTCATAAAGGGAGATTCCCAAATTAAAGGGAGTTAACAGACTTAATTTGAGTAAAATAAGGAGTTAACTGTTTTAATTTGAGTAGAAAAAGGAGTTAACTGAGTTAACTCATTTTTGATCAATAGTGAACTGGAAATTCCCCTTTTTGAACTGAAGAGAGATTTTGTTGAGATATTTAATTTAATAAAATGAAATATGCTCTCATAATTACTTTTTCTATTTAATTAAATAATCTTTAATTAATTAGAGACACTTTTGTTTAATTAAATAACTTTATTTAATTAATTAGGAATGTCTTCTCATTTAATTAAATAACTTTGTTTAATTATTTAGAAGTAAGTACTCCATTTAATTAAATAATTACATTTAATTAATTAAGATAGGCGTATTTATTAAATTAAATAAATTTAATTCCATAGTACATTAGCCTTAGGATATAATTATAATTTAATTAAAGTATAAATACTTAATAATTAAATTAAATATTAATCAATAGGTTTAATGTGACTAATACGAGTAAATACTATAGGAATTAAATAATAAGCATGATGAATGCAGATTTAGGTTTTTCGTATCTAACAATTAAGTCAAGTAGCGAATAGTAGAATGAGAATTGCCTATTACAATAGGACTTTGAAATTATCAGGAATAGACCAGAATTGGTATAATGGCAATGAGCCAATTTTGGGGTATTACAATACTGACATCTATTTTAAATAAGAAAACATCCCAAAATAGATAGATCTCTTCATTATCATCTCATTTTGGGTATAGTCGAAAGACAGTACTACATTATCTGAAAATGAGAAACAATTTGAATGATAATACATTAGAAGGCAATTGGGCACTAATGTGTAGAGCTCCTCGATCTGACATGATTGGGGAAATAGTTAAGAACTTAGTTATTCAATTTTGGATTGATAATACTCGTCCTTCACCAAATAGAAGAGATATCATCAAGCAGAGGATTGGGCCTAAGGAATATATTCAACATGCAAAACATTGGTTGGATGTCACTCAACATGAATTGTATCTCTCATTTTGTAATTTAAATCCTAACATAAAGATTGGACAAACAATGTTTGAAAGATTGAAGCCCTATTTTGTGAAGATAAATAAATCTTTTGAAACATGTTGTTATTGATATCATGTTGAATTTGATCTGTAATATGAAGGGTTTCGAAAGATTGTAGAAGAAAGTGGTGGAACTTCTCAAAATAGTTTTCCTAAATGACTGAGTCAATTCATAACATCAATCTTATGTGACAAACCAAATGATTGTGTTCGTGAAATATATTGCATAAGAGGAACTTGTGAAACAAGTGGTAACTTGACTAAATTTTCTTTGAGAGAAGATGATACTAATACGACAAGGATGGTAAAATGTAAGAGATATAAGTACATAAAGTCAGAAATAAAAGCTGGAAAAGAATCAACAAGGTTAGAATATGTAGAGGATGAGATATCGACTGGAGAATTTATGTCAAATTTTTGTAAATTGATTCAACCATATATACGCCATGCATTTTTTGCTAAGTGACAAGCAGAACAATTTCAAACACTAAGAGAAACTTTCCTACTTGGAACAATTCTATCTGTTGTTGACTTTGTAGAGAATTACTCTTTCGTATCTCAAAAACAACTTCAAGCAGAATACTACTATACAGAGCAGGTTACTATTATGGTTCAAGTGTCTTATCGACATGCACAAATTGATCTGGATGGTGTGGAAAGTACAAATCAAGCACGAGTCATTAAAAAAGAGTATCACTTTTATATTAGTGATGACAAAGAACATGACACACATTTTGTGGAACATTGTTTTAAGACATTTTTTGAATATTTGAAAAACAAAAACATTAAAATAGAAAAACATTTTGTATGGTCAGATGGATGTGCAGCACAATTTAAATCAGCTAGACCATTTTATGCATTATGTAGATATCGTTGATACTTTAATATACCACACATTTGGATTTTTTTTTAGAGTGGACATGGAAAGGGTGAGCATGATGGTGCATGAGCTTGTATCAAACATGGTTTAAGAAAGTATCAAATGGACTATAAAGGATATCACATTAATAATGCTCACGATGTGGTTGAGTGGTGCAAAACCCATTTTTCGGTGCCAACAAATTTAGATAACACATCATCACAAGCGGATCGAGTCATAACATTTAGAGTGTTTTGGGAGGTATCAGGTATATATAAATTAATTTGTTCATATTTTTAAATTGAATCTTAAATTTATATTTAATATGTTACCTTAGATGATCTCTAACTAAATTATGGACCTTGTGTACACATTCAGGTGTTGATAGAAGATCAATGCATGCATGCAAGAGGGTAGAGAAGACACGATCTTTGCATTCAGTTATGAGTACAAATAGTAATGTGTGGTCATTGTATACAAGAGAATTCTCATGTTTTTTCCTAATTGTATTGATGAAGACTATGGTGGTTGCATTAATCAAGAACGTGGATATGTGGGTGAATGTACTTTGGTGCCACTAGATGTTATTAATATGAATGCGTTTGAGGACAAAAAATATGATGATATCCATTGATTTCTAGTGATTGTAACCATATTTCAGCATTGATCAGAGTTGGTATGTATGAACTATATATATATACCTGGATCATGTACATGTATACATTTTTCATAGTTTTGGTTAATTTTTATTATATATATGTACTTATGTAAATGACATGTATCCAAAATTTTGAGATAGATAAGTTTTTGTAGGAAATGATTTTGCAGTCATAGCAAAATCGAAAAATGTAGAAGGTGCTAGCTATTATTTATTACGTTGCACCATGGAAAGAGAGAAGCTAACAAAGACTGAAATAAGTGATGAAATTGTTTTTCCCACAGGTTAGTATATAGTTGAATTATGTATATATGTATGTCAAGTATCTATATTTTTAATGAATTCAAATTCTTTGGCTTAAATTCAAGATTGATGTATTTTTTAAATGTGTACATGTGCAGGTTCTGTTGTTGTACAAGGAACATATTTGAAGCAAATAAAATTACTTAAAAATGGAATTCATTTCAACGATTATCAACCTAACAATAAGGTATATCAATATAGTAACCATGTTATTGCCACTGGTCTAACTCTTCATCCAGTCAAAGGACCTGGAATACATAAGTGGAGGCTCCATATTGATGATCATGAAAAAATATTAAATGTTATCCAAGAATGAGCTGATCCACTTGATATGAGATAGAAACAACTCCTAATTTGAAATGTAACTCAAGAACAATTTGAAATTTGGTTCAAACTATTTGAAATTTGGTTGAACAATCATTTGATCAATTTGAAATTTGGTGGAATAACTATTTTTCTAAATTGAACTTTTACTCTTTCATTTTGAATTTTCTAAAGTAACTAATTATAGAAATTATGAACTTATATGTATGTGTGTACACTAATTACCTGACATGTGCACCTTGAGGGAAAGAAATTTGAACACCACTTGTCTTAAGGGGGTGAAATTAGGAGTTTGCAAAATTAATTATATTGAACTTTCTATTTCACTTAACTTGTCAATTTTAGGACACATGTACGCTTTCAATTTAACTAATTAGGATGTGCTTTCAATTTCAGGACATGTGAGCTTTCAATTTAACTAATTACCTGACATGTGACCTTTCAATTTTAGGACATGTGAGCTTTCAAGTTCAAATTGCAATTTGTTTAACTAAATTTTGAACATGTACATGTTTTAAGTTGGACTTGAATCAGAACATTGGGCTTAAGGGGATAAAATTCTAGGATACATGTGTGTACTTGAATTAAAATTTCACTATGATTAAAATTTGAAATGTAACTCAGGAACAATTTGAAATTTGGTTCAAACTATTTCAAATTTGGTTGAACAATTATTTGATCAATTTGAAATTTGGTGTCCAATAACTAATTTTCTAAATTGAACTTTTACTCTTTCATTTTTAACTCAATGTCTTGAATTCATTTAACTTTCTATTATATTGAACTTTCTATTTCATTTAACTTGTCAATCTTAGAACACATGTACACTTTCAATTTAACTAATTAGGACATGTGCTTCCAATTTTAGGACATGTGAGCTTTCGATTTAACTAATTACTTGACATGTGAGCTTTCAAGTTCAAATTGAAATTTTTCTAAACTAAATTTTGAACATGTACATGTTTTAAGTTGGACTTGAATTTTAGAACATTGGGCTTAAGGGGATAAAATTCTAGGATATGTGTACAAATAAAAGGGATGAGTTCTATAGATTTACTCGAGTTAGGAATTATATACAACTAATTACCTGATACTTTAACATTTAATACATGTGATATATTACCAAAAATTTAAATTACATGAACTATTTATATATATATATATATCTAAATTTAATATATATATACATCTAAATTTAATCAATATATTAAACATGCACGTACATATCTAAATAAATTACTTACATATCTTAGGTAGAAACAATTTATAATATACTAGATCTAGATCTAGTATGTAGATTAGATTCAACAACATAATGCAACATGTATCAATCATCTCGAGAACAAATAAAAAAAACATGTATCTATCTAGAGATCTATCAGAAGATAATATCAAATATAAATAGCGTGCACACATGTAGACATGTAAATCTAGGTACATCTATATCAAATCAAATATAAATATAACATGCATCATGTGTGTATATAAAGTGTCTATCTAATATATATGAATGTCTCTCTAGATGAAAGTCTACAACAAATCATTTAGATAAAAAAATATATAGATCATCAGGTGCAGGACTATCATCGCCACACCTCCTCACAACGCGCTTTGAAGACTGACTAGTATCAAGGTGCCCACTAGGATGTGCTGACCCCTATATATAAATTCAAGAGAAAGTGATATCAATACATACATAAATTTAATCAAGAGAAAGTGATATTGAAATACATGTAGGTGCATTTAATCAAAACATAAATAAACATTACCTGTCCACTACTAACATCATCCAATGAGTCTCGACAACGTACATGATCTAGCATCAAAGCTAGAGTAAAAATAGGCATGTCCCCCTACATTGTACATGTGCACGTGCAACACATCAAATTAAAATTTCTCTACATGATTACATTTGAATCTACGTGCATGATATACATACATGTGCACACATGCACATGTCTATATTAAATTAGTTTGAAATGATTGAAATTTTAACATGAACAAATTTTTTTTTACCTGTGTAGATGGTGGCATCTGATAATACTCGAACTGCCTAACATCGATCATGTCCACTAATGCATCCAAATTTTGTTGCATCGCATCAAGCTCAATCTCTGCATCTACGCGGGCCCCATGGCTGGTGACTGGCACATGTCCTAATAATGACGAGCCAAGTGGACTATGTACATGAGATGGCATAGAAGTAGAATCATCACGTGTCAACAAGTCCATCCATCCTGTAGTCGACAAGCTCAAATCAACATCATCAAGGTCCACATCTGAACTCTGAGCTTGCATTGTAACACTGGTTGAAGGGTCTGTGGTATGTATATGTCTCTCTAGAGAAAAAGAGTGGTCAGTAGATGGATCATCATGTGCACTACCACCATGACCACTACCTGATCAATGAGAGGAATATGGTTGAGGATGTGTCCTAGTACTACCATGGACATGACCTCGAACATCTGATATGGGTATGCCAAGATGCTTTGATACAAATCTATATGTATCTAATAAATCCTCAACTAGACCAATCATAGTATCTCGTGCCAACACTCCAGTGAGACCCTCTAAGCTAGCCACTAAAGGGATGCCTGCTGCACTGTACAAGTCTCCTGAAGATGAAGCATAGGATGATGATCTGGAATGCTGACGAGACATCAAATATTGACTAACCTCATCACTCAAAATAGATTTGATAGCTGTTGCAATCTCTCCAACTCCTTGAAGGACCCCACGTAACTGAGTGCTACACATGGCCTCATTAGCTGATGGACCTAACACAGGGGAAATAACAGGTGCCCTCTCTCCGATAATCGATCTATGTGCCAGTGGGGGATGACCTGGCTACCTATCAACCAATCTACCATGCCCTTATCCTAAATGTCCTAGTAAATCTGTGTAGTTCATCGCCCTGTGTAAGCGAACCTCTGCATAAAGCTGTCAGGCAAAATAGAGTGGAATTTGGTTGTTATTTGGATAACGACCATGGGAAGCAAGGAAGTGTGGGTATATCAATGCAGCCATCTGTGGATCTGTACACTTAAGGGGAGAATACCCCTTCACATACTTTTGTGAAAGATAATGAGGGAAACATTGCCTCTTGAGGACATCTTTGGGCACCAAGCCGTGCACCTCTTGGAGTGAAAGATCAAAGGAGACCTTTCATCTCTTACTGTCAAGGATAGCTTGTATAGTATGTGTAGAATATGGGGCAGTGCCATGAATCTCATCTCGAATAAATGTCAGGTTGCGTAAGATAGTCTGGCATGTACCACTATAAACACTGGAGCATGTGCCACTAGTCAGGGATTCTTGAAGTCTATGAATCTCCTGGTTAGTGTGATCATAGATCTCTTGAGGTGGGATAGGTAGATGATCACGAGGGACATGATGTTGCTCAGGGGGGATAGGTTGCTGCTTAGGGCCTGGGAAGGCTGCTCAGGCCCAGGTATAGGCTGCTACTCAAGGCCTGGGATAGGTTGCTTGAGCCTAGGTATAGGCTGCTCGAGGGGGACAGGCTGCTCGGGGGGGATAGAAGGCTGTTGATCAGCCATGTCAATGTATGTAGATGCGTGTATAATGTGTAAACCTGAAAATTAAAATTAAAATGTATGACATTTAATAAACTTGAAATTTATATTAACATATATGTATGTACAATTTGACAAAATTAAAAAACTTGAATCTAAATTGTTTTAATAAAATTAAACATGCACGTACATGTCTACATATATATAAAAGTCCTAAAACTTAAATGAACATATACCTTAAAAGAAAACTAAATTTTAAAACACCCATGTTGTTATATATATAATGTTTGTAACTCAAGGACCTTTTAAGAACTACATGTGTGCAAGTTATATTTCTATCTAATGTAGATTGAATGTTCAAAGGTTTTAGACATATGTGTGCACATAAACTTGTCAGGTGTAATTTAGGTTCACGAAGTTTAAATATGTGCATATATATGTATATATAGATATATGTGTATATACATGTACATGATATGCATATTTGCACATATAGATCTATCATGCACATGTGTATATATACATGCATACGTGTGCATATATATACACGTGCACATGATATGTGCAAATATACATATCATGACACATATACATATATAGATCTATTTGTGTACATATATATAATGTGATGTATCATTTTGAGACCTTGATATCAATGTTTAATTAGTTTTAGGATTAGGGTTCAATTTGGTTTGTACTGTTTGATTAGGTTTGCATGCTTAGGTTTCAATTAGGACAAGAGTTAATAAATTGAATTAACATTTCAATTCAATCTTAGGGTAACGGTTCAATTTTGTTAATGGTTGGGGAAAGGATTTAAGGTTAAATTCAAGGTTTCTACTATTAACTTGGGATATATAATTACCTGCTTATGATCATGGTTTAATTCAATTTAGTTTATAAGTATAATATTAATTAGTTAAGGGCCAAGGTTACCTTTCAATCTAGTTTGATATATTCAATTTGGTTTAGGGTTGACCCAGGGGTTAGTTTATTTTAGTGTTAAATATTAAGATATAATGCTTTGATATCACTCATTTTTTGATATTTTGATATGATGGACATGTCATAAATGACATTTCTATATGATTCTTTTGATATGATATGCATGGATTATATATATAATCTTATGATTTAGGGTAAATTATCATTTATAATATAAGGGTTTAGAAATTAAATTTTAAGATCTTGAGGTTAGGGTTAGGGTTTGGATAATTAAATTTTAGTTTTAGGTTTAGGGTTAGAGTTAGGATTATGGTTAGGGCTATGATTTAGGATTGATACCATGATTAAAGGGTTAGGATCATGTGGTCGGAGACCAAGTACCTGAGTAGAAATTATAGTCTATCAATTAGGGTTAGTAAAGTAGGCTTTAGCATTTAGGATTTAGGGTTATAGTTATGATTCTAGGGTTAGGGTACATTGGGTTTACATTTCTATTATTATTATTTATAGGGTTAGGATATGGGTTGACATTGGTATTAGTATTATTTTTAGGGTTATGGTTTGTACATCAGGGTTTAAATTTATGGATCTAGGATTATGATTAGGGCTTATAATTTAGGATAAGGGTTGGGGCTTATCATCTAGTATAAGGGAACTTGCCATAATTTATGATTAGGGTTAGAATAATGGTTTAGTACTTAAAATTAGTTTATATCTAGCTATCTTTTAGAATTAGAGTTTAGCATTTAAATTTAACAAATTTTAGGATCTTAGTGTACATATATCTTGATTCTAGGGTTTAGTATAATTTAGGGTCACAGTTTAACATTTATGATTATATAGGTTATAGGTTTGTACATGATCATTGCTAGAAGTATGGTTAGAGGGTTAGGGTATGGGTTTACATCATGTTGAACTACAAGTATGGTTCTAAGGGTTAGGATTTGTATTAGCAATAAAATTTTTGATTATGGTTTTAACACATAGTTTTAATAAATTTATATAATTAAAGTTAGGATCAAGTATTAATATGATTTACTATTTAATGTTGGGGTTTATCGTTTAGACCTCTACGGTTCAAATTGAGATTTAGGAAAGTTTTATGGTTTCAAGTGTGCATCTAAGATTAGGGGTTATAATTTATGATTAGGATTTTGCAGTTAGGATTATGACCAGGTTTAGTATAATTTAGGGCTATTGTTTAGCATTAAGGAACTTAAGAGTTAAAATTTAAGTTATATGTTCTTATGTATGTATATGTATGTTATATTCTTACCTAGATGCAAATTAATCTAGACATTCTTATATATGTATTTAATTTAGGATCTGGACCCAAGTTAAGACATGTGATTGAATTATATAGTTAATTATATACTTAGATTATTTTTAAATTCACTTTACAAATTGACATTATAGTTAATTCTAAATGAGGCCTAGCCAAGGGATCCAAAGAACTAATCAAAAAGTTTACTAAGCAAACAATAACATACATACAATAATTTACAATTATAAAAAACATAAGAGATTGCAAATTCCTTAATGAGCACATTTACATTTCATTTTTAAATAATTATAAGTACTAAAAGTAAAATAAATAACACATCCACATGAAATAATATTAACTACTTCAGTTCAATCCATTTAAATAATTTATATACATTTGTTTCGAATGCCACTTGGCGAATTAATTCGAAATGCACAATCATCCACTATACATGTCATAGGGTATGAAAGGCTGAAAGGATATACATTTATAAAATAGTTTTCATCATCCATTTTCGATCCATGAAACAAAGTACAATACAATTTAAGTAAAATCATTTTAAATAGTACTAGAAGTTTTTTGTTTGGATCCCTTGGCGAGTTGTTATGTGATTAAGTACTTAGTTATATATGTTTAGGGTTTTATTGTACATAACTATATGGTTAGGTTGAGATTATAGTTTAAATAATGAATTTAGGTCGAGGTTATATGGTTCTAGGTCAAGGTTATATGGTTCTAAGTCAAAATTATATTTATTTGTAAAATTACATGTAACTTAAACAATGAATTTACATCTAATCTAATCATTCAACATTGTAATAAATACATAAATTAAATACATTTCAAAACATCTAAAATAATAAATTTTTAAATAAACTTTAAATTAAAAGATAATATTATATATTTAGATCTAATATAGATGAAAAATTATCTTTAAAAAAATCTTATTTGTGCATTTAGAGATTCACAATGACATTAGAGGCTTAAGCATGAACAATAAAATAAAATATACAAAGAAACATATATAAAAAACAATAAAATATACAAAAAAACATATAAATTTTAACTAAAACAATAGAAAAAGGGAAAAAACAAATTTTTCATACCTTTTTCAGATGGTCGATAAGGCAGATGCCAATCTCTCTCCAACTTTCCATCGAAATAATGAGGACAAAATCTGGCCGCACCCCTATTTATGCTAGCGAGTTTTAAAGTTTTGATCGAAACTTAAGTCAAGTTTCGATCGAAACTTTAAAACTACAGAGAAACCCGCATTCCAAGTTTCGATCGAAACTTGGCTTAAGTTTCGATCGAAACTTTTCAGAGCAGTTAGTTTTGATCGATAGTTACTTTCTATCAAAAGTAATTATTTTCGATCGAAACTTTTAAAATAAGTTTCTATCAAAACTCTACGATTAATTTTTCATGTCCGCACTTTTTTGGAGGAATTTCTTCCTCTGAAAAAGTGTAACCCACTATTGTGGGTTCACCTGGATGCTTTTGAATATCTTAGAGGCAAGTTGGGGGTAATGCTCCTAACTCAAGTAGTTTAAAGCAACAAAGAGGCTGCCCTGCATCAAAAGAACAAATCATTGATATATAAGAAGAATGATGCAGAGGATGACAATAGGAGCAGAAACTCTAGATTAGTCACACACATGGTGATAGAGGGAGAAAACATGAGATGCAAAGCTTATATTTCACATGTTAAAGATGCTACATCTTTGGCATTTATGTCAAAGAGGGAGATATACGCAGATACTGATCAATACAAAGAAAGAGGGAGATTCATGAGAAACTGAAAGGTAAAGATATATGAGATCAATAGTAAGGGTGTAGTAGTAAACATAAAGAAGGAGTAAAGAGGGGAAGCAGAAAGTAGGAGAAAACGTATGTAATTTTGTTGGTAACTAAGTTGATCAATTGATCAGTTTGGTTTGCCATCAATGCCAAAGAGGGAGGTTGTTGGAAATGATTGAATGAGATCATGAATGAAGTAATGGAACTAGTAAAGAATGTTTTCAATCATTGTTTTGTCATTGATGTCAAACTTACTACTTGTAGGAATGACAATTGCTTTAGTAATCCAAATGCTATCAATTGGTCGATTGACAAGGAGGTGGCAATCAATAAGATGTAACTAGAATACCTAGAGAAAGGTTAAAGTTATGATGTTGTAATGAAGTACAAGGATTTGTTGAGCCATTGATGAAATAGTGTATTGTTGACATACTCTAAGACATAGAGAATGGACACACTAAAACACATCAAAGATGTAAGGTTTAGCTAAGTCATTTGTAAAGCCTAACTAAGTTCATAAGAGAGTGTCGAGCAAGCAAGTTAGTGTCGAACAAATTCTCAGTTGAAGCTGAGCAAGTTCACCTTTAAAGTGTGCTGAGTCATCTTCAAGTGCCGAGTAAAGATTAGGTGCTGAGCAAAGGTGGGGTATCGAGCGAAGGTCAGGTGCTAAGCAAAGGTTAGGTGCCAAGTGAAGATCAGATGCCAAGTAAAATACAGGAGCTGAGTAACACAGAGAAAGTCGAGCATCAGTAAATCAATAGTGTCGAGTTGCTGCATTATTTTGAAAGTCAAAGATTCACCAAATCTGAGCCAACAAGGTACTTACCTAGAATTTTGTGAACTAGATAGAAGATAAGAATGATGAGCTAGTGGCATAGAACTCTATGTAAAATGTTTTCTAGATGAAAGTTTCTAGATGAAGATGAGATATGGGATAGATACATTGTATCCTACTATTGTCGTGTTCACAACACACGCCCCATTCCTTACTAGGAATGGGGACCCCCTTATTTTTTTTTATTCTCGAACTTATAGTGTGGGAGTTGGGAGAAGAAAACTTGGTTAAATAAGTTAGAAAGTTGAGTCCAAAAATCACAAAAAAAAAAAAAAAACAAAACAAAACAAAAAAAATTTAAAAAATTTTTTTATTGAAAAACACAAAAAAATATTTTAAAAAATTTTTAAAAAAAAATTAATTTTTTTTTTTGAAAAAGCATCACACATTTGCACTGTGCGCATTTGCGCCGTAGCACATGCCTTCCCGCTTGCACTCACGTGCACACGCGCCTCTATGTCTCGTGCTTGCACTCGCGTGCACGCGTGCCTCCGTGTCTCGTGCTTACACTCGCAGCTTGCGTGCCTTCGCGTCTCGCGCTCACAGCTTGTGCTCACACTCGCGTGCATGTGTGCCTCCGCATCTTGCACTCGCGGCTCGCTCTCGCAGTCGCATGCACGCATGCCTCTGCATCTCGCACTCACACTCACATGCACGCGTTCACTGAGCGTGTGCTCCTAAGGGCCTTGTGTGCTTGTCAAGCTATTTTTTCACCTTCAAATTTTGTGTAAGTAGCCATAAAAGGAGTTTAAAATATATCATTTAAATACTTAAGATATATTTTAATATATGCGACGAATCTTTTGAGATAGGTTTCAGACCTCCCAGAGATAAGGTAAAGATTCTAAAAAAATTTAGGGCTTTAGAAATCTAGACTTAGCCAAATTTCAAGATTCACCTCCAGTTTTGTTTGAATGGCTAGTGTATCTTTACTATGCATTTTTAACTCTACAGACTAATGTTTGCTTCTTTTGTAGATAAAAATGACATTCTCAACTTGTCAAGATCATAACTTTTAACTCGAGCCTCAGAATTCAGAACTGCTTACACCATTGGAAAGAAGAATTAGAGATCTAATTTCAAATCCATAAAACAATGAGCCTTTGATTGCCTAGTTTTAAGGATCGACAAAGGTTCCAACTTGAAATTTTGAGCAAAAGACCTCCAAAAAGGTCATTTAAAAATGCCTAGGAAATTTGTGAAAAAATATGAAAAAGTTGCAAACATTTGATCGTCTTGGATAATCTGGATCACTTGGTTTCTCGCCAAGAAGGATTGTATAGGTGGAGAGAAGAAAAAGGTCCAAGATACAAAGGTTGGATGCATAAAGAAAATTAGGTTCCTCATCTTATACAGCTATTAGAGACAAGATTCAACACAGGTGTCTTGAGATTTTTGATTGAAGAAGTGAAGGGAGTGCAAGTTTGTGAAAGTAATTGGCTATAAAGAAGGTGTAAATCATCAGAAAGGGGCATGGAGTGTATACAAAAAGTGATCTAAAACTTCATTTGAACAAAACCCAGAAACCATTTTCAAAATTGAGAACTTTGATTTTTTGGCGAATTGAGCTCCATAGGTTCGCAGCTCCGCAAGTACGCAACTCTGCATTTTTGAGCTCCGCAATTCAAAGGTGCACCGACAGTTGACTGCCAATTCCAAAAATATCACTTTTCATGTATTGGAAACACATTTTGATGGCAAGTTAACTCTGACACACATCAAGTGAAGGGCCAACTTCTATTTTTGGTGTCTCCATGCACTTCTACTTCGACTGATGGCTTCCTCCTACTTTCTCTCTCATGCTTTCATTTTTTTGACATGTAAAGGGCTCATGCATCCAATTAATGAATAAAATATGGATGGAGTCCCTCTAAGCACCAGTTAGATTACCAGTTTGTATATATTTA